>BSBK01001219.1:1237500-1612500 GCA_027943335.1 Chamaecyparis obtusa
AATACTTTGGTTACCTAGAAACCCTTGAAAGGTAAAACTGGGGTGGGGATGACACCCACAAATGTTCACTACTACAGTATAAATTTTTCCTGTTAGGACTACAAATTTGATCACAAAATATGATCTACCCTGTGAGGGGTCTGCCCTATTAAGAGCTAAAAGACTTATACAGTCTACCTTGCAAAAGGATTTAGAACTTACAACTAAGTAAGCACTCAGTTAAGAGATTACAAAAGGTCTGTTAAAACCACTATGTTAAGAGATTTACCCTGATACACTTGTTAGAATGTCTCAGTACCTGATCCTTCGGTCTGCACTGTATGTTGATTACATATCTTCTCCTTCCAGTATTGATTTGATCTCATCTATCAAGTTTATCTCTGTTTTGTCCTTCACTGCAATATATTTCTTTCACTCGGTCACTGGACTCTATCAGAATTCTTTACTAGTCTGAATGTATTCTCTGCTCATTCCTCTCATTCCCTTCGCATCCTCTCACACACATATTAGGGTTCAGATATTCTCCTTATATAAACAACTAAACTTCCTCAAGATTCAAGATCTACGATCCAGATTTACTCTTTTTGCCGCTTAAGCTTTACTAATTTTGATTGGATCCAAGTGTTGCATTGGGATCAATGACTGTAAAATAGGAGCGTAACCACCTCCCTACAAAACATGAATGTCAGCCAAAATGTTTTACCTTGATGATTGTGCCATAACAAACTCATATGTCGATTCTGGCTAACTCAGTAATTGATGTCTCTGGTACTCGACATTCATTGTACTCAGCATTCGTTGATATCTCTGTTGCTTGGTATACATTACTTTAAATAGCTCGGCAAAAACTAACTCGGCTAATATAGAAATACATAGTGACCATTGGTTTACTCGGAAGTGACTACTGCTCGGTAAATATACATTACATGACTCAGCCTATACATGATGACTCGGTCATAGTGATGACCGACCAACATTGCCTAGATAATGACTAAGTGTAAGACACTAATAGTCAACAAGACTATAGAGATCTACAATGTGTTCTTACATTTTCAAGAATTCTATCTTTTTAAGAAAGTCTATAAATATATACCTAGTTCTTTTCAATGTTCAAATCTAACATATTTCTCCTCCTAAAGTATCTTTGAACAATTCTTCTAGATACATTTAGTAATTCTGAAATTTCTTTAACTTGTATTCTATGTGTCAACTTCTTACTGGAGATCATAGTCATCAATGCTCTACGAGTAGCACATGAATCAGGTTCTTGATCTATTTTATTAACAAGATTCAATGCATCTTGTAAATTTTTAATTATTATTTCTTTTACTTGACCTCATGTGCTTTTCTTATTATCAACACCCAACAACTCCAAAACCAAAGTAATTTCTCTTTTGCTAAATAACTTAACAAATAATTGTGCTCTTCCCACCGCAGATTTATTCTCAAAATATTCCTTCCACATGTTTTTGAGATGCAATTTAATAATGCTTTTAGGTACCATGTGTTTGGATTTAATTTGACTGAAAAGTGAGTCTTCAACTATCTCCATCAAATTTTGTATTGTAGAAACAATATGTGTACCTCAGCTACTGCCAATTTTCTCTCCCACTTGAGTTGCATCTTCTTCAACATCAATAGGTTCTTCTTCAACATCAGTCGATTTCTCTTCATTACATTTCTATGACATTTCATTTTGTCATCCCTTTTGCAATCATATTTCCTTGATCTATTATTTTTATTTCCCATTACACAAAGTATAGCAAGAAAATTTACCTTTAATACTCCTTGATAAAAAGAATGTCTTCACACTCCTTTGAAAAAAAATGCCTTTGTATTCCTTTGCAAAAATGTCACTTTTGAAGTCAAAATACTTCACTTATTGAAATAAAAGTGATTTACAAATTTCTAAAATTCTTAAAAACCACATTTATTATATATGTGGTCTAAGGGGTAGGTCGCTAACGCGACTGCTCGCGTGGGTGTTGACTCCTAGTGAAGTTTGGCCAAGTGAGATTCGGTCGAGTCCTACTCGGTCGAACTATGTGATGTGGCATGCCATGTGGTAGCCAGACCCCAAGTAAACCGCAAAATTGCAGAAGTTTGGAATTTTACATCTTTCACTGTCAAAATTAAACAATTTCAAAAAAAAGTAAAAATACCATTTTGTAGAGCTCACAATCATAATTTAGGACATATAATTTTTGTAGTATTTTGATTATAAAAAGTTGATCAAATTTACTAAATATTGCAAGTGGGTATATTAAGTTTCGAGAAGACATTGATTCGGAAAATAAATAAAAATTAGTAAATCAAATCAAAAAAATTTAAAAATTATATACAACACTAGAGGAGAGAGTCCTCTTCAAGAATATATAATTGTTTTTTTTTTTGTTTGGTGTACTTTTGATAGGGGAAAGGTGGGAGATGAAAATTGTCAATTTCAGATAAGTTCTACTTTGATTGGTTATAACAGACAAAATATAGATCGAAAATAGCTCTTTCTTTTTTTTTGCACTAGCTATACATGTCATCTAAAACATATTCTGAAATTGGAGGAAAAAATATTTTTGTACTTATATTTTTTTGGTGGGAAGTAGACCCCCTGATTTGGAATATTTTTCAGCAAACAAAAAATAGACTTTAAAATTTTTTTAAAATATCAATTCTTGAGTAATTTTTTTTTAAAAAATTATACTCATAAACTTCATTGAGTTTTACACATTTCATCAGTTTACATCATCTTAGAATTTATAACAGAAATATCACTTTTATGCCCTTGAAGTTGAACAATTTTGGTGTTGTTATCATTTTCCTTTATAAAAGTGTGATAGTTTATTGTGCTTTTACCCTACATGAGAGGATTTCAGGTTCCGCATATGATCACACTTGGGAGTCGGAGTTCAGGGAGATCGTTCCAAGGGGTTGACATAATTTATGGCACTTCTATGATTTCATCTTAGGTTTCCTATGTGTGTTGGTTGCCTCTAGATTAGTATGTCTACATTTGAGTTATTGAGTTGTACCTTTGAGATAGGAACTTATAGGACCCTTTCTTAGTATTACTTGATGATTGATTTTGGCATTGTTATCTAAGTGGGGTTTGATGTTATCTCCTCAACATCATGGGAGTGGAACCATAGGTTTCCACGAGGTTGGGAGGTAGTGATTCTCTTACCATTCGAGACACGGGTGTTCCTATACAGTGTGAGACCTACCTTCGACAGACATAGTTTTACTACTTTTTATTTCCAAGCTTTCAATGATTATTTCATAAATGTACTTTGACTATTGAGAAACTTATGTATTTGAGGATCTATTGAATCCTATGTTATAGGTTCGGTACTTGATTATGTAATCAGGGTACACCTGACATACTTATGTTTTGATTCAATTTCAATTTATGATGATGTCATATATGAGAATCAATGTGTTGAATACTATTATGATGGAAAAATGGTTTAGGAAACTAATGATATGTTAGTTAATTCAATCACAGACATGGTTTTATACCATGCAGTATTGATGATTTATTATGTTTTATATCATTTTGGTTTGGACCTACTGATGTGTGCAATGAGTGTGCAGGGATAGTTGACCATGGATCTAAATCGGGGACCCAGAACTGGAACCTATGTTATATGTCATGCATTCCAAGGTCTCATTTGTATAAAGAAACATGGACCTTGTTGTATAGTTTCTTATTTGTAAATATGGTTTGCATGTGTGTATTTAATGTAGTTAATGTGAATGTGATTAAGTCATGTCATTTGTTTAATTTAAATTGTGCCAATTTTGGCAAATGTTGCATAAGTGTTGGCACAGCTAGTTGATTGTATTATGGTTAAGTCAAGGGTTAACTAGGGGTTAACCATAGTGTAGTACCAAGCTTGCCATGGAAAAGGAAGTTTTTAGTTGGTCAACCTTGACTTGAAATCCGTGGGTAAACTTTAGGTGAGGTTTAGGAGGGTCTTTTGGGCTCCTTTAAGGTAACTAGGGTCAATTTTAGCTACCCAGGTTGGTACCCTAAGGGTTAGGGGTCATTTTCAGCCCATTAAGAGCCTTTAATAACATTTACTACACCTCTAAAGTCTCCTTTTCAAAGTTGTGTGAATTTGAGAGTTGTGTGGTTTTGGTTAACCTCTCTCTTCTTCTCAAATTTGCATTCAACTCCATTTATGGAGAAGGAAGGCAAGTGGGAAGAAGGGGATGGAAGTTTTTTCCTCACTTTTGATGGGTTCCTAGGTTGTTGGAGGTTTGCCTATATATGAAAGGATTTTAGGAAGAGCTTGTGTGTTCACCCACTCTCTATTTTAGAGACCATTTTTAGAATTTGGAAGGGGCTTAGCAAGGGATTACTTGGAAGGAGAGCTCATAATCAGAAATTTCAGATTCAACCTTAGGCTTGGAGTAAGGTTGGCTTATTTTAGTTTAAATATTTTCTTGGCATGTATGTGAGCTTGGAGCTCCATTAATGGAGTCTTTGTCTTTTTATGGTTTTTTCTTAAAAATTCTTAAAGTTTAAATTGTTGTTATTCATTTGTAAATTCATTTTTAAATGAGATTCTTCAAGGCACACTCACCGTAGGAGGGTAGAGTAACCTTGAAGGGGGTAGTAGGAAGTGACACAAGATTGTGTAGAGTCTTCCATGTGTGGAGGGATAAACATGCGGTTTCATGATACCCATGATGTCAAGTATGGCCTACGGGCACCTAGGGGCATAAGGAGGTTTTTAGATTACATCTTGTGTAGATGGTCTTTCGAAGTCCATGTGTGGCTTGTGAAATTGTACTTATACTATGGCTTCTCCTCCTGTTAGTCCACCACTACCCCTATTTCAAGAAGGCCTCTTGGAGACCTTCCTCTTATTTAAACCATGTTGGGAATTTTTGGTGTTTGTGTTTGGGTGAGGTTTTTGTAAATGGTTTTGTGATACCTATTTGTATCTCGTTCTGTTCTAGATCCCCTAGCTCGGTGGTGGCCTTGAAGAGACCTAGGTTGGGAGGTGAGCCTCCGTGGTCAACCTCACTCTATCAGGCACCCAGCTGGATGTTGAAGCTGACAAGATTCGTATATGTTTGGAATTCAAAATTGGGAATTTCGTTGTAACCTTGTTTTCCATTATAATGTTGTTGCATTTAAACTTTTAAGTTCGAAATTGAATTCACAGATTTCCCTTGTAACCATACTTTTGGATTGTAAAAAATTTGATAATTTTGTATAATGGAATAATTAAGGATTTGGTAATATGGATTCATCATGTGTTGGGAAGTAAAATTTTATGAAATATTATTCAAACGTTGGATCAAATTGCTATTTAAATCTATAGTTTGTATTCAATTTTAAATGTTCAAACTATAAGGAAATTAGTATATTATAAGCAGTTTTTATGATTTAATGTTATTTCAATTTGGTCAAACCATGAATGTTTATGATATTATGTTAATTCAAAATAGTTAAATATCATGACTATTATGGCATCGAGATTTCAAAATAAGGAGTTGCGGATTTAAGAAATATTTAAATTTCTAATTGAGTTATAATAATATGATGTTATTTCAAAATTGAAAAGTTTTGATTAAATATACTTAATTAGAAATTTGATTTGAATAAGCATGTGATTTAATATTTTTGAGAATTTTGTTTTTGTACTTAGAAAATTTCTTGAAAATTATTGAAAAATAAAAAAGCCTAAATTCAAAATTTATTTCCTACAAGTTGTTTAGCCACTTAATATGAATGCAATTATGTATTTAAATTTTAAAAATAAATTATCTACATACTTGCTGATTTGAAATTCAGGAAATAAATTTTGCACCAGCAATTATATATATATGGTGTTATTATTATTAAGAATTTTGGTGTTTCAAGTATATTAAATAAATTTAATTTTATAAAGATAAAATTATATTTAGTAAAGTCTAAGTCATTATAGGGAACTTAAACTTATTTTTAGATAGATTTTGTTTTAGAATTAAATTCAACTTTTATTTAAGTTTAAATTAGAGTTATTAACTCCTAATTTATTTTAGACGTTTCAACGTTAAAATTGGGTTAAATCTATTAAAGAACTTATTTTAGCTTATTATTATTTTCAAACATTTGAAAATATTGGCCTAAACGTATTAGATTAAAATATCGTAATGTTTGAATTATGATGTGTTGTGTTAGATTTATTTCTCAAAAATTTGTAACTATGTAAATGGGACAATTTTTTTTTTGGAGTTAATTAATTAGAATATCGAACTTTAAGTATAACTATACCTTTTCAGCTAGGGAACGTTATAGTCATCTTAGGGTTTTATTTCTTCTTCCTTTGGTCTCGTCTAGGGTCATTATGATCTCTATAGACATGATGAACATTTTTTGTGCATAGTTGACTTTTTGGTCAACCCTTAGTCAAACCTAGGGCATTCACCTTAGTTTGCGTGCACAAATAGTATATGTTATGTTTTAAACCTTAGTAGATCATCGTTGGTCATATTTGGGCATAGTTGACTTTTGGTCAAACCTATGTCAGATGCCTCAATTTGCGTGCCCAAGTATTTCTTGTTAAGTTTTAACCTTTTTAACTTTACTGCAGGTTCGATGCATGGTTGACTTTTTGGTCAACTCTGGTTGACTTTAGTCAACTCTGGTTGACTTTAGTCAACTATCTCGATTTGTGTGTTGGTCGAAGCATGCAGTTTAGGAAACCTTGTAGAATAGTTTGGAAGTTGTTTGGTGAAGTTTGACTTTTGGTCAAACTTGGTCAACCTTCTCTGGTTTGACCCTTGTGATGTTTCTAGACCACTTAGACGTTTATGTTATCTATTTTCCCTCTGCACCATTTCGCGTGCACATGGAATCTTGTGCCAATTAGTATTTGACTTCTTAGTTGTGTATGTATGTATATTTTAGTTTAGCTTTAGGTTTTAAAAATAAAAATTGTAGTTGTGTTTTGCTCACTTTTTGGGCATGACAAGGTGTTAGATGATCCTTATTGCCGTTACTTTTTATCCTATCATCCTTGGAGACGTATTCCTATTCTTTCTTTATTTATACTTTGTACTTAGTTATATTTACATACACTGTGACTTGTGCAGTGGATGTGGGTTATCATGTATACTTTATAGTTCAGATGTATTTGTTTATTTTGAGATGATGTACTATGTAGAAGATTTATATGATTATTGTACTTAGTAGATTAAATTATGTTTACATAATTCTACATCAAGGAACCCTTGAGATTTGTAATTTGTAATTAAGATTGTGTATGAGTATATATGGACTTTATGTTTTACTTCCGCTTTGTTATTCGGTACTTTTTGTAAACTCTTAAGAAAATAAATTATTTTGTAAACTTAGTAACTTGTTTTAGGTTAATATCTCCTAGGTTCCCTAGTGGGGTATTACACTTTGTATCAAGGCCCATGTTTCTACATTGGGAACTCTAGGAATTTTGTATGCACATTAGATGTCTAGTATTTAAAACATGAAACAAAAACTTAGACATATAACCCTCTTGTATTTCAAACTATTGCTTTACGATTACTTCACGTCTTATTTATTTAAAATAAGTCCTTGTTTGAATGTTGTAGGAAAGATGGTCATTGAGACTAGATCTTTTGATAGAGGCTGTAGTAGAGGCCCTAATAGAGGACATGGAAGGATCAAGCTTCTTAGCCCTCCTGTGAGTCATAGAGTTGAGGAGAGCAAGGAAGAGAATAGTGGTGAGCATTATGGCAATTCAGGAGAGCTCAATGCTATGCAAATTCTCCAAACTATTCTAGAACGTCTACTTGTGCAAGACAAGGCTAAACAGGAAGCATCACACCATTCTGATAATGAAGAGATACAAAGATCCAGGAGTCCAAGAGG
The DNA here is from genome assembly GCA_027943335.1 of Chamaecyparis obtusa. Taxonomy (NCBI): domain Eukaryota; kingdom Viridiplantae; phylum Streptophyta; class Pinopsida; order Cupressales; family Cupressaceae; genus Chamaecyparis; species Chamaecyparis obtusa. The sequence continues at coordinate 1,245,362 of BSBK01001219.1, forward strand.
AAGGGACACTACTCTCGGTCAGGGAGCTGTAAAGGCCAATCAGCTGAGAGACCTTCTAAGATCATGGCCTCCTCCTTTTAATGGTCTTGGTACTTTGAGGCAGAGACTTGGATCATTGCATTAGATCGATGTTTTTCCATGTAGGAGTTTGATACCAATGTTAGGGAAAGATGTGTCATTATGCACCTCAAAGGTTTTGCAGCTTCTTGTTAGAAAATTGAAGAGTAGAAACTAGGACTTACCATGGAGACTGTCACTTGGGATCTTTTTCTTGAGAACTTATAGGAATGCTTCTTATCTGATCAGTGGTAGTAGAAGTGTGCAGATGAGTTCCACAATGTGCGGCAATTATCTATGATTGTCCAGGATTATGAGTGTTGTTTCTTCGAGCTCAAGCCTTATGCAGGATTTAGTGATAAGTCACCACTTATGTTGCCCCACTTCATCAGGGGACTTAATGGTCACATCATTGGAGGAGTTAAGGTTCTCTAACCTAAGACCCTCAAGGGAGTAGTTATTAAGGCTACTTTGGTGGAGGCAAATTTTTCTTTAGGGCATGGTGGGCAGGTGAGAGTTCAGACTAGTGTTTCTACACCTTCAGGCTATAAAGGGAACCAAACCCAAGGTGTAGGGAGCTTCAAGAAACCTCCTTCCTACTTCTATAATCATAAGTAGAAGGGGACGAACCCTCCAACACAGAGCGGCGGTCCTCAATCTAAGAACTTCTATAACTTTCCATGCAACATGTGCAACTAGCCCAGTCATCTGGTACAGAGCACACATTCAGTTGCTAGCAGGGGCAGTTTACAGTAGTCTAGTGCACCCTCCACTAGGAGAGGTCATGATAGAGGCAATGGTTTTTTCTCATGTGGATAGTATGGTCACATTGCAATGAATTTCCCTCAGCATGTATCACAGTTTTCAGGACAGAGACCTACAGCTTCTTAGCCTACAGTAGGGGATAGTTGCAGATCTCACAAAGTATTTGCAGTAGTGAATCATCGTCAGGCAGAGTAGCAGAGCACTGTTGTAGAAAATTTTGTGCTACTAGAGGTATTTCTCTTTCTATCTTATTTGATTCAGGAGCTACAGATTCTTTTATATCTCCTTTTGTGGTAGAGAAATGTGGGCTTGTGGAAGAAAAGAAAGACATTGGTTGGAAAGTAGATTTAGCCTCTAGGAAAAGGATATCAACAAACTCTCTAGTGCATAAGTGTGAATTGAACTTGGATAAATTTATTACCTCGATTGATCTTCGTGTGATTCCTTTGGGATCATATGATATTCTGATTGGGATAGATTGGTTAGGTTCTCATGAAGTCAACATTGATTGTAGACAAAAGATAATCAAATGCAAGGATGATGTTAGAAAGGATTGTGAGATTGTGAGAATTTAGTGTCCTATATCTCTTCATATGAATTTTTCTATGTCGCTTAAGTGACACATGCAAAAGGGATGTCAGATATTTTCTATAACTATGAATGAGTTGGATGAAGTTGAAACTAGGGAAAATACTCTTAATCATCTTGCGCTTTAGGAATTTGTCGATGTCTTTCCTAGTAAGATTTCGGGTATGCCACCTAAGTGTGACATAGGTTTTCACATTGATCTTGTTCAAGGAGCACAACCTATATCTAGAGATCCTTACCAGATGACCACACAGGAGTTGAGTGAGCTTAAGCTCCAATTAGAGGATCTTTTGGTAAAGGGTAGTATTTAGTCAAGTGTTTCATCATGGAGAGCACCTATACTCTTCATTAAGAAGAAAGATGGATCTTTACACTTGTGCATCAACTGTAGACAGTTGAACAATTGAACAAGGTAACGATCAAGAATAGGTACCCTTTTCCAAGGATTGATGATATTTTTTACCAAATAAAAGGGGTCAAGGTATTCTCAAAGATTGATTTCAAATACGGATACCATCAGTTACCCATCCAAGATGCAGATATTTAGAAAGTTGTGTTCCGCACTCACTATAGACATTATGAGTTAACAGTAGTTCCTTTTGGTTTGACAAATGCTTCATCCATTTTCATGTACCTATGAATGGAATATTTAGTTCTTACCTTGATTTTTATGTTCTCGTCTTCTTGGATGATATATTGATATATTCTAAATCCATAAAGGAGCATGAGGAACATCTATGACTAGTTTTGCAGTGTTTTCATGATAATCAGTTGTATGCCAATGCAATGAAGTGTGACTTCTTTCAGTCTGAAGTTCAGTACTTGAGGCATGTAATCATAAGTGAGGGCATTTTAGTAGATTCTTCCAAGATTCAGGCTATAGTAGATTTTCCAACCCCCACCAATGTATCTGAAGTTCGTAGTTTTGTAGGCTTGGCAGGATACTATGGTAGGTTTGTTAAAGACTTCTCAAGAGTTGCATATCAAATTACTTCTCTTCAAAGGAAATGGAAGAATTATATTTGGAAAAATAAGTGTGAAGAGGCTTTTCAGAACCTCAAGAAGTGTCTGACTAGTGCACCTATCCTAGCAATACTCGACCCAATGGGTGATTTCATGGTGTGTGTTGATGCTTCTTTGGAAGGTCTAGGAGTGGTCCTTATGGAGGACGGACATGTAATTGCTTATGAATTTCGCAAACTCAAGGACCATGAATTGAACTATCCTACTCATGATCTTGAGTTAGCAACAGTGGTTCATGCATTAGTCTGATGGATACATTTCCTATTAGGACATCGATTTGAGCTTCATAGTGATCATTACAACTTATAGTATATCTTTACCCAGCCTAATCTGAACGCTAGGCAGAGGCGATGGATGGAGTTTCTTTGCGAGTATGAATTTCAGGTCAAGTACATCCAGGATAAGGAAAATGTGGTAGCTGACACCTTGAGTCGCAGGAGGCATGAGATATCAACTCTAAATCTTGGTGTAGATTTGTGGAGTCATATAGTCCAGGCACTACCCATGGATACTTGTTACGAGGAAGTGACAGTTGAGATTGAGTCAGGGAGACCTTTGGAAGGTAGGTTTTCAAGTTATGTTTTGAAGTCAGATATTCTTTTGTGTTATATGAGTTGGATATATGTACCTCCGTCACATGATCTTTGTACCTTGATCTTATCTTAGGCTTGTCATGCACCTTACTCGACACATCCAAGTGTTAAGAAGATGCATGCGTACCTTCAATGGCTATATTATTGGTCCGGTATGAAATGTGTCATTGCTGATTTTGTGGTAAGATGTCTAGAGTGTTAGAGGGTTAATGAAGACCACCAGCATCCAACATGACTTTTGCATCTGAATCTCATTTTATCATGGAAATGGGGTATCATCTCGATGGATTTCATCGTAGGTTTTCCTATGACTTCCCACAAACATGATACCATCATGGTTAAAATTGATCGGTTGACTAAAGTGGCACAGTTTTCTCTTATGAGAGAATCCAATACAACAGCTTCATTAGCTAGGGTCTTTATGCAGGATATTGTGAGATTACATGGTATTCCCTACAAGATTATATCAGATAGGGATCCAGTATTCACTTATGTATTTTGGACTTCCTTGTAGCATGATCTTGGAGCAAAGTTGAATGTTAGTTCAGCATATCACCCTGAGACCGATGGTCAGATAGAGCAGGTTAATCAGGTGCTTGAGGATATGTTGAGGATGTATGTCATGGATAGACAAACTCACTAGGAGGACTATGTATATTTTGTCGAGTTTGCCTACAATAGTGGTTATCATAGTTTGATTGGTATGTCACATTTCAAGCACGCATCTGTGAGCATGTGACCACAGCTCAGGATAGGTAGAAGAAGTATGCAAATGCTCATAGAGTGGATAGGTAGTTTGCAGTTGGTGTTAAGGTATTTCTAAGAGTGTGTCCATGGAAGAGTTTGATCTGTTATGCAAAGGGTTCAAAGTTGGCACCTCATTTCGTCGGCCCATTTAAAATTCTTGAGAGGCTAGGACCAACTTCTTACCATCTTGTTTTTTTTTCCAGCTTATCCCATGTTCAGGATGTTTTCCATGTTCTAGTACTTAGATAGTATATACCATATGTTGCACATGTTCTTGAATGGGATGTTTTAAAGGTAGAAGACAGGCAGCTATCTTTGGAGCACGTTCGCATACTTTAATGGTGAGAGTGGACCCTCAGGGATCGCACCATTGAGCAAGTAAGGGTCCAATGGGACCCTACCGATGAGTCATCAGCAACTTGGAAAGAGTAGCGAGATTATAAGATTTATATCCTTCTTTATTTGTAGACTACCAGGAGTAAGTCTAATTTTAGGGGAGGTGGATGTAGTGCCCACCTATAGTTTTCTTTTTAGTTTTATATTGCCAAACTCTTTTAGGCCACTTTCAAGTGTATGTTGATTATTTCAACTTTATTATGTGGTTTTGGATGTATGACATTATGTGGTGATTTGATATTGGATAGTTATGAGATATCATATGTTTGCAGTTAGATGATGTTAGTTATTTTGATGATGATTATTTATATGTTTAAAATGTTGTTTATATTTACGATTTTACTTACGCCATACTTGCATGTGCATGGCTCTCATGAATGTTTTACCTTTCTATTTGACGTGTTTGATGTGGTTGAGGGACGAAGTCATAGTTACCTACTTGCGGGACCCACACAATATCCTGATCCATGCCATTACTTGTTTTATATATATATATATATATATATATATATATATATATATATGGATGTGCATTCTTGTCTTTTATGTAGGTTTGCAGGTACCAGCATCGACTTCCTTGAATTTTTAGGATGAGTGTGTCCTATCACAAAGTCTCAATTGTAAGAGAGAGGAGATAATATTCAGGTCTGAATCCCAACCTAAGCCATTTTATTGTCCTAGAATAGTGGACAAATTTATCATATTTTACCTTTTTGAATTCATCCAAGTGACGTGAGTTCATAAGCCTTTCCCTTGAGCATGATTATTGTTTTATTAGGTTAAGTTGGTCTTTGGTTGGTTGGCGTGATTATTGTGAAATGATTTAATAATTTAATAAGATTAATTATGTGGTTTAAATAATTAAATCTTATTAAATATAGAAAATTAAATGTGGAAGTATTTAATTAATGAAAATTAATTAAATACATTTATTAATTAAAAAGATTTAATTAAAAGCCTAATGGTGGAACTTAAATATTTAAATAATTATTAAATTCAAATTTGAGATAAATTGAATAAAATAATAATGTAGTGATTTAAAATAATATTATTTTAGTTCAAATTGATATGCAATTAGGTGCGCATTCAATTTAAATAAATTAAATAAATAAAGTCATTCTTATTAGTTAAGTGAACTGATATAAACAAGAATTACAAAAAGTGCACGGAGTTATTAATTAAATAAATTATACAAAAGAGAGATTGATAAAAATAAAGTTTGTGGAGTTGAATTGAGTTTTGAGTTTGCATGGTTGAGTTCGAATTTAAGATCTTTTTTTCTCTATGAGGAGGAATTTGGCCATTATTTTAGACACATAGATTTGTAGGTTTTGGATGAAGGATTGAATTGAAGGATTTTTGTGAAAGCTTGGGATTTTTCAGCGTTTTCTAGTCTTCTTCGTGTTTCTTCAATTGGTAATTTGAGATAGGGTTTGAAAGCCCTCATAAATTAAATTTTTTTATTCAGAAAGATTGTTTTCTTTGTGCCTATTAGATCTAGGTTATATATAAGTTGATTTTCTTATCATGCTTGGAATTCTGGTATTAAGCTTTTGAGATCTTGTGCTTGGTATGTTAGGGATTACCATAATTAAATCTTGTGTTAAATCGGCTAGGTTTTGATAGAATTTGAGGTGGAAAATCTTATTGTTGTATCAAATCAAATTTTCAAAGTAATTATGCTTCCTGGTAATAGCCAGCTATTTAATTCCTCACTTTTATGGAAAATAAATGTGTGTGTGTGTGTGTGTATAATTGAATATTCTATTCATGCTATTATTTTCTTCTATTTAAAAAAAATTAAAAAAATTAAAAATTAAAAAAAATTATAGATGGAGATGGAGGCGAGGGTATCTGCCACCCCACCCCGGCAACTATAGTTGTCAACGACAGTATTGATTGTCGTGGCAACCATGTTGTCGACGACAACCCAAAGGGAAGACTCATTTTCTTATTTGATAAAGCTTTTTTTGTAAATAGAATATATATATATATATATATATATATGTGTGTATATATATATATGTGTGTGTGTGTGTGTGTGTGTGTGTGTGTGTGTGTGTGTGTGTGTGTATATAATAAATGATTAATAAAATAATAATAGTAAATGTTGATATATATATATATATATATATATATATATATATATATATATATATATACTTCCTTCTAAGTACTTTATTATTGGGATTGTTTGGCATCCAAATAGGAAGTATATTAGTTGACATTCCTTATAATTGATAATGTGGAAAAATAAGTTAATTATTAATTGATAAAAAAATTTGATTAATAATTAAGGAAATTTACTTTATTTTCTAAATTGAGAATTTTTACGAAATTATATTATTTTGGTAATTATTAATTTTAGAATCAATTAATTTTAAATAACATTATAAATTGATTTCCTCATTATTGAAATTTAATTTGAGAATGTAATTATAGTTTTGTTAGTGATTATTTTAATAAATTAATTTGTGTAATGATATTTTACAAATTAACTTATTATTACTAAATTCTTATGAATCTTTTTCCTTCTGCATTTACGGATTAGTGACGCAGGGCAGGGATGGAGGATCCAATAATGGATAATCCAAGCCTACAACTGCCAATTATAACAACAATATGCACAGTGGAATACAACAAGATAATGATTCAAAACCGAATTTCATTCAACATGTCCGGCTGTAAGGCCTTCCGGGTTTCGGCCTATTACAATGAAATAACAAAATATCAGCAAGATCTCACAAGATCCAAGGAACTACCAACTAGTTCAGATCTGCAATAGGCAGTCTCTGATAGGAACAACCACCACTGGATCTAAACTTGTACTCACACTTCCAAGCAACCCCTTGCTATCCTAAGTCCACAGGCCACTAGTTCTGCTACCAACTCCCATATTAGCAAATCTACTTCTACTCTACTCTTCCTAATGATCTAATGATCATCTACTACTCTACTCCTTCACTTCTAACTACTAAACATCTACCCAAGCTCTCAATATATAGCCAGCTAAGCCACAAGTCGGCCAGTCAGGCTTTTAATTACAATATAGGTCCAGTCCAATAAAAGAAATTAAAACTAATGCAAAAATGATCAAAACTTAATTTTCCTTTGGATTTAGGTCCAAACATGACCCAACAACATGCCTTTAAGTGTTCAAGGTCCCATTTGATCACATAGAACATCGCAAGAAGAAACACCACACGTTTCACCCGAAAACTGCCAAAAAATAGGTCTCGAGGAAAAACGGGCATAACTTTTGACTCATGATGAATTAGGGCTTGCACTCTTGGGAAATGATAGTAATTTAAGTCCTCTAAAACTCCTTAAGAGCACAAAGGCTGATTCCTTATGGATCAAGGTCGCCAACATGAACAATCAGCACCAAAACTGCAGTAACGGCTCGAACCCAAAACTGGCATAAAATAGGTCCCATGCCAAAATGGCCATAACATTTGACTCATAATGAATCAGGAGTTGCACCCTTGGGAAATGATATTGAATTAGGTTCTCTTTAAGGCCCTAAGTTCACAAGGTATGATTCATTAAGGATCAGGGTCGCCACGGTGCACAATCAGCACCAAAACTGCAGGAAAATACTGCTCCGACAGCAAGGAAAACAACTCTAACTTTCAAACTGTCCATCCAATCTCTCCCAAACCATGCCACCTCAAGAGCTGCGACCTTAAAAACATCTTCCACACACATAAAGGAAAAAACTCATTTCATCGCACATGCTAAAGATCTCCACAGATCATCACAACCCAGAAACTCAAAAAACTGCCAAAAACAAAGTATTGTATCCCTCTGCCAGGGAATTCCTCCAAGACAAAGAAAGATCTTTAGGAACTCAAAATGCTCCTGCATCAGACTACCCAGGTAAATAGAAAGTATGTCCCATACTTTAATCTTAAGACAATTACCTGCAATCATCTTCATCTTCACCAAAGGCTTCCAATACATCAAGGACAAGAGAACAAATCTGAAAATCAACCATCTATGCTTCATCCATTCAAACATCAAGATCAAATGAATCTCATCAATCCAATCAGCATACCACTGATCACCACAACCAATATTAGTAACAAGAGTATCCAACTCCCCAACAAGTAGATCCAAAGTCAGATCCACATCAATATGAAATCCCTCATCATCAGCATCACATATCTGCAACTCATCACAAGACTTATTACTGTCAACCAGCAATTCAAGTCCACAATCAGCAAATAAGATCTGCACCATAACACTGAACAAAAGAAAGTCACCAACACCATCATCACAAAGGTTTTCAGCAATAGATAACTCATCACCAATAGCAATCTGATCACACCTAACCAGATGCTATGCAATCTCCATGTTAGACACAACTGACTGAACATGAAAACAAATCTACTCACCAGCCTCAACAAGGTCAACAACATCATCAACAACCACAGGTATCTCAGCAACAGCCACAAGTTGCTCTGTAGGTCTCATGTCAGACTCCACCAACTGAGCATCAAAACCAATCTCTTCACCACCAACAATCTCATTATGCACAACAACAAGTTGCTCTGCAGGTTTCATGCCATATCCATCTATCTGCTCATGCGAACCAATAGACATTTCATCAACTATAGCCAAGTCATCGGGGACTTCCACAAGCTGTCGTCGTCTCTTCACAACCTTCTTCTTTGTAGTCTACCTTCTTAATTCCTCTTGTAGGTCTTGCACTTGTTTCTTCAAAGCTCTAAATTCATCTACATATGCACTAAGGTCCAATCCTCTTGGAGACATCCTTCAAGATCTTCGAAAACCCAAGGCAACAAATCATCAACAAGGTCCTGGTGCAAACAGCCTCAACTAATTTACACACTCAAGATCTTCAAGCTCTCATACCACTTGACGTAGGGCAGGGATGGAGGATCCAATAATGGATAATCCAAGCCTACAACTGCCAATTATAACAACAATATGCACAGCGGAATACAACAAGATAATGATTCAAAACCGAATTTCATTCAACATGCCCAGCTGTAAGGCCTTCCAGGTTTTGGCCTATTACAATGAAATAAAAAAATATCAGCAAGATCTCACAAGATCCAAGGAACTACCAACTAGTTCAGATCTGCAACAGGCAATCTCTGATAGGAACAACCACCACTAGATCTAAACTTGTACTCACACTTCCAAGCAACCCCTTGCTATCCTAAGCCCGCAGGCCACTAGTTCTGCTACCAACTCCCAGATTTGCAAATCTGCTTCTACTCTACTCTTCCTAATGATCTAATGATCATCTACTACTCTACTCCTTCACTTCTAACTACTAAACATCTACCCAAGCTCTCAATATATAGCCAGCTAAGCCACAAGTCGGCCAGTCGGACTTTTAATTACAATATAGGTCTAGTCCAATAAAAGAAACCAAAACTAATGCAAAAATGATCAAAACTTAATGCGCCTTTGGATTTAGGTCCACACATGACCCAAAAACATGCCTTTAAGTGTGCAAGGTCCCATTTGATCACACGGAACATCGCAAGAAGAAACACCACACGTTTCACCCGAAAACTGCCAAAAAATAGGTCCCGAGGCAAAACGGGCATAACTTTTGACTCATAATGAATTAGGGCTTGCGCTCTTGGGAAATGATAGTAATTTAGGTCCTCTAAAACTCCTTAAGATAGCAAAGGCTGATTCCTTATGGATCAAGGTCGCCAACATGAACAATCAGCACCAAAACTGCAGTAACGACTCGGACCCAAAACTGGCATAAAATAGGTCCCGTGCCAAAATGGCCATAACTTTTGACTCATAATGAATCAAGAGTTGCGCCCTTGGGAAATGATATTGAATTAGGTCCTCTTTAAGGCCCTAAGTGTGTAAGGTCTGATTCATTAAGGATCAAGGTCACCACGGTGCGCAATCAGCACCAAAACTGCAGGAAAATGCTGCTCCGACAGCAAGGAAAACAACTCTAACTTTCAAACTGTCCATCCAATCTCTCCCAAACTATGCCACCTCAAGAGCTGTGACCTTAGACACATCTTCCACACACATAAAGGAACAAACTCCTTTCATCACACACGCTAAAGATTTCCATAGATCATCACAACCTAGAAACTCAGAAAACTGCCAAAAACAAAGTATTGTATCCCTCTGCCAGGGAATTCCTTCAAGACAAAGAAAGATCTTCAGGAACTCAAAATGCTTCTGCATCAATTAGGAGGGAATTTTTTTTATGATATCCTTTTAGGATTGTACCAGAGGTGGGGTTAGGGTTAATGAATTATGTTTGTTTGCCTTGCATACCTATGGTATTTGATTTTGTTATAACCCAACCTTATGGAAGCTTTGATTTTATTATGATGGAAATTGGTTATGTGAGTGTTCCGACAATACTTTAGAACCAGGTTTTGATTTTATGATTCATGATTATCTATGAGAAATATTTTAAAATTTATGAACTTAGGGTAGGTTATCTAGGTGTTAAAGGGGAAGTGGCTTGCTTTGGAGACGTTGGAGCCCAGAAGTGGCGACTTGGGTATCCTTAGTAGGTTACTTAAATAAGTGATAATATAATACATTAAATGGAGTTTTAAAATAAATTAATAAGATAATGGATTCCTTGCCCATGCCTTGAGTGCTAGTATAGGGTAAGGATGGGAGCGAGAGAAGATGTTTGCCCGTCTAGTAGTGGCGGTGAGTTTTGGCATGATTGGTTATCCTTGTCTACATGAGAGGATTCCAAGTTTCGCATATGATCACACTTGGAAGTCGGAGTCCAGTGAGATCGTTCCAAAGGGTTGACATATGTGATGACACTTCCCTGGTTTCATCTTAAGTTTCCTACATGTGTTGGTTGCCTCTAGATTAGTATGTGTACCTTTGAGTTATTGAGTTGTACCTTTGAGATAGGAACTTATAGGACCCTTGCTTAGTACTACCTAATGATTGATTTTGGTATTCTTATCCAAGTGGGGTTTGATGTTATCTCCTCAGCACTATAGGAGTGGAACCACAAGTTTCCACGAGGTTGGGAGATAGTGATTCTCTTACCATTCAAGACTCTAACATTCATGTACCGGCGTTGGATGATCCTTGTTGCATTTACTTCTTATCCTATCTTCCTTGGATACTTATTCATATTCTTTCTTTATTTGTACTTTTTACTTAGTTGTATTTACATACCTTGTAACTTGTGCAGTAGATGTGGGTTATCATGTATACTTTATAGTTTAGATGTATTTGTTTATTTTGAGATGGTGTACTATGTAGAAGATTTATATGATTATTGTACTTAGTATATTAAATTGTATTTACGTAATTCTACGTCAAGGAACCCTTGAGATTTGTAATATGTAGTTAAGATTGTGTCTATGAGTATATATGAACTTTATGTTTTACTTTCACTTTATTATTCAGTACTATTTGTAAACTCTTAAGAAAAAAAATTATTCGATAAACTTAGTAACTTGGTTTAGGTTAATATCGCCTAGGTTCCCTAGCGAAGCATTACAATATATATGCATACGTGTGTGTGTGTGTGTGTATACATGTACATGTGTATATATAGACATATGCATGTATATGTATATATGCTTATATACATATACATGTACATATTTATATATGTGTACATGTTTGTGCACGTATGCACATGTGCACACACACACACATGTATGTGTGTGTGTGTGTGTGTGTGTGTGTGTGTGTGTGTGTGTGTATGTATGTATGTATGTAGATGCAGATGTAGATGTATATATGTGTGTAGGAAAAAATAGAGGAAGAGGAGGTCCACATAGAAATAGCCATTTCCAATATGATAGTCAAAATGATGGGCAACTTTTGTAACATAAAAGATATGGTTGAAAATGTAGTCATGAAGCACATGCTAGAATAAGAGAAAATTCCTTTAAACAAAACCACATTATCTTGATATAACTCCAAGAGCAGTGCAACTTTTCTTGTGGAAGTGATAATAATCAATATGTGTTTTCTGTTTCAGATTTTGCTTATTATAATTCATTTAATTTTTCATGGTATGATACTTGGGTCTTAGATATTGGAGCCACGCAACATATGACATTTTGGCATGATTGTTTTAAAGAATTTCAAGAAGGTGTTTATTGACCAATCTATTTGGAAGATAAATCAAGCCTTGGGCCTTTTGGAAAAGAAACCATTCTATTAAAAGTGTCTGGTCTTCCGAATTTTATACTTCATGATATATAATATCTTCCTTAATTGCAACATAATTTTTTGTCACTAGTATTAATTTGATAACAAGGTCACTCTATTTTAATAGAGGATGGGCAAGTTGTTGTTAGATAAAAAAATGTAATATCTTACTGATGAAGATAATTTAGCTCCTAGTCTCTTATGGCATGCAAGAATTGGGCATATTAATTATGACAGTATTTGCATCATGCAAAAGAACATTGTTGCAAGTTTTTCATTTTTCTTAAGATGATTTATAAATGTGAAGCTTGTCTTCTTGCAAAACAACATAGGGACTCTTTCCCTCACTCCACTTGGTGAGAATTCATTTTGATTTATGTGGGCCTTTCCCAGTACCTTTGGTTGAGGATGTAAGTATTTCATGTTGTTCATTAACGATCATAACCATATGATTTGGATTTATTTCCTGCAACAAAATTTAGATGCTTATGAAACTTTTTTTTAAAATTATGTTATTATTGCAAATCAAACACAATCTTAAATTAGTACTCTTCGCACAGACAATGGCGGAAAATTTACTGCTCTAATTTTTTTGGATTATCTTTGTCAAAATAGAATTCAACATCTTCTCACTATTCCAAGTACTACTCAACCAAATGGTATTGTTGAATGAATGAATAGAACTATTACGAATATGGTTCGAGCAATGTTGTATTTTAAAGGCATCAAGTTACATTTTTTGGGAAGAAGCAACAAGAACAATAGTGTATCTTTGCATCCCTGTCATCTACTCTTCACCTAGCAACTCCATATCAAGTTTGGAATGGTTATCCTCCTTTTGTTTGACATCTTTGGATTTTTGGCTCCACATGCTATGCTTTGATTCCAATGGAAAAAAAGAACTAAGTTGCATCATCAAAGTTATAAGTGCATTTTTCTTGGCTATTTTGAATCTTCAGAAGCCTATAGGTTGAATGATCAAGTTAACAATAAATTATGTATTTCACATGATGTTGTATCTTGTGAATCTTGCAAAAATGATGCAAATGTTGGATGTCTATTAAAACAAGTAGACAAATTTGTCAGATCTTCTCCTTGGATAGAAAATCATTGTGTGCTATTTCACTTTGGGGTGGAGCCAAATCATTTAGTATCATCTTTGATGGATTCTCATGTATCCCAGGCTATCCTAACTCAAGATGCTCAATCTCTAAATTTGTAAGATGAAACCCCCTCTCTCGTGATGAGCTTGAATTGTTAGAACCATTAGACACTAGTGAAGCTTCTAATCAAGAAATGCAAGCACATTTAGTCAAACCAAAATCTTGCCATATGTGGGCCAAAAAAGTCCAACAAACTTTGAAAGATTTAAGACCTGGTGATATACATAAAACAGGCACAAGAAATTCTTATAAAGAAAGGCAACGGGCTCAATCCAATGTTGTAGGTAAGCTGGAGTCTATTGATGAACTCATTATTATTATGGACTTAGAACCAACTTCCTATCAAGAAACTAAGGATATTGCACTGTAGAGGCAAGCTCTGCAAAAGAAGTATGATGCTCTTTTGAAAAGTGGTATGTGGGAGTTGGTTGATTCTCCACTTTGTTGTAAACCTAACGGTTGCAAATAGATCTTCAAAAATAAATATAAAGCAAATGGTTCACTTGATAAGGATAAAAATTGACTTTTTGCACAAGGTTATGCTCAAAAAAAGGGCATAGATTATGATGAGACTTTTGCACCTACAATGAAATGGACTACCTTTCATGCTTTATAGGCCCTTACAACCCAAAATGGATGGAAAGTTCATCAAATGGATATCAAAGTGCATTCTTGAATGGTGATCTCAAAGAAAATAGTATATATGATTCAACATGAAGGCTATGGAATCAATGGTAAAGATCACTAGGTATGCAAGCTTGTAAAATGATTGTAAGGTTTGAAACAAGCCCCTCGAGCGTGGTATGAAAAACAACTGAGCATCTCTTGAATGATGCAACACTTCTTATTAAAAAAGTTGATAGCATGGTCATCTATCTTGTTATTTATGTGGATGATTTATTTATAACTAGTATTAATGAGGATTATATTCAGAATATGAAACAATTGAAGCAAGGGTTTGACATGACTAGTTTTGGGCATCTTCATTACTATTTGGCTATTAGGTGATTCAAAAACCCCACTATATCTTCATCACCCAACAAAAATATACTAATGAACTTCTCAATAAGTTTGGCATGGCTGATTGCAAACCACTTAGTACTCTTATGGAGCACAATTTAAAACTCACCTCAAATGCCTCTACCGCATTCGTTGATGCAACTAAATATAGGGAATTTGTTGGCAATCTGATTTATACTACGACTACTCACCCAAATATTTCTTTTGTTGTTGAAGTTCACTCTGATTCATCCAACAATGAAACTCATTGGTTAGTAGCCAAACGAGTTATTAGATATCTACAAGGCAGCCAAAACTATGGGCTCAAATATTCCAAGACAACGTACTTTTCTTTGCTTCGATATTCAGAATCAAATTATGCATGTGATTTGGAAGATGGAAAGTCTACATTTGGATTTGTAATGTATCTTGGGTCTGCTTCATTCCTAGAAAATCTAAGAAGCAACCAGTACCAGCCCATCCTCTGCATAAGCTAAATATATGGCAGCCTTTAAGGCAACTTGAAAAATCTTGTGGCTTTGAATAATTCTTGCAGGTTTGCAGGAACAAGTTTCATCCACGCCACTCTGATGACAATCAACCTACAATCAGAATGGCTAAAAATCCAAATTTTCACGATCGAACCAAACATATCAACAAGTTTCATTTGATTCGGCATCATGTAAAAGATGTTAGCATCCAACTCAAATATTACCCCACTGTAGGTCAATCTGCAAATATTCTTACCAAAGCGCTTGATAGATAAAAGTTTGAGAAATTCAAAGGAAAGCTTGGTTTAACGCCTTCAAATTAAGGGGAGGGATGTTCACATATCAATCATCAGAGTTTAGTTTCTGTTGTTTCTATTTTGGTATTTGCAATTTAGTTTCTGTTTTGGTAGCTTCGAAGCACTTCAACTGCTCTATCTGCCTCTCATTTAAAGCTGTATGTATTTTTCTTTTTGTGAAATGCAAAATAGATAATAAAGTTTCATTTTTGCCATTTCTTTTTATTATAAATCCTGGCCTGAATATTTTGCACCTTGGGCAATGACCAATCGATCAATGCCCTTATTCATGACAAGTCAAAAATAGGCACCTGCTGGAGATATGACAATCAGACCAAGAGATGAGGTTGAAGATAGTGTTTAAAAGAGATTTTTTGGGGTTGACACCAAATACATTATCTCAATCACATCTTCAATTCTCACAGCCATCGAATAGAGGGATACTAATGCTCCAAATCTTGGAGGTGTATGAGCACAATGATCATTGTTTGACCAAACAAAGCCCAATGTACAAGTGAAGGATCCTATCTTGTGCTTCTGTTATGAACACATTCAGCCAATCATTCAACAAAGGTGGGAAAAGCTCAACACTCCCTTGCATATGGTTGCTCAAGCATTCAACCCAATCTGCTGCATGCAAAGGCCTAACAAAATTTCTCTTTATAGAAAATGTTGAGATGAAAGGAAGGTTCATTAAAACAAATAAAAATATTTATAAAAATTAAAGATGTTACTGCCATCTATTTTTGGACAGAGCAAATTTACCACTTAGAGAATATCTAGAAGACGCAAAGTTAAATAGAGACAATTGCATAGGACAACCCAATATTGTGGTGAAGTATCCATGGGACTCATTCATTGGTAATCACGCCACTCATTTGCCTTTTGTTTCAGATTTCTAGTTCTTCTGTTGCTAAGAGGAACTAGTCTTCATACAAGCCATTATATTAAGAAAAAAAAAATTAACTCTATGAGAGCGAACTATTTTTTACTTACACATAGCACTAATGAAGTCTGTATTAATTGTGGGGAGATTTAAATGGATCAAAAAGTTCCAGTGAAGAGCAGTTTGCCATGAAATTTGAGGGTGATGATTACAAGCATAGACTAATCATATTTAAATTTTAAATGCAATCATCGTAATGACAATTTAAGTATGCACATATACTAAATTTAGACACTTTCATTGTTCAATGCATTGTGTTTACTATTAGGTAGCTTATAATTTCAACAGTTATTTCTTATACATTTTTTATAACTAATTTTGGAGTACCATATATTTGCCCACTGTCCACCTGTCCCTCCATTCCAAAAGTTTGTGGAACCATGAATTTTTGGAGTTACATTCATAAAAATGTGTGCTCTCTACAAAAAAAGAATGAAGGAAGTTCACTTGCTAGCGGAAAACAATATTTTTTGTAGTTGCATTCATACAAATATCTGCTCTACACAAAAACGAATGAAAGGAAGTTCACTTGCTAGCGGAAAACAATATTTTTTGTAGTTGCATTCATACAAATATCTGCTCTACACAAAAATGAATGAAAAGAAGTTTGATTGCTACAGAAAACCATATTTAAAAAATATTTTATGATCAAGCTTTTGGTAAATATAGAGGTCTATGTGGTCACGAGAGCTCAATCCAGGCTGTTGAAAGTTTCTCTCTCACACACTTTTGAAACATGGTCTACTTGTGTCAAGCCCAAATTTTATTTAGAGTACAAACAAATGAAATTTCAATATTCTAGAAGGAACAGATACATTTATATTAAGTAATCAAATTACAGATATCTAGATCAGAGCTGAACACGGTCTGATTGGACCATAAAAAACATATCAAAGTGCAATGAAGTGCTCACCTTTTTGAAAAGGCAAACGAGATTCCATCAGTTCAGCAACTTATGAATACGCAGAGGTAACACAACAAGAGCCTGTTGATAAATTAACATGCAAATCAACCTACACATAATTGAAGCTCAGTCCTAGAACATAAAATTAACTATCATCTTCTGAATCAGATGGTAGCAAATTATGTTTGGTTGTGGTGGGGGAGGCCCAAACAGGCAAATCAAAAAAGGGCTGTTTGAGGACTTGCTCGTGTGAATCACACATCATTTCAGCCAAATTGCAGAGAATTGTTGCATCCTGGATGAAGGCCTCTTGGACTTCCACCTGCACAAGGAAATTGCAAATATAAACATGCTAAACAAGAAATTCAAAGAAAAGGGGTTTAACAGAGAAATTAAAAGACTGGGCACCTGCAACAAGAGATCCCTTAGAACAGATTTGCAGCTGTTCCCAATTTGGGTTTCAGGCAGAGCCAGTGAAGGTGTGGGTTCCTTTATTGGGAGGTTAGCAGAAGCTGGTGTCCTCTGCAACATCTGAGACAGAGATTCCCAATCTTTTATTTCTTTTGAATATTTTTCCTTCAGATTTAGCAGGGCCAATTTTTTAGTTTGGCGGCGTTGTGTAATGTACTGGTCATCATTGTGTTTTGAAGTGGAAGTTTTGGTTGGTATTGCTGAATCACAAACACGCTGCTTCTTCCTTGTCTTGTAGACAAATCCATTATCATTCACGACCTCCCATTCATCTTCCAAATCCAATGAAGGTTCATTCATATTATCTGCCACTCAGTCAACATCCAGGCTCAGAAGCACACTAAACATAATCTACAGAGGACTAACGAGAAGCAAAGTATAGATTTGATGAATAGATAGAACATATAATGGATTCAAGAATGCTTTTTAATAATAACTATTGCTGTTCTGAATGGCACAATTTTTTAGGCAGAAATAATTAGATTTATCATTTTTTGAATACCTTTAAGAATATGCATTGATGCCATTGAGTGATACAGTTAAAAGAAGAAACCACAACACTAGATTTAACAAAAAACAAAATAATTATGGTTACTGCCCATTTGTATTATTTTATTCATAAAATATAACATTTTAGAGCAACTTTTGTTGTTTTCATAAAATGAATTTTTTTACGCTCCTATTAAATTTGGAAAATTGTTTAGGAAACATGTTTAACCCTAAATGTCATTAAGGGAGTAAATGTATGGAGGTAAGAAAGACCAAATACACATACTGATAGTTCTTTGTCATCCTCAAACACGGGTGGAATGAAAGCCAAGAGACAAAAAGACAAAAACCAAACCAACAAGATATTGCGATTACTATGGGAAAAATGGTCATGAGAATTCTTGTATTGGAAATCACATCCCATAAAAGTTCTCTTGTAGATAAAATGATAAGAAAAAGTTCCATAGAAAAGAATAAAGAGGAAAGGAAATCGAATGCAATTTGGAAGTGGATTCTAGGATTACTTGCACTAATAAGAAGGTTGGCTTGATCACTCTAAAAGCAATGTTTAATTTCAATATTCAAGTAAGGGTGTAAAAATTAATTCACTATTTGATTCATGTTCACAGAAAAACTTGATCAATATGTACCACGATGTTTCAGGGACGGTCAGTGGGATGGCAAGGGATGTGTTTTAAGGACAGCACTTCTTATATACTAAGTTACCGGTTCGATTTCGGTTCGAAGTTCGGGTACGAAGAACCGGTTCGCAAGTTCGACAAAATTTTGAAAAGGGGTTTGGGTTCGGGTTCAAAAAAACATGTAAAAATTTTTAAATTATATATATATATACATATTTATGAAGCCTAGAAGCATGAGTTAAAATTAGAATGTCACATAGTATCATAAAAACAACAAAAAATACCATAAACTTGGAATCATAGCATCATATCAACATCAAAATATTAAAATAATAATATTGAGTTCAATTATCATTGTTTTGACTTTAAACAATTGGAACTTTATACTAAATTTCAATCATCTAATAGAATATCTATTCTTCTTCTTCTTCTTCATAATTAAAAGGAATGTCAAGTCTCTAACTTGCCATAGTGGACAAGTAGCCTGTCAAACTTCAACTTTAAAGCATAAAGATAGACTTATACCAGACCAGGCAGTTTAATTGTTTGATATTGTTAATTGCAGCGAAAAAAGATGCAAATTGTGATGTGCAGAACTCATATAGGCAACATTGTCCTTTGCAACACAAGTGCATACAGTATCATCTCACTCACAGCTCCCTGTTACAGCACATCTAATGAGAGTTTCTCTGCTATTTAGTACTGTTATGGGCACTTAACATGCTGCCTGCCTACGAGTTTCACAGTGTACTCCTTGAACACAATCTTATTATTTTACTGGTCAACTGTCCAACAATCTCATGATTGATGTGGGCATGGTCAATGAGCATATAATCATGTGCAGAGCCGTGGAGACTGCTTATTTGCTTGACCATCAACTTTATTACCAAATTTGAGAGGAGAAAATAAGAAATGGCAAAAATGGAAAACCTAAAGATCATTTGGTTCTTCTTTTGGAAATCTTGCCCATCCAGATTGCATCCATTTAACCAACCTGCTGAATTGTGTTCACATAACCTAAATCCTGTTTATGTTCTTGTGGTTTTCTGCATATCCATCTAGTGACAGCAAGAAACAATTGCCAGATTTTAAAGCTTGAGTTCCATTAAAAATTTTACTAAGAGCATTTGACAATAATTGATTACCCGATCAATCCAGCCAGAAGTCACAGTATTTTCAGAGTTGTGGGCTTTGTGAATGCTTTCAAATTCTGTAATAATTGTTTTCCGCACTAAATTATAGAATGTTTCTCAGTGGAAATGTACCTGGTTAGACCTGGGTTCGACCTGGTTCTGCCCTGGTTCGACCAGGGTTCGGCCTGGATGAACCAGCCTGCCTGGGTTCGAACCCTGGGCGAACCCACAGGTGAACCAGACCAGAACCAAGTACCAGTTCAAACCCAGGCTGGTCCGGAGGGGTCTAGGGGCAAACCCGGTAACTAAGCTTATATATATAGTGATACTAAAATATCTAAAGGTTTAACTAGACATGAGTCATGAGATCAAAATCAAGATAGTGACAGCAATAAATATATTTAAGACAGTGACACCAATTGAATAAAATTATAATATTATAAATTTAGACTGTGACAGCAGTTGACAGCAGCAATAAGTGCCAGTTAACTGTAGGACCTTGGTCTGCTAAATTATTAAAAGCCAATACTGATTGCTATAAATGCCATCGTGCTGGTTGTTCATCTTTGCTATTTGTCCAATATTTCTTAACCTAAGTTACCGGTTTGGGTTCATATTCAGGTTCGCAAGTTTGGATTGCAGGTTTGGTCCAAACAATTTGGGTTGGGTTTGTTTTGGGTTAATCCATACAAAAACAAATAAAAATCAGAAATATATACGTATTTGCCACGGTAACTAAGTTTAGAACTTCAAAACACCGCATAGTATCAGATAACAAACAAAACCATCATAAATGATAGATATTAAAAGTATGACAATGTCAATTAATCAGACTCAATTTTCATGATATATATTAAAAATTAAAAAGAACAATATCAAGTGTCAACAATCAGCCATCACTTTTCAGGTATCAGCATCGTATGGGTCTTCAAAAATACCATCATCGTCATCAATATTGGATGATATAGATACGGTATATTAGAAAAAACACAAACAGTAGCACAGGTCTCAATGGTAATCTCAAGACAATCCTTTCCAAAATACAACAAATTCAAACAGTACGAATACCCAGTTCACCATCCAATCCCTCAATCTTAAAAGTTACTTTTGTTGATAATTTGTATCCTAATGTCCTCGGGTATTTGATTTAAAATCTAGAAAATTTAAAGTAGTATAATATTCAAGAGATAATTTTATAAAGGGAAAAACCCTCAAAATGCACCAAACGTAGGATACATGTTCTATTGCTCAAAACCTGTAAGTTTTTCAATACAAATATACTACCCATAACCATGAACCTGCACGATCGCATTAAACCCAATAGTTGATCAAGTTAACCCTAAAGATATAGGTGGCATTTACATCACATTAATTTGAGATACAACAATTACTATCTGCACTATATAAAAAAATGTGTTTTTGTCTGAAAAACAGTCATAAAAAGTATTAGACTTTGCCATGTGCTTGACATCCAAATTATCCTGTAGTAACTATGGAATTTGTCTGGCTAGAGGAGCCTGAGAAAATATAACTCTTCTTGTTGATTTGATTTTGAGCCTCTGATGCTCAGTTCTGAATAATCCATGCTTATAAAGATGCCCCAAAAAAGAATTAAAAAAACTAAAAAACTGGCAGGTTCATCACAAACAGAGGCAGTGGAGCCAAAATTCAGGACGGGTCGTTTCCCACACAAGGATTCGTCTGAAGGTTGCTTCAGATTGGTCATCTCCCACACAAGGATTTCTTCAAGATAAATCCTTTGTCTTCTTAAATTGTGCATGGTGTTTTCTCCCATTTACACATTGTAAGTTAAGTTAATCAATTGGCAAGTTTACGACTTCATTTCTTTCATTACATTTTTAAGTTGATAATTTATTAACTAGTGTTTGGAATATCCATCATAGTTTATGGATCGATGATCAACACTTCACTGAAACAAGAAGGGATCAATCCTTACCATAAATAAGCTCATACACTACTGATGTGGATTGATTTTCCATATTCTAGAATCATTTTCATTCGGTTGAGCCAGATTGCAACAGTTTCCTGTCATACACTTGGACTATGTTTTTCATGATACTTGATTGGATTATATTTACATCAACACAACATTATTTGGGCATTTTTATCTCAATCTTACAGTGTTCTTCAAACAGAACATATTGTGATGATCTCCTTTAATACACCTAGACTACGCTTATTTCTATACTCAATTGGAGAATATTTACATCACCCCAATATTATGTGAGCAATTTTTTTGGATCTTATTGTGCTCTTCATACAAACCATACTTTGATTATTTTCCAATGTTTTTCAAGGGTTTTAGACGAAACTCAATTGAGTGTTCCACTCAATTTTAACATCAATATATTGTTCAATCATAAGCTACCCCTTCATGATTGGTGTCAAGTGGGCATGAATGAGTGGCAAAGGAAAAAGCATTACCAAACTAATGACCTGGGTTCAAGCCTCATCCAAGAAAACAACGGTCCGATACCCCACTTCAAGGCAGTTGCATTCAAGTCAGACAAAACAGTGTAAGTAATAAAATAAGCCTAGATATTGATCTTCCATTCACATCCCCAGGTTGAGGAACCAACCATAAATTCTCAATATCCAAACAAAAAAACTACTCCCTCCTTGGCTACATTGGTGTCACACAACATTAAGGGACCATAAAAAAGGACAGAAGAGTTCTCAATATGAAAAGTTCCACTTTAATGAATACTTTTGAAACTCTTTGGGTAGGGTACATGCACCTAACGTGAAAGAAACATAAGGTATATGGAAAAATAGTTCGCATGTGGACTTCCACAAGGGAGATCTCATACACCAAATTAGAATCTCTCTTGGCAGTAACTAAAAACTAACTTTACCTTTATCTTTGAATATGGGGAAGATTACAAAATGTGTTTTCTAGAAGAAGCCTATTCCTTGAATACAAGGCAGAGATGATGATATAGAGCAACAAAATATCCTGTGCATGTACGCATGCGTGCACACAGAAAATTAATGATGATGTACAACATTCAACGACAGACAGATAGGATTACCCTTTTAATTAATTGTCATAAATTTTGGGCTAGGATTATATTCAATGATCAGGTAAATAAAATTACCATTTTTTTATCTATTTTATTAAAGAAATCTGCACATATGGCAGGATGGGAAGTAAGAAAATGTGATGTCCCCATTCTTAAACTAATAGCATAAGCTATAAAGTACTTTTGTGGTCAAGGAGTGGCAGTCCTTCAGCACCTATATCTAGTTAGTAGGAAGTTAGAAGTAGATATACTTAGCCAGCTGTTAGTAGAAGAATAAAGTATTTGGAATATCGTGAAGTCTTATGAATAAGACGATTTCACCTTTCCAAAAGTGATGAAGAGCAACATGTTCACCACATTAAGCAACAAGAGCATCGCCATAAGATTAAGTCAATCAGTCTATAATATCCTAAGTGAATCTCAGCTGTGAATTTTCTGACAAACTCTGGCTGTGGGTATTCAACACTGTTTACTGGTGCTGGTCGTTTGATTTCAACATGTACAAATATCTTCCTTGTTCAAATATAACAACGAGTGTGTAGTTTTTCTCAAAGAAGTTTAATACAAGTCTATTGCGATTCAGCTGAGTGTTGGTTAATTTAGAATGTTCTCTATCAAACCGCTACTCAACATATACATATATTCAAACATAAAATGACAAGCTCCAGGCAGTGAACAAAATTTTGAATAATGTTTAGCCACTGTTATTGATCAATACAAATTTCTTGATATTTCAATGTCAATACAATTGCAAAGCAATGAGGGGAATACCAACTGAGCACCACCGATCCTCCACACTTGTGTGACACTCCAAATGCAGGTCTGGTTCAACAGGACCACATGTGAGTTCCAGCAGTCGGTGATTGGGTAAGGCTGTGCCAGGAGGAAGTTTGTGTACACAGCAGTCAGCCCGCACCCGCACGGAAGTCCAACACATTCGCTGAAGTCCTAACTCCAGCCGCGTCACAAGGAATTGCCTGTCAACCACCGTGTAGATAAGCAAGCATAGTGCATTTAACACATGCTCCCTACCACCCGCTATGCAACCGGCTGTGCATAATGACCTAGGCAATGTGGGAGTTCGGCCTGCAGCATGCACCAATCTCCACGTATGTCCGGTCCTTGGTTATATTGATTCCGCACTACCGTCTTGTGACCAGACCCCAGCATAAACAACCTCGAGCTGGCTGCAATGCACCCAGGTCTCCAGTATCGTGCACCAGCTTGAATACTAGACATCAAACCAGTTTCCAATCCCAATATTAGCTATGATAGTTGCCACCTTTACTGCCGTAACCTGCAACTGATTTGAGTCGAGCTTCAATAACAACTGTTCTCTCTCTCTTTTATTTTAACAGAGAATGCAGCTGAATGGACAATCCCCTTCTTACCACTGAGATAATAAACTTGGTTCAAATCGAACACCCATACATAACTGACTTTCCTCTGTGAAATGCTGTAGATGAAATATAATTTCTTTTACTCTAACCAGTTCGTCTGAGCTCAAATGTGAAATCTGTATGATCTCACCATAAAAGAGGTGTTGGGGCTACGTCCAACCTCTCACGATTTCCGAAGGGTTTGCGTCCTTGGAAATGAAACCAGTCACGTGTGCAACCAGATTTTCTTTTATCCTTTGTTTATAAATTCCATAGTGCTTTTCCCAAGGCGTAACTTTTTCTTTTATAACCTCAAAGTGAGGGAAAACACTAAAAACTAAGCCATGTGGGATAAAAAAAGCTCACTTAAGTCACTTTTATAAAATAAAGTAACTTTAAGTCATAAAGTGACTTTATAATATCACTTTATAAAATAAAGTGATTTAACTTTAGGAAAGGAGCCCAAAAATGTAAATATTCGCCCACTGAAGCCTATGACTCGCTGGCATCCTCTGAAAGAAGCCATTAGCCTATCCGGATGGGGAGATAGACTAATCAGGCGCCGTAATGGCCTACTATGGAGAAGGGGACATTACAATCCTCCCTTCCCGGGATTGCTTTCCCTCACGCAATCTCAATGCAGAGTGCTACAGAATAAACTCACCCTTCCATGTGGCATCCTTGATCGGTAAGTCCTTCCATCAAATCAAGTACTCTCCGATAGCCATGTTCCATAGTTTCCTTTCTCTAATCTCAATCACCTCAACTAGAACCAAAACCAATTTACCTTCCTCGTCAAGTGGGGGTAATCCATCTGAAGGGATTATCTGTTGTCCAATCGCCTTCTTGAGGCAAGATACGTGAAAAACATTATGGATCCTGCTGTCTGCTGGGAGCTCGAGCTCGTAAGCTACCTCGCCAACTCTCCTACAAATGCGATAGGGACCATAAAACCGTGGCTTGAGCTTCTCTGGCACACTCTTCTTCAGTGAACTCTATCTGTATGGCTGAAGACGAAGGTAAACCATATCCCCTGCCTCAAAGCTCTGCTCTATCCTATGTCGATCAGCATACATCTTTTGCTGATTCTGTGCCCTTTGAATGTTCTCCCTGAGAGACCTAAGAATATCCTGATGATCCTGTAACCAGTCTCTCGCAATCGGAGCCCTGTTGTCCTATAGAGCCAAGTCTATTAAAGAAAGTGGCTCGCTGCCATAGAGATCCCAAAATGGTGACATGCCAATAGTCATGTGATAGGTGGAGTTGTAGCAAAACTCCCCCAAAAACAACCATCGAACCCAAGCTCTCTGTTGTCCTGCTACATAATTTTGGAGATAGCCTTCCACCCATTTGTTCACAATCTCTGTCTGGCTATCTGTCTGTGCGTGGTAACTGGTACTAGGAGTCAACTCGGTGCCTGCCAATCTGAACAACTCCTGCCAGAAGGTGCTAAGAAACTTACTGTCTTTGTCGCTCACAATGGTCTTGGGGAGACCATGCAGCCTAAAAACCTCTCAGAAGAATAACTCAGCTACCTGCAAAGCTGACCAATCTGTTGTGATAGCAAAGAAATGAGTGAACTCGGTAAGTCTATTGACCACCACAAATATATTGTCCCTGCCTTGCACTCTCGGCAAACCAGTAATGAAGTCCATCGAAATACCCTCCCACTTCTGAGCTGGAATGGGAAGGGGCTGCAATAGCCCGGCTGAATACTCGTGCTCGGACTTGTTCTGCTGACAAGTCTAGCACTCTCTGACATGCTGAAGGACATTGTCCTTGAGGCCCTTCCATGAGAACCTCTCTCTGACCTGCATGTAAGTTTTGAAGAACCCCGGATATCAAGTTGTGGATGCATCATGAACAACCCTCATTATCTTAGCCTTAAGCTTAGAGCCTGGCACTAGGTAGATCCTATCCTTATAGAAAATAATGTCATCGACTACCTTGTACCTACTATCCGGAAGTTGACCATCCAAAATTTGACAAGCTTAGAATACTCAACCAGCAAAAGAGATTTCCAATCAGCAAAGATCTCTAATAAAACACAAGCCGCTACTGGGGGCCTCCTGGAAAGTGCGTCAGCCACAATGTTATTTTTCCCCTTGACATACTCGATGTCAAAATCGTACGCCTGAATCTTACTAACCCACTTTTGTTGCCTTTCATTCAACTCTTTCTGTTCCAAGAAGTAGCATAAGCTATTGTGATATGTCTTGACTGTAAACTTGTCACCCACTAGATATTGTCTGAATTTAGCCAAAGCATGCATAATGGCAAGCATCTCTTTGTCATAAGTGGAATACAATCTCTCACTATCCTTAAGTTTCCTGCTCTCGAATGCTATGGGATGTCTGTCATGCATTAAAACTGCACCAATCCCATTCCCTGAAGCATCGCACTCTAGAACAAAAGAGCGAGAGAAGTCCAAAAGAGCTAGAACCGGACAAGTACTCACGACTGTCT
The DNA here is from genome assembly GCA_027943335.1 of Chamaecyparis obtusa. Classification (NCBI taxonomy): domain Eukaryota; kingdom Viridiplantae; phylum Streptophyta; class Pinopsida; order Cupressales; family Cupressaceae; genus Chamaecyparis; species Chamaecyparis obtusa. Next base: position 1,272,113 of record BSBK01001219.1, read on the forward strand.
TGAGTCTATCAAAGACCACCTCAGCCTCATCTGTCCACCTAAAAGCCCCTTTTCGAGTAAGATCGGTGAGGGGAACTGCTGTCTACGAGAATCCCTTGACGAACCTCCTGTAATAAGAACACAATCCAAGGAATCCCCTCAAATATGACACATTCCTCGGTGGTGGCCAATCCCGAATTGCCTGGATTTTCTCCTAGTGTACCTTAACTCCATCGGCCCTTATCACGTGCCCCAAGTAGAGAATCTCAGACAATCCAAACTCGCACTTGGATTTTTTCACAAACAGAGACTGGCTCTCCATGATGTTAAGAATCTCATCCAAGTGTCGTAAGTGCTCTTCCCACGTCTTGATGAAGACCAAAATGTCATCAAAGATTACCAAGACGCTCTTGCGCAACTGCATTTTGAATATGTGATTCATGCAAGACTGAAATGTAGCAATTGCGTTAGTGAGCCCAAATGGCATCACTAGAAACTCATAGTGCCCGTAGTGACATCTGAAAGTTGTCTTATGAACATCCTCCTCTCGGACGCGTATCTGATGGTACCCCAATCGAAAATCTATCTTCGAAAAATAAATACCCCATGCAACTCATCTAATAGCTCATCAATCCGAGGAATGGGATCCCTGTTCTTGATGGTCCTCTTATTCAGTGCACAGTAATCAATACACATGTGAAGAGTGTCATCATTCTTCTTCACCAAAACCACCGAAGAAGCGAAGGGGCTGGAACTGGGTCTGATGTGCCCCATATCTAAAAGCTCCTTAATCGTCTTCTCAATTTATTCCTTATAGTGTTTGGGATGATGATAAGGGGTAGTGATCACGGGCTTGGCGCCCTCCTCCAACTCAATAATATGCTCAAAGCCCCTTGTCTGGAGGTATACCTGGAGGGATGTCCTCAAAAACCCGTTTGTGCTTATCAAGCACATCATATATGTGTACCTGTTGGCCTAAATCTGGTGTGGGTTTAGAGGATATGAAACACTAGGCTGCCCACTCCATATCGTTGTGTCTAATGATGGCCTCCATCCTGTGAGTTGAGACCAATCGTGATCCACCATCTGGCATAGCCTTAAGCACAATCAACTGATCACCTTGCATAAACTCTAACTATTTCCGCTGATGATCAATAGTGTATCTCCCTAGGGTCTGTAGCCACTGCATGCCCAAAGTGGCATCAAGACTATCCAAGTCAATAACGTAGAAATCAGCCTCTAGGAGATAATCCCCAAAGTGAATCAGGAGTCTTGAAATCTTCCCTGTGCAGCCTAAGAAATCTTCCCGGCAACCTTAACCTCAAACTCAAAAATGCTATCTATCTGGAATCCTCTCTTGGAGACCATACCTGTGCTGATAAAATTATGAGTAGCACCTGTGTCAAGGAGGCAAATGATCCGCTGTCCTTTAACCACTTCCTTGAGACAAAAAGAGTGACATGCCAGGATACCTAAGAGAGATGCTTGAGTAATAGGAGGTTGCTCATGGGAAACCTCCCTCTTCTTCCCCTCTGCTGATAATACACCATATTTTTCTAAATCAAAGATAATACACTACGGACATTTTAACCAGATTTGGCATGAAGGAGTGTAAACCTTTAACCACTCCAATGGAAACAAATCTTCATAAACTCAAAGATGAAGCAACAAATTCAGAGCCTACAAATCCTTCATATTATAGACAACTAATTGGATCACTTATGTTCTTGGTAAACACTCGTCCTGATATCTGCTATGCTACAAATGTATTAAGTCATTTCATGTGTGAACCTAAGAAGATCCACTTAACAGCTGCTAAACATATTCTAAGATACTTATGTGGTACAATTGAATTGGGCCTAAAATACGAGAATGTTGAGATACAACTTCAAGGGTTCACTGACTCTGATTGGGCTAGAAATTCAATCGATCGTAAAAGTACTACAGGATGTTGCTTTAACCTTGGATCAGCAATGATTTCGTGGTTCAATAGAAAACAATCAGTTGTTACTCAAAGTTCTATTGAAGTAGAATATATAGCCGCTTCTATGGGAGCTCGAAAAGCAGTATGGTTAAGAAAGTTACTATTTGGATTGTTTGGCAAGCCTCTAAAACCTACAGTAATTTATTGTGACAATCAAAGTTGCATTAAGCTTTCAGTAAATCCAGCTTTTCACAATCGCTCCAAACACATAGAAATTCCTTATCACTACATAAGAGACATGGTAGACAGAGATATTATCAAACTCGTCTACATCAGTACTGAAGAACAAAATGCTGATATTTTTACCAAGCCTCTTGCAAAGTTAAAAATCGAGTACTTCGGAAAGAAACTTGGTATGATTAAGTTGTGATTAAATTTCTGAGATTTCATCTCATAAATATGTAAATTAATGAATTCATGAATAAAAATAAAATATTGCAATATTGTGTATTTTGGAAAGATGACGATCGTTCATGTGTGAGGTCACTATTGTAAGGTGACAACCTACAATAGTTTAACTTAATTAAGTTATCATTTAATCCAATTCCGAATTTAGTCAGGGATTATGATAACTAGTGCTTCAAGTTTTGATTCGGATTGTGTCGGATATCTTGACACCTATACTTATCACTAAATCCAGTTCCGAATTGAGTCGGGGATTGTGATAAAATTCTTCTATCAGGTTGAGTACATTAAACTTGTATTCTGGATCATGCCGGCAACTCTGATATAGAGTGATTAAGTGTTATTCTAAAATCCAGCTCCGAATTGAGTCGGGGATTTCAATAACACTCACATCTTGTGATTATCAATCCTCTCTCGCTAAGAGGGAGTGTTAAATTATAGCGTCGATCTGATTGATTTATATAATTGAATGAATTATATTTATCATGCACGACATACTAGTCGACTATTATATATATATATATATATATATTTATCATGCACGACATACTAGTCGACTATTATATATATATATATATATATATATATAATAGTCGACTAGTATGTCGTGCATGATAAATATAATTCATTCAATTATATAAATCAATCAGACATACTAGTCGACTATTATATATATATATATATAGTCGACTAGTATGTCGTGCATATATATATTATCATTATTATTAATATGCTCAACATACTAGTCGACTATATATATATATATATATATATATATATATATATATATATATATATATAATAGTCAACTAGTATGTCGTGCATATATACATTATCATTATTATTAATATGCTCAACATACTAGTCGACTATATATATATATATATATATATATATATATATATATACATATATATATATTATCATTATTATTAATATATATAATACTCGACTGCATTTCATATTAAATTGGGGTTTATCAAATATATGTCGTATTCATTGAAATCGACTTAGTAGATATTGACAGTTAGTATTAGTAATGTTACGATAACTAGTATCCGATAGTTATCGTAACACATTTAATATATAATGTGTTATGATAACTATCGGATGATAGTTATACATAACATTAAGCATTGTTAACAGAATATAACAAAGTATGAAGCGACTGAATACGATTGTATTGCAGTGTCAAAAGGGCATGGTTGTGTAAGACATGGCCCTACGTGGCTTACATAGCCATGCCTAAGCCACATAGGGTCATGTCTCTACACAGACATGACTCCTCATAATATACTTAATGTTATTCGTATGTGCTGAGGAAAGCAATCAATTACAACAACATTTCTTCTCGTCTACAACATACCAAAATATAATTCAGTAAATACATAAATATACTTGCACAGATAATATATTGTAACAGCACAATAAAGAGCATTAGATTTTCTCTATCTAAGATCTTATATTCCTAACATGGTATCAGAGCCTTACTAGAGAAAAATCATTAAAACTAATTCTGAATTCTATCAAGATCCATTATAAACAAAAGAGAAATTATAATGGCCAGCAGCATTAAAGTAGAAGATAGACTTGAAGGTGCTTTAAACTTCTTCTCATGGAAAATACGAATACTTACATTGCTCCAAGAACTTGAATTAGACTCCTATGTTGAGGAAGATAAAAAGATGTTGGAAGATGAACCGGATAAATCAACTTGGAAAAGACGTAACAACAAAGCAAAGAAGATCATAATTGATGCTGTTAAAGATCATATCCTCCCCTCCATAGCAAGACTTAAAACCACCTATGAAGTATTCAAAACTATTCAAGAGACATTTGAGATTAATAACACAAGTAGATTACTTACTCTCAAACAACAACTTTTGAATCTAAAAATGAACAAAGGGGAAACTATCACATCTTACTTTTTTCGAATTTCCGAATTAAGAGATCAACTATCCACTATTGGAAATAATATTGATGACATGGAGTTAACATTAATAGCCCTTAGAGGATTACCCATCACATGGGAATCTTCTATTCAATGTATAACTAGACATTCTTCTCTACCTAAGTTTGATCAACTCAAGAATGACTGCACTCAAGAGGAATCACGGTTAATATCAAGAAGGATCGGGCCTACCAAAGGAAATGAGATTCAAGCCCTCCATACTCATTCAAACTTTAAAGGCAATAAGCAGAAGTTTAAACATAAGAAAGAAAACCCTAACAAAAGTCATAAAAACCGAGACTTCTCCAAAGTACAGTGCTACAAATGTGATATGCTTGGACATACGCATAGGTTCTGTCCAGAGAGGAAGAAAATTCAAGCAGCATTAGCTGAAGTCAAAGGGGCAGAAATATCCTTATTTTTCTTGGCATTATCAAGTGAAGTAAACTCAAGAAAAAACACTTGGATAATCGATAGCGGAGCATCTCGGCATATAACAGGATTCAGAGATCGATTTGAAACCCTAGATGAAGATTCCTTTGAAGAAGTTACAATTGGAGACAACTCCACTTATCCAGCAAAAGGAATTGGGACCTGCTCAATCAAATTGAAATCAGGGGTAACTCTACTATTGAAAGATGTTCTCTTTGTACCAAGCATAAAAAGGAACTTAGTCTCTATTTCAGGCTTAGCCGATCAAGCTATTGAGTCACATTCCAAGAAAATAAAGTACTAATATGGACTAAGAACACCAATATTAAAAATGCTATTTCCATAGGGTATAGAGATGGAAGCCTATACAAATTAGGAAATAGTCTCAAATCAGTTCTATGTCATGAAGTATCAAACCCTAATGAACTCTGGCACAGAAGATTAGGTCATCTTGGATTTAGCACCCTTCCCTCCCTTAAGAAAATTACTACAGGGATACCAAATTTAAACTCAAATCATATTAGTACTTGTAAAGGGTGTGCTCTAGAAAAAAATATAAAAAGATCCTTTCCCTCTAGTGAACATAAAACCAAAGTTGTATTAGAACTCATTCACACAGATTTGTGTGGACCTATGTCAACCCTCCCACTAGGAGGTTTTTCATACTATGTGATCTTCATTGACGATTACTCTAGAAAAACTTGGATTTATTTTCTTAAACTAAAAGAATCAAATGAAGTATTGCTAAAATTCAAAGAATTCAAAGCATTAGTTGAAAACCAAACTAGGAAGAAAATAAAAATCCTAAGATTAGACAATGGAGGTGAATATATTTTTGAAAACTTTAAAGAATTTTGCATTTCTATTGGGATTAAGAGGGAGTATACAGTACTTTATAATCTTCAACAGAACAGAGTAGCAGAAAGAAAAAATAGAACTATTATTGAAGTTGCCAAGGCTATGATGCATGATCAAAATCTTCATACCTCTTTTTGGGCCGAAGCATCTAATATTGATGTATACATTTAGAACTGGTGTCCTCACTCAATTCTAGAAAACATCACACCTAAAGAAGCCTTTACAGGGAAGAAACCAGATCTAAGTCATCTTAGAATCTTCGGATGTCCTGTATGTGTTCACATTCCTAAAAAGGAGAGAACCAAACTAGATCCCTCTGGAAAGAAAGGAATATTTGTTGGTTACAATGAAACTACTAAAGGATATAGGGTATACATACCAGGACAGAAATCCATTGACATTAGCAGAGATATCGAATTTGAAGAAGACATTGCTCTGAAAGTCTCTACACCCTACAATAGTTTAACTTAATTAAGTTATCATTTAATCCAATTCCGAATTTAGTCAGGGATTATGATAACTAGTGCTTCAAGTTTTGATTCAGATTGCACCGGATATCTTGACACCTATACTTATCACTAAATCCAGTTCCGAATTGAGTCGGGGATTGTGATAAAATTCTTCTATCAGGCTGAGTACATTAAACTTGTATTCTAGATCATGCCGGCAACTCTAATAGAGTGATTAAGTGTTATTCTAAAATCCAATTCCGAATTGAGTCAAGGATTTCAATAACACTCACATCTTGTGATTATCAATCCTCTCTCGCTAAGAGGGAGTGTTAAGTTATAGCGCCAATCTGATTGATTTATATAATTGAATGAATTATATTTATCATGCACGTCATACTAGTCGACTATTTTATATATATATATATATATATATAGTCGACTAGTATGTCGTGCATATATATATTATCATTATTATTAATATGCTCAACATACTAGTCGACTATATATATATATATATATATAATAGTCGACTAGTATGTCGTGCATATACATATATATATTATCATTATTATTAATATGCTCAACATACTAGTCGACTATAAATATATATATATATATTATCATTATTATTAATATATATAATACTCGACTGCATTTCATATTAAATTGGGGTTTATCAAATATCTGTTGTATTCATTGAAATCGACTTAGTCGATATTGACAGTTAGTATTAGTAATGTTACGATAACTAGTATCCAATAGTTATCATAACACATTTAATATATAATGTGTTACAATAACTATCGGATGATAGTTATACATAACATTAAGCATTGTTAACAGAATATAACAAAGTATGATGCGACTGAATACAATTGTATTGCAGTGTCGAAAGGGCCATGCCTAAGCCACATAGGGTCATGTCTCTACACAGACATGACTCCTCATAATATACTTAATGTTATTCGTATGTGCTGAGGAAAGCAATCAATTACAGCGGCATTTCTTCTCCTCTGCAACATACCAAAATATAATTCAGTAAATACATAAATATACTTGCACAGATAATATATTGTAACAGCACAATAAAGAGCATTAGATTTTCTCTATCTAAGATCTTATATTCCTAACAAATCTGAGAATAGATTTGATTGTTTTGCTTAAACCTCATCTTTCTCCACTTCCTTATTCAAAGTTTTTTTGTGGGGGATTTGATTTAGGATGTTTATGAAGTGGAATATTTTGGGCAGATAATCTGACAGAAAGTCTGATGTTCCTTTCCCATTTAATCGGAGACATTCATTAGCCTCTTCATTTGGGATTTATTAATGATCTAGGAGGAAGCAGACTAACACTATGGTGGTACACGCGAGAAACAAATCTGCATAAAGTATATGCACATTGGAAATCATGGATGAATCATAGAAAGAGTTTACTGTTTTACAGTCTAGAGGTTTCAGCTATTGTAGAAGATTGTCAGAGAAACATTACAGTATGTAATGTCTATTACTATGTTCTATTCCCTGTCCATATTCAACGGAGTTTTGATTTCAAGATTAAAACCGGAATAGGATGGATGGGCAGCTGCGGCTATTAGAAAAAGCAAGCTTCTCAAGTCTGAAAACTAACGTTTGTGCATCTTAGTTTGAAGGAAACAGGGGGGTGGTTACCTGAGGTCTCCACATGGGAGAGCTGCTCCAAGGACTCCCTGTTGGTGCAGGGGCACCCAAGCATAAAGATAACTTATGAGGACAAATTGCATTTGTAATTGTTTGTAATGTTTCCTTCATGTTTGTAAGCTCTTAAGGACAACTGGTATCAAAACAAACTAATTTGTAAGGCTTTAAAAGCCATTTTTGTACTAAGAGACCTCGAAGGTGTTGATATGGTCCAAGTTGGTCAAAGGGTCAAAGTAGCCAAGAAAAGAGTTGAAAGGTTGTAAGTGGTCAAATTAAGTCTATTTCATCACGGTAACAGTGTCCAAGAGTGCTATGGCCAAGGTTAGTGGCAAATTGTCAAAAATTGTAAAAATTGCAAAAGTTGCAATATAGCAACTTTGCAAAATGAAACAAATATAAGGTCCATTGGTTGTGGGAGTTAGTTGGGAAGTTAAAAACAGTTAAGAATGGTTTATAAAAACATATATGGTCGAAAATCAGAGGAGAGACAAGCTTTGAGGGGATTAAGCAAGGTAAATCCACAAAACCCTCAAGACAACTTGGCATTTTTGCAGAGCCATTTGGGCTCACTCCAAGATGTGATTTTGATATTGTTTTGTTTTTGAATGATAGAATAGTGAATTAAGTTTCATATGAATCCATTCTCATATACTTTCATGAAGTTTTTGAAAAGGTATGGTAGTTTCTTTAAAAACTGTTACAACCCTCAATGAAGGTTACCAGTTTTAGGAAAAAGGCCATACCTTTCGTTTGAACCGTTGGATCTTTGTATATATCAGGGAATATGTCTGTAACTGGGCCATCTACAAACTGACCGGAGCAATTGGATAAATATGAAGTTTTAAAAAAGTTATTCATGACTGTTTGTTACAGTTTGTAATTAACATCACTGTTATGGTTAAACGGCTGATCAAGGAAATACACGTGATCAGTAAGTTTCTTTGATTCTTGGCATTAAAATTGAAATGATTTGTGTTGGTAAAGCATGGGATAAGGTGATACAAACATGTGAGATCATGATCCAATCCTAGTTTGTGTTGAGAGCAAGCAAACATATGTTCTTAGTAGATGGTCCATTTGTAGATTCTTGTTGATCAAAACTGATTTTATAACAGTTAAAAGTCCCATGAAATTTGTGCATTGCTTTGGTCTTAGGAAGTGAGAAAAGGATCTGTATTGACCCTAAGAAACTATTGAAGACCTTTATTACATTGGAGTTTGTAAGGAAAGGAGGTTTGTAACCAATTTTGTTACTGTTTTGATATGACTGTTGTAAGTAAGTAATCTGATCAGACAAGTGTCCTAGTGTTCCAAGAGGATTGGTGGATTTCTTTGCCATGTTGAGGACAGTATGATGGAAGCATGTAAACTTGGCTTGAACCCTTATAGTCATCCTGATCATTCAAAGGTTGGAAAGAATGAATGTCACTGCTCTTGAGGCACCTAAACGGCTCATTCCACTGTTTGACAGATAACAGTTTGTATATTTGTTTAAAGCATCAAATGCCATAGGTTGCCCATGATCCAAATGGATGCCAAGGAAGGTGATTTTAATCAGAGGATAAACCTGTGAAAGGTTATTATCAGAGCATGTTAATGGTTCTTGAAAATCAGAGTTGTGGACCTTGTTTGGAAACATTGTTTTGAATCAGTAATTACCCTTTTGTACTGTGTTTGTAATACAGAAAAGATGATTGAATGTCTTTGAAGTGGGAGTAATATTGTCCCTGATCAGAGCTTAATTTGTTGGGACTAATAGATCTGATTTTGTAGCAGGGTTGTGACAGTGAGCTCTCCTCTGCCTTATGGACAGCATTTAAGGGTGTTTGAAAGGTATGATAGAATGGTTTTAATGTGTGTTTTAAAGCCCTATTGAGTATGGCCTATGAATGAAGAGATAGTGATTGAAATAGATAAGGTTATCAAAGATAATATTGGGATGGGAAGATGCTTGTGAGAATGTTTCCTTACTTTGAAATGTGGATAAGTTGCACTTGAAATGTCTTTGCCTAGTAACCAAATTATGACTCTTTGTGGATTTAATCTTGTTAGATGCCTCATTCAGGAGGCTAAGGAACATAAATCGAGTTTGGGTCAGAAGGACCCTTAATGGTTTGTTGTTTGTTTAAGATGCTCTGCATCACCTGTCTTGCCCTGACAAGTAGCAAGACCCTTTTTCGTTTATTCTACTATAAGAAGCCATTTGCCTCATGCAAGGCTGACTGGTGAGTCAACAGTCCGATTAGAGTTTTTGATCTGTATTATCTCACTAACAATTTAGTTGTGGTCAAATTACTAATGTGTTTACATGGATACCAAGTTCTTTGTAGTAAAATACAATAGGTGAATTTCAACATTTATGAGGTCAAAGACGGTTTATGGGAGAGAAGACCCTTACTTTCAGTTTTAGATTTGGAAAACAAGGGTTAAGAAGCTTGAGGATGAGATCTCTAGTTTTCCTTATTTTATCCTCTTTGATTCAATCCTGCAGTGTAAAGCCACTAAAGTATCTACATATATGACCCACAAATTCTAGAAAGCTTGGCCTCAAGAATGAAAAACTTCTCTGATTCCACCACCCCTACCATGTAAAAGATCCAAACTCCTTCCGTTCATCTTTCTTTAGGCCTTTTCTACCTCATTGTTTCACATTGAATATGGTGTGAGTTAATTCTCAATTGAACTATAAGAATCTGTACTCTCCATGACTGATGATCATGGATAAGAGTACATTCATCAAAATAATTATATTTATTTATAATATGATATAATCTTTATTTCTTATTATTATTAAAACACATACTTAAATGAACGCTTTTACTCATCATCTACTTTAACTTTTATTTCACTCAAGACTTTCTTTCTCATTCAAGCTGTAATTCAATTATAATTTCTTCCTTGATCATGAAATTCATTACGTGATTTGATTATAGTGTCATTAGGATCTGTAACATACCTGTTAGTTGTTACTGGTAGAAATCTTAATATCTATTCAACAACTCAAGCACAAATAACCCACTAATATAATCTTTATTTCTTATTATTACTAAAACACATACTTAAATGAATGCTTTTACTCATCATCTACTTTAAGTTTTATTTTATTCAAGACTTTGTTTCTCATTCAAGCTGTAATTCGATTATAATTTCTTCCTTGATAATGAAATTCATTATGTGATTTGATTATAGTGTCGTTAGGGTCTGTAACATACCTGTTGCTGGTAGAAATCTTAATATCTATTCAAGAACTCAAGTGCAAATAACCCACTTTCCATATACCTTTAAGTGACCAATACATCTGCTTTGAATTTCAAGGTGTTGATCAGGTCAGCAAACTTTTTCAATAAAACGGGTACATCTGCTATGTTTATCTGAGTAAAAGCCAACAATAATCCTGAATTATTTAGGATGTATCTATTTCCAAATTTTTCCCTGCACGTGTATCTGGGGGCATCCAACGAGTGAGATAAATGGGGTGCTTTCTTCAAAAAAAAGAATTGCAGTTAATCAAATCCTTCTCGAGGGCAGGAAGTTCATCCTGTAATCGATCTGATCATGGTTCTGCATACTTTAGAATAGTGTGCAACATAGGCCATAAATTCACTTTCATAGCTCTAAAACCTCCAAGATTTGAGGATTTCTGATGAGAGAAGCTCAGAGGTGATATCTTTGCTGGTGCACTCAAGGTCCACAATTTCATTTCTCTTGTTCTAAGAACCCTTAAACTATAAACCATGCTCAGATCAGTTTTCCAGAAAATTTAGAGAGTTGATTTCTTTGAGGTTATACCCACTAGAACCTAGAGCTTTGTCATTCAAAGTAATGGTAGCAGGGCAGACTGCTCTATGTGCTACTGCTTGCCATTGTCAAATAATGCGAAAGTGATGCATTCATAATTGTGTTGGAACTTTACCTTTCCAAAGTTCTATTTCTATAGTCCCCAAAATTCTAGTCTTAGGAATCCAAGATAAATTATTTCCTTGCAGATCAACAATAATTTCCTTTAACCCTCCAAGCATTAACACTGATGCATTTGCTACATAAGGTATCAACTCAATTCATGAAGGGAATGTTTTGACAAAGCATTATAAAATTAATGCACAGCCAAGCAATGAGAATTATAATACTAATTGAAACCATGGCAAGAAAAATATACGAAACCCTAACACAGCAGAAAAATGATACGAACCAAAACCTATCTTACTGCAGCTGTTGCGTCAATCTATTCATAGTCACTGATAAGGCCATATGAAAATATTGGAGCTTTAGGTGCTGGAAATAGGATAAAACAAAGGAAATGATCTGGCCGCATAGAGATTCCAAAATAAAAATAGTCGAACCGATGGAAAATGACATACATTAAGTTTCTGCATAAATTGTTCGTGCTGTTAACGATTGAGATGGAGGAAAATGGGTATATTATGCAGGCAAACTTCGAATAGTCACTCAACGCTCGGCGGTAGAGAAAGAGGCGGTGGCCGCGGCAGCGTCACAGCACTGCGTCGTCGATGTCGTCAGAGTCGCTGTAGTATTGATGTTTGCAGAGGACGGAACAGCTGAGAAAACGGGCGTGAGAAAACTGAATCCCGGTGGGCAATACCCACAATCTTTAGCGTATCGGATAAATACAATTTTACGTTGTATTGAGGGGTTTCAGAAAACAGATTAAAACATTACAATTTATTGGGCTGAGCAAGAGTTCAGTACACGGGGAAGTGACATTTTGACAGAGAGGGAGAGGTATTGTCCATATTATGCACCAGTGAGTCGTAGATCAACTTGTATTAGGCAGAGATTTTGAGCTAAAACAGTAGAAAATGAGAGCAAAAATTAATTGCCATACCTTTTCTTTCTACTCTTTATTAGAATCGAACACTGCTCTGCCTGGGCTGTGTCGCACTTTGATATCCTGAGAATTCTAGTCACTCTTTGTAGGTTCTGAAAGGATGGAGGAATGTCAGAAGAGCGTGGCTTTGCTCAACTCTGTTTTGAACTGGACTTGGTTCAGCTGCCTTTATTATATGGAAATGGCCAAATTTCCATATAAGGATCTGTTTGGTCGGGTTAATTGATTATTTATTTTTAATAGGGGAAGAATTATATATCAAATTTATTTATTTTTGGTATCTTAAAATAATATTTCTTTATTTCTAAATATTGATGAAACTTTTTGTATCAAGTGTCTAAGAGTCAAAGTGTCATCTATGCTCACTCAAAATTGTTCATACTTGTGAACAAATGTCCTAACATTTGTGGTGCACAAATGGACCCATTTCGAATATTGATACATATTTTATCATTTTTAGACTCCTTTAAAATTAGTAATTAGAGGTCAAGTGTGTGTAGAATGTGCATTATTGGGTTGGAACACGTTCAATTACTAGTGCTCTTCCCCTAATACTATATTTATTTAGCAATGGTTTAAAAGAAGCGTTTAAAAAATGATATGCTTGGTCGAATTAATTGATTATTTATTTTTTATATTTAATAGTAACATATTTATTAATGTAATTATATTTTTATATATTTTTTAATAAGCACGAATATTATTTGAAATTAGTTTTATATTTTGGTTATGAAAGTAAATTATTTGAAATTAGTTTTATATTTTGATTATGAAAATAAATTTGAAGTTATATTTATTTTTTAATGTGTAGATATAATTATAAGGAAATAAAAATTGTTCTATAATAATTTAATAGTTAATTAATTTATATATAAGCATTAAGTAATAGATATAAATTAATATTTGAGGTAGATAATTGAAAATGAAAGGGAGGGGATTAAAGTTAGTTTATTTGGCAATTCTATATTTATCTTTTATTTGATTAGTATGTTGTGAGTAAGTTGATAGACTTTAAATTTGGTAATGCAATAGTAACCAAAATGTATAAAGGCTAGTCATGAATTTTCTAGTGTCTAATATAAATTCACATTCATCATAATCCACATGATGTAGTTCTACAAGTATGATTTTGTATTTGACTACTATAAGTTTTGAAACATGTTTCTTCGTGTAAGTACTTGTATCTAAGATAAGAGTAGTCTTGAAAAACACTTTATAGATTTGTCATGTTTAGAAAGAAAGTTTTCAATTTCCTTCACAACAAATCAAACTTCATAAATGTGATACAATTATTTAAAATATGCAAAATGGAGATGCAAGTGCTTATGGTGATAAATCAATGCAGTATTGGTTGATGCAATTTTGATGCATGTATTATGATACTCTTGTAGTGAAAAGATTATAGACTAATTGATACCTCTTTTAATTGTGTATTTTTTCCTCCTCGCTTTTTTTAATATATGTTCCTATATCCTCAATTTAAAGTATTTGTCAAAAAATCCAATACATAATGCTCAAACTATCAAAAGAATTAGTTTTAGGAATGTAGAAAAGATATTTGAATTATGAAGACAATGTCATGGGTACAATCTTGTCCAAGGGACAAATCTCTATTCGTGGTCTAGTCCAACAAGGAAGAATCTTGATGGAAGATTGGACTTCATTCTAAGATGATGGGCATGAAGCATAGGTAACATGTTTTCCATTGAAATGGAAAATAAGCCAAAGAGAGCATCTAGACAATATATTTACAAAACATTCAAAAGTGGGTGTAAAAAAAAAAGATAAAAAGGATAAGATATACAAATTTTCTCCTTTACAATTATAAAAATATTAATTTTAAAAAAATCTTCTTAACAAAAAAAAACTAAATGTGAATTCCTTTACAAATGATAATGTTTATCTAGAATATAAAGAGTTACAACTCCAATAAAAACTACACATGACATATCCAAAAAATGAATTGTTCAAATGCAAAATCAAAATTTGTTTAAAATGGACATGAAATACAAAGCAAGCAAGTGAATGGAGAGGATTGGTCGTCAAAGCTATGTTGGAACTCTGTCATACTCCCGAAGGTAGGTGTTTTCCTATGGACAACATTACACAAATGCATCCTAACTGGGGAAAGGCTGAAAATTATTAAAATTTGTGGCTTATATGACATTGTTGTAGGATTTGAGAGATACAAATCCACAAAATGCCAAGAATACCTGCATGCAAATAACCTGTCACAAGAGAGAAGCAGAAAGAAGAAAAAGGCAAAACTCAGAAGTTACTCAAAATGTGAGAGCAAAAATATGATCCAAGTTATGAAAAAATAATTACAAGGTTCAACCTATAAAGGTGAACAAAACCCTAAAGCCTAAAAAAGCTAGGTTGCACATTAATAATTAATAAAAGAATTAATTATTAATGCACCTAAGAGAAAGCTTAAGCACTAAAGAGTAATAACTTAACAAATTAAATCAATATGATTTAATTAGTAAGCAAACTAAATATTACTCTAACAATTGTTTCTTATGTAATAATAATGAAACAATGCACTGTCTCTTACTAAATTTCTCATTCATAGTTAAATGTTGGGATTGGATCTTCCATTATGGTATCATAAATTATATTTGAATGCAATTTCATGCTCACTTAGGCCTCACTTTAATGTTTCTAGCCTCCCATGCTTGATCATGCTTGACTCTACTCACATTTGTTCAAATTTTGGCTTCTCTGCTTCATTCTAGACCTCATCTTTATCGGCAGGTCAAGGTCACTTGGGTTACTTTGCCCTAAGATACATTTGCCTGGAGGAGCTTGACCTTAGACAGGGTCACTTGAGTCGACCTTAACCCAATAAAAGGGGCCCAAATTTAAATGAATTAATGGTCATCTTGTGGGAGCAGGAAAACTTATTTCATGTCGGTCGAATTTGACATTACAAACTCAATTCCTAGGGAGGGTTATAAGAGTAAGCTCACCCTTCTCATTTCATAACTATATCATGCAATTACACACATACTCTCTCCTATTGATTAAGTGATCAAGCATTATCCAAGGCATTAAAGACAACAAGTAAAGTTTAGATATAAAGCATTCATGATGACATTCATGATTAGTTCTCCATGAATTCAACCCTACAAGACAACATCAATATCTTCATAAGGATTTGGACACAAAGAAGACAAGTGAATGTATAATTAATTAATTTTTAAATCTAGCCTCTACTACATTACAACACACTTTCATTTTCAATTCAAGTTATTTCAATTTCATGGTTAATTTCAAAATTGGGGCTTGACCTAGGAAAACCCCCATCAACCCAACAAATTTCCATTTTTCTATGTGCATGTGATAGGCTATGAAGGCATGATTTTGGATTCAAACTAAGGAGATAGAGACCTTCAGATCCACCTTTTGTAGATCCAAAAAAGTGGGGTCAAGGTTGACCTAACTAATGTAGTCCTAAACACTTTTGATGAAACTTTTGGGGAAACTTTCGAGCAACATTGTGATCCCAAATCTTCAAGTTATGTTTGCATCTAATGCTCCTAGGTCTAGGTCACCCCAATGAATGTAGTCCCTCATATTTTGGTCTAAATTTCAGCAATAATTTCCTCTATGTTTTAATTTATAGATCTACTTTTATTGTCTGCATATCTTGTTTATGTTTATGTTTATGTTTATGTTTATGTTTATGTTTATGTTTATGTTTATGTTTACGTTTACGTTTATGTTTATGTTTATGTTTATGTTTATGTTTAAAACCCTCATTTTTTTTATCTTTTTCCCTAGCCCACATTTATTCTATATAATAGCAATATCATTTTTGACTCCATGTGAAAGAATATTGAATACACTTTGTGCCCAATATCTTGAGCCAAGTGGATCACTCTCCTTCCCAATATAATCAAAGTAGAGATAGACATAGTTTCCTAGTTTGCATGCATAAGCTAATGAACCCCGTTACCTTAAATATTGCATTTTAGGGAATCCAACGCATCTTATTTCCCTTTTAATTTTTATTTAGAGCTAAATTGTATGCAAATTTAGAAGTATAATTTATTTATGCAATTTTTAATCGAACAATCTATTGAGGATTGGCATTGTTTAGTTATTTCTTTGATATCTAGCTTTGTGCGTGAGTTTTTTGACCTTTTAGTCCTACATCTAATATCCCTCCAAGAAGAAGATATATACTTATGGCTTCCCAAATTTTAAATACCAAGGTTACATAGCCCAATTCAACTATCATATTCTATAGGAACGTAGGTGAAACCTCTATGCTTCCACATGTCATATCTAACATTGTGGATAACCATTCTTCCCACACTTCTCATGACGAGAATGAATCCTTAACATGAGTGTCTCTTGATCAATTAGGAAATTTTTCCAGTGAATTGGATAAGCTTAGATAATGGATGGGTCAAGAATACTCAAATAGTGAGGCAATCCCCTTAATTCAAGGATTGAGGAGAATGATATGAAGTGATGAACACATTGTGGAAGTGTTGCATGGTGTTTATCTATTAATATCATATTAATATTATGCTTATTAAAAGTTAAGTTGAATCACTTTACTTCTCTAGTCCTATAAATCATATTGACAATTACCTTCCCATACCAACACCATTGCCTGATGTTCCTACATATACACTACCTATCATGGCTACCTCTACAAAAACATTCAATCCTACAAATGTTAGTCTTGGAGGAATATATATTAATAAAAACTCCTACATACTTCCTTTTGTTAGTCTTACATGCATTTACCAACCATCTCCTCTACCTACTTACCATAATGTCTTGCTTCCCTACTTCAATGCTCCATCAATTTCTTATAATGTTACACCTCCTTCACATTCAAACATGTCTAATACCAATTTATCCATTGAATTCACTATCAATAACCTAGGTCAAAGTGTCTCATCCTCACAACAAAAATGGGCTTTCATAACCCAATCCAAATTCAATATTCCAACATGTAATAAAGTTATCCCACTTTCCCATGACCTTGTCCATACCATTATCCCTCAATACATGAAAATACATAAATTGGAGCCATATAATGAAAAAGGTATTCTATTGACTCATATGAAAACATTTCAAACCTTGTGTAGTGACTTCCCAAATGATCATATATTCATGGCTAAATTATTTGCTAGAACCTTAAAACATAAGGCCGTACAATGGTATAGTTCTTTGTATCCTTGTTCCATTCACTCTTTTTTAAAAATTGCTACAATATTGATCCTCAAATTACTTTGACTGATTTGGTTCAGTGTAAACAAGGAGTTAAAGGTAAAGTAATTGATTTTAGTGGTAGATATAAACATTTGCATATTCTGAGTAAAGGGGAGGTGACCACTTTCATCGAAAGACTGCATGGATGGAAACCCTCGATCACCAAAACAATGGTTAAAAATTGGAATGAGGGGAGTGTTAAAATTGATGGGGTCAAGTTCAATGTTACTGAGGAGGTTATCTCAGTGGTGACGGGCATTCCGATTGTAGGAAAGAAATTCTATAGAGATCGCCGCATTTATGGCCAGGTGATGGCGGAATTCACCAAAGGAAAGGAGGAGAAGAAGGCTCTTGAGAAGCAGGGCACTTACTACCTGTCGAGATCCATCAAACCTCTATGGAGGTTCATGTTGAGAGCGATAATTAAATACATTTCTCTGGACACGAGGTTTGATCGTATTTACTCCTACCACTTTGTTCTTCTCAACCTCTTCAGGTCTGGTACTAAAATCTCCATTCCTTTTTACCTCTACTCGTCCATTAATGAAAACATAAATGATTATAGGGAGAAACCCATCGGTAATCCTGCTTTTCATGAAGGTCTATTGTTGTTAATTTATGAGTTTTTCAAAGTTAAAACCATAGGTAAAGAAATTAACTAGGGGAAAGGGGGAATGGTGGGCTCTGATGAAGAGCTTGATTTGGGTGATGAAGAGTATACCCCTTCTGACACCAAGGAGAGTCAAGACATGCATTCTGACTTGGATGTTGATACCTCCCCATATACCAAAAAGGGGAAAAAGAAGATTAAGAAAGAAAAAAAAGGTTAAAAAGGAGAAACCTGATTCTAAGCAGTTTATTGAGGTCTCTTCCGACAGGGATTATGACAAGGAAGCAGATGGTATGGACACTAAGGGAGACAATGCTGATGCTGAGGAAGATATGATTAGGGAGGAGGAGGAAACTAAGAATAATAAGAAGGGGAAGAAAAATTTTATCATCAAAATGCCAGCAAACAGGGAAGAGGTTACGGATTGTGGTAGGAAACAGAGGAAAAAGAGGAGAATGGAAGAAGAGAATAAGGAGGAAGGACAAGAGGAAGGGAAGGATAGTGAAGAGGAAGATGAGAGTCAAGGGAGAGAGGAAGATGATATGCAAGCTGCTGAAGATCAAGGGACCAACCAATATGAATGCAAGATAACAGATAAAGAGAAGAATGTGGTTTGGAGAGACTTCCACAAGGTGTCTGTCAGAATGGGTCTAAAGAGAGAATTGATGAGAACCCTGGTTAAGGAAAACAAGGATGGCAAGATTCAAATGGAGGATATCATAGACCCCACCCTGGTGATTCTAAGTGACATTACCAAAGAACATCCTCAGATGGATGTCCTCAATAATGCTAAAAATAGTATTATTGATAGCTACAGGACAATTGGGTGGGTATGCTAGAAAGGGAGGGTAATAGCAGAAAGATAACGCTAACAAAGGAGAAGAATGAGATGGAGAGTAAAATGGAGGATGTGAAGATGAGGATGCAAAGCTTGGAGGGGACTTTGCAGAAAATAGCGGAGCAGAGCCATAGCATCCTCAAAGCCTCAAATGACAACATAAAAGTCTTGATTAGTAAATTTGAGGAACACAGGAGTAGCAAGGAGGAGTCACTAAATAGTAGCAAAGATAAAACTCTGGAGGAAGGTTTCAGGAAGAGAACGAGGTCCAGCACCATGAAGAAAGACACGCAAGAACTTGACAAGGATCTGGCTAAACTCAAGGATGTTGTGGACAAGGTGACTGAGCTCGAGATTTGAGTGGCGGAGATACTAAGAGAATTTTCTTGATCTGCTCCCCTGGTTTTTTGCTTTCTGTTTCTGGACCTGTTTCCTGGTTTTTACTATTTGTTTTGCTGGTGGACTGTGTTTGGCCTTTTTTGGCAATGGCTATAGTATCTTAGTGGAATGTAACTGCTATATCTCTGTACTTGTTTAATACTGTTTGGGTTTCAGGGCCCCTTTAAAACCTGTTTTCCTTAATCAAAAACATTTGCATTCTCAAATTGCCTATCTTATGCCTAATGGTGATGTTTAAAGAATTTTCATTTTTTATTTGCAAAATGATATTAGAGATAAGTTACTATTTTCTGAATTTATATCTTTTACACAATTATGCAATGCTTCATAATTATCAGCTTAAATAAGTGAACCAATTTGAATCATCTTCATTAATGGCTTTGGTTGATAAGAATGGCATTGCTCAATAATTGATTCAAAAGTTTCAAATAAAAATAAAGCATTCACCAAAATTAATAACAACTTTTCAAATCATGTTGATATGAAGGGCCTAGATCCAAAACTTTGCACATATAAGATCTACATCAAGTAAAACAATAGACCAATTAGAAAAACCCAATGGAGAGTTAACCATGTAATAAGGGAGATAGTCAAGGGAGAATTACAAAAATTGTTGGATGCAGGTTTCATCTACCCCATCTGTGACAATTACTGGGTATCTCCACTGGTCATTGTTCTTAAAAAAGGAGGAAAATGGAGAGTTTGTGTAGACTATAGAGAACTAAATTTAGTAAATAAGATGGACCACTTTCTATTACCTTTCATAGACCAAGTCCTAGACTCTCTGACAGGAAAAAACATTTTTCATTTCTTGATGGTTTCAATGGGTATAATCAAATAAATTTTGCACTAGAGAATTAGGAGAAGACCACATTCACTTTCTCATTGGGGAATTATGCATATTGTATCTTTCCATTTGGCCTATGAAATGAACCAACAAATTTTCAAAGGGGAGTGATTAATATTTTATTATACATCTCTCATAATTGCATAGAAATATACATGGACGACTTCACTACCTATGAGGACTCATTTCAAGAAGTAGTGTAAAATATGATAAAAGTTCTATAAAGGTGCAAGGATCACAACATCTCACTAAATAGTGATAAATTATTCATCATAATGCAATAGGGAGTAGCCTTCTAGGATATTATATCTCTGCTAAGGGTATTCGTGTAGAACCTACTAAAATATAGGTAATAAAAAATATTCCAATCCCTACTAAGTAGAAAGATGTCAAAAGTTTTTTGGGTCGTGCTAGTTATTATAGGAGATTAACTCAGAACTTCAACATAAAAGCTAGACCATTGTATGGTTTTCTCACCAGAGATACATAATTTTAATGGACACTAGCATGTGAAAAGGCATTTTAGGATCTGAAGATTGTTTTAACTCAAGGTCCCATCCTTAAAGGACCTAAATGGACCCTTCCATTTCACATCCATAAAGATGCTTCAAATCATGCAATAGGAGTAGTCTTGGGTCAAAAAGAGGAAACCATAGAAAATGTAGTCTATTTTGTCAACAAAAAATTAAAAGGAGTAGAGTTAAACTACATTGTCACAAAAAAAGAAATGCTAGTTGTTATCTATGAATTGAATAAATTTAAAAAATGTATCAGAGGATATAAGTATTTTTCCATACTTACCATGGTGCACTTAAATATTTGATGAACAAACTTGTTGTCTCAGGAAGGCTTGCTAGATGGTTACTTCATAGGCCAGGATTTTATACCATCGTAGATAAGCCAAGTAAAGAAACTTTTGTAGCATAATATTTGTCTATATTGATAAACAATATGGAGGAAGATTAAATTGGTGTCTTATTTCCATATGAACACCTATTTTCTATCATCATCAACACACCATGCTATGCAGACATTGTAAACTATTTGGTAGTAGGTAAGGTCCCATTACATTTTTTGCCAAAGGAAAAAAGGATGCTAATAAAAATAAGCTTTCCATTCATCTGGATCTTAGGATGCTTATTCTATATAGGGAAAGACAATGTGACGAGGATATACATTAAAGAGGATAAAACATGTGATATTCTCCATACTTTTCATGGTGAAACCTATGGTGGTCATTTTTATGTTAAAAGGACAATAATGAAGGTTCTAAACACAAGATACTATTAGCCTATCCTTCATAAAGATGCTATGAAGTACACAAGAAAATGTGATAGATGTCAGAGGGAGGGGTGGCCAACGAAATTTGATGAAATTCCCTTGCATCCTCAAGTGGTTATTACCCATTTTGATATGTGAGGAATGGATTTTATAGGACCTATTGGTTCATCTTGTAATTGTTATTCCTATATCTTGGTTTGCATTGGCTATCTAACTAAATGGGTTGAAGTAGAATCCATGAAGCATGCGAGAGATAAGATTGTAGAATTTTTATATGAGGAGATATTCACTAGATACGGCGTGCCTAGATAAATTGTAATAGACCAAGGAGCCCAATTTACATGAAATCTAGTGGCAATATTGGTAGAAGAATATACAATTAGGTACGAGAAGTCAACCCCATACCATCTTGAATATAATGGACAAGCAAAGATCACTAACAGAGAGATTGAGGCAATTATCACTAAAACAATAGCACTGCTTAAAAGAGATTGGATGAATGAGTTACCAAAGGCATTAGGGGCCTATATAACATCATGAAAAAATACAACTAGATTCACTCCATTTAATTGCCAGATGGAAAAATAGAAATGGTGCTAGTTGAATTTGAACACAAGACACTCAAAACAACCTTGGAAATGTGCATGGATTTATCACAGGTACAAGAAGATAGAGTAATGCAACTCAATTCATTAGATAAAATGAGGAAGACATCTCTAGAACAAAATGCATTAATACAATAAAAGAGAATCGAATGGCATGATAGGTACATAAAAAAAGAACATTCATCCAAGGTGATTGGGCTTTGTTATATAATTCAAGGTATATGAACAATCTAGGAAAGCTTCAAACTAGATGTGTTGGATATTTTTCTTGCTACCCTCAACTCTTGTGAATAATAAAAGACTAATATTTATACTCAATAGAGGACAAGAAATGCAATAGCAATAAGGCACAAGGCCTTCTTCACTTTGAGCTCCACAATACTCAGAAGGGTGTTCCTATGACATAAATTTGCACATTCAATAAGCCTTTGACACATCACACCATGCAAACATATAACAATGGATAGCTCTCAAATTTGTAGATCATGGGTGTTTAATATTTCACCAACTTTATGCCTAGTCCCACTTGCATTAACCATGATGGGAACACAACGATACTAGTCCTACTTTTAATGACATAAAAGTAAATTATAATTTGATTTCTAAGTTATTTTCTAAAACACTTCAAGATATCATAGATCAGTGCCTCTATCATGGGCTATAGAGTCAAATAAGAAATCATAATAGAATCCCTATGAACAAATGAGCTTAACCAATAAGTTTCAAGATGTCAATGCCTAACACTAACAAATCTACTTATATCATCACTAAGTTCTTCTTACAAATATAATATGTATATCCCAAATAAAAAAATACATGCTCTTAGAATTTAACCCTTGCCTTAGAAGAGACCCATGAACAAATATCACAAAACAAAGACAAACATAGAGACAAATTCTAATATCATTTGATATTTCAAATTTGTATGAACTTGAATATAGTCAACTTAAGACCATTGTTGTCCAAACAAGAAACTTAGCTCTTTCCTTGAAAGAGATCACTGCTAAGACAAAACAACTACAAATAATTGTAGAGATGAATTAAAAATCCTTAATGCATTCAATTCATATGACCTAAGTGCACAACACTGGAGACAACTTCATGATGACACTATTTTACATGCACAAATTGATTAACCTCTATTCATAACATCAAACTATTACCATAAAAATACTTTATCTACAACCTAAAACTGAAAGCAAACACTATTTACAAACTTGAAGGAAATTTTTAGAACCTTTTACAAAGAGAGAAGTAAGGAATATATAGAGGAGAATAAGAGTTCCAAATTTGATTTAGTAGTGACATGTGTCCTCTTTCTTCCTCTAACCTAATTTGGCAAAAAGAACTTTCTTCTTTCATTCTGCTGCAAATAACTAATTTTCTCAATTGGTTTGGTCCACTACCTATAATGTCAACTTTGTTGTTCACACATGTGGTGTCTTTGAAAAATGACCTCTACCTTTTCCTTTGAGTTGCACTTTGCATTCTTGTCTTTTCCCTCTCACTTAGCCTTTACATGAATGCATCTCATGATTAATTTTCACTTTGTATTTTATGAAAATAAAATTGATGCAAAAGCATCTTGGGTTCCTGGAAATCTTACATAATCTTGCAGGAATTTCCTTTTGGTCTAAAAAAGCTCCTTGTTGTGGATAGTTTTTAGAGATTTTGTGTGCAGTCTATTTGTGGATGTCTTTGGCATGTACGATGAAAAGGGTTTGTTCCTTTTTGTTCATGGAGGCTATGTCTATGATCACACTTGTTCATATAGTGTGGATTATGATATTTGGCATGTTCTTTGTCAATTGGTCATGTTCTTCATGTCACTGGTTCAGTTGTCTTCACCAGTCGATTGTTGAGGATTGTGGTAGAGGTTTCCAATCGATGAAGTTGAATGGCATGGATCTCGAGGTGGACCTATGTGTGTGGTCGACTTAGTGGTTATATCATGCCTGGTGAATTAATTAAATGGTATAATTTATTTGGGATCTAGGATGACCTAGTTTAATACATTTGTCTTGGGATATGTAATATCTTGAATGTCGACCTATGGTGGCTAGTAGGTATAAATTTAGGGCATGCGATTGTAATAGGTGGTAGCACTGGGAGTGCTAGGGAGAAGAGAGCTAAGAGAGAATAGCTCTAAGGTTTGACATATCAAAATTAGGATATGAGGTTCATTTCAATGTATTTGGCTATACCTAGGAAGACCTTATATCCCATCATGTTTGAAGTCAATTTGATGTTACTTGATAATAAATATGTTGTTATTCAGTGATATCTTTGTTGTGTTTTTTCTATTTTTTGGTGTGTTGTCTCTATCTACAAGATTGAACATATCTTTTGGGGATTTATGTGGTATGTTTGCATTAAATGGTATCAGAGATGGTTTGATCTTGTGGTGGCATAAATCTTGGTGTTTGAACTTGCAAGGCTTCTGGGGCATTTTTGTGAGGTGGCAAAGTGTAGATCTGACCCACATAAGTGAAGGAGTTGCACAAGGTGGTCAGAAGGGATTTTCTATTGAAAGGTTGAGTTGATGTGGTGATATGAGTGAGTTGCGGATCTTGGAGTGATAGATGTTGTTCCCGAGCTCTTGAAATCTTGAATTGGTTTGTTAAGGAATGGAAGATTGTGGATCTGACCCACAATTACAAAGGATTTATTCGATGATGTATTGGAAAGAGGATGTCACTGGTTATGAACCTTGGAAGGAGGTGAAACCTTTGATAAATTCTATTGATGGTGAACAAATCTCTAAATTGAGGCATTTTGCAAAGATGTTTAGTGGATTGTTGACTATGAGGCAACTAAAATCTTGCAATTAGATCACCGATCCGAGGCAATTGTACCTTGGGAGAGAGGGGAAGAAGTTGATGAGAAAGGTTGACCAGTTGGTTGAAGATGGGGTCTTTAGGCGACTTGAGAAGAAGCTAGAGGAGATTGTCGGTAAGCTTGAGGAGACTAGGAGGTTGAATTACAATTAGCATTTATTGATCCAGAAAAGGATTGGTTGGCCTGTGAAAAGGCATGTTCAAATAAGGATAAGACAAATTAAGGTTGTTGTTGAAGAGGTAAATACTTACCTTTCTAAGGTTGAGGTGGTAGATTGAGTCGCTTTTCATGATCGAATGGTTGGGTCTAATGTGAAAATTGTAGAGCATCTTGTTGTTGATAATGAGATTAGTGGTGATGTGGAGGAGTTATCTTTTTTTTGTGGATAATGTTGAGGATGTTGGTATTAATGAGCTTGTTGATAGGGTTTTCATTGGAGATGATAATCCTGTTATTAATGAGGAGTTTCAGACTAGGTCATTCTAGTTGGATGTTGTTACTTGTGTTGCAAAATTGTAGATGGTGGTTATGGATATAGAGGTGGATTATGACGATGGTGGACATCTTGAATTCCTTGTTGCTAATAAGAATATGGTGGAAGATGATGAGTTGCATGATTTTTGTGTGAAGGAGAATGCAAATCTGATGCATTGTGATGTAGTGCCCACCCATAGTTTGCTTTTTAGTTTATTTTGTAAAACTCTTTTAGGCCACTTTTATGTGTGTATTGATTATTTCAATGATATTTGGATTATTAATTTTATTTATTATGAAAATTTGAATAATGTGTTATATCAAGTGTTTACAGTTAGATGAGTATGGTTTGTCTCATGTTAATTTAAATGTTTATGACGATGTATATGTTATAATTATTTCATGATGGTAATCTATATGTTAGGATGTTATTTACATTTATAGTTTTACTAACCTCATACTTGCATGTGTATGGTTGGCGTGTATATTTTATATTTTTGTTTGATGTGCATGATGTGGTTGAGGGACAGAGTTGTAGTTACTTGCTTGTGAGATCCACACAATCAGTCGATCCTCGCTATTGCCTGTTATATATTTATACATGTATGTACATGCTCATCTTTTATGCAAGATTTTAGGTACTAAGCATCAACTTCCCTGAATTGTCAGGATGGGCGTGTCTATCGCAATATCTCAAATGGTAAGAGAGGGGAGATAACATACAAGTCCAATCCCCATTTATTATCCTGAATTAAGGGACAAGTTTCTGATTGAGTTTCCTATTTGAATTCGTTAAGGTGACGTGAATCCGTGAACCCTTTCCCTAAGTATGAATTTGGTGTTTTTGGTTTAGTCAATTATTTCCCGTGTTGTCTTATTGAGTGGTTTAATGTGATTTTATGTTATTATGGTTAAGTGATTTATGGGTTTGATTATGTGAATAAATAATTAAATCTCATTAAATATAGAAATATTAATATGAGAGTATGTAATTAATGAGAATTATTTAAATACGTTATTTAATTAAAAATGGCTTAATTTTAAAAGTCCAATTTTGTGAATAAAGGATTTAATTAATTATTAAATCTAAAATTGAAATTTAAAAGCATGATTAATGAATTGATATTTAATTATCAATTTCATAATTATTAATATGATGAAAATAATAATAGTTAATAAATTATTAATATGCAATTTAAGTTGCACATTTTTTTAATAAAAATTGAATTAAGAACTCAAGTTAAAAGTTGTTCTCTAGTTTAAGGTTTGGAGTTCATAGGTTGTTGTGAACACTTTTAAGATTATATTGATGATGTGATGATTTTGAAAACCAGTTTATGTTCCTTGGTAATTTTCAGAACTGAGTGAGTATCAGTTACACCTTGTGATATTATTTTGGATTTATATGCCTAGGTAGGTTAACTAAGTGTATAAGTGGGGAGTGGCTTGCAATAGGCGTCAAGGCTTGCAAGTGGCTTCCATGATAACTTATTGCAAGTGACATAATAAAGTGATAACATAATAAAATCTACTAGGATAGAAACATTAATAATATGTATGTATTCCTCACCCATGCCTTGAGCACTAGTACAGGCTAGGATGGTCTATGAGATTATGCTTTCTGTCTGCATGGATTTGGATATAAAATTGTTGGTACCTTGTCTATATGAGAGGATTACTGATACGATATAGAGTCA
The DNA here is from genome assembly GCA_027943335.1 of Chamaecyparis obtusa. Classification (NCBI taxonomy): domain Eukaryota; kingdom Viridiplantae; phylum Streptophyta; class Pinopsida; order Cupressales; family Cupressaceae; genus Chamaecyparis; species Chamaecyparis obtusa. The sequence continues at coordinate 1,299,523 of BSBK01001219.1, forward strand.
CTAGGGTGCTGGGGTCTTCAGAGACTGCCAGGATAACTCTAAAGTTGGCTCATGTGATGACACTTTCCCATATGCATCTTAGGTTTCTTACATGTGTTGGTTGCCTCTGGTTGAGTATGTTTTACCTTTGATATATCTTATTGTACATTTTGAGATAGAGAGCTTTCAATAGCCCTTTCTTAGTTTGCACTGTGATGGATTTTGGTGTTTCTTATCCGAGTGGGTCTATTGTTATCTCCTAAGCACGGTAGGAGTGGACCATTTAGGTTCCACGAGGTTGGGTGGTAGTGATTCTTTTATCATTTGAGATTCTAATGTTTGTGTACTAGTGATGGATGATCCTTGTAGCAGTTGCACCTTCTTGTTCTTCATTTTTGGAGACATATTCTTATCTTCCTTATATTATGTTTTTGTATCATTGTATCAGTTATATTTGGAGATATCATATTGTACCTTGTATTGATTTTGTTACATACCTTGCGACATGTGTAGAGGATGTCTTTCCTTATGGATACCTTGTGGTATTAGTTGTATCTAGACTTCATGTATATGATATTGTATTTAATTATATTATGTGGAGACTCTATATGTTTATTACATTAAGTAGATTAATTAATATTTACGTAATCTATGTCAAAGAACCCTTGAGATTTGTAATGTATGGTTGAGTTGTACTTGTATGTATGAGTTGTAATTCTATTGTATTGCTTTCACATTGTTATATATTGTTATTGTTGTTGTAAACTCTTAAGAAAAATAGATTATTTTGTAAACTTAGTAGCATGTTTAGGTTAATTTCTCCTTGGTTCCTTGGTGGGGCATTACACTAAGGATGTTGACCAATTTGTTTTTGTTAGTAGGTGTGTTGATTGGTTGGTTGTAGTGCAAAGAATTTAGAGGTTTGATTGGAGGAAGCAAAGGTTGCTTGTGTGCAAGTTATCTTATTGCCTTTGAGGATTGGGAAACTGATGGTCAAGATGAGGTTGTGTTCAGATTTTCTTGCAGAATCAAAGTGTGAGGCACACTTTTCTATCTACCCCAGGTGTCTGATGCAGGACCAAAGCATCTTGGGTTCCTTGTGATCTTACATCATCTTGGAGGAATTTCCTTTTGGTCTGAAGAAGTTCCTTATTTTGGATAGTTTTTAGAGATTCTCTGTGTGGTCAATCTATGGAGATCTTTGGCGTGTGCAATGAAAAGGGTTTGCTCATTGTTGTTCATGGAGGCTATGTCTATGTCTTTAGGTGGTTTGGATTGTGAGATCTGACATGTTCTTTAACTGTAATAGGGGTAGCACTGGGAGTGCTAGGGAGTAGAGAGCTGAGAGTGAATAGCTCTAAGGTTTGATAGCTCAAAACTAGGATCTGAGGTTCATTTCACTGTATTTGGGCATAACCAAGAAGGCCTTACAACCCAACATGTTTGAAGTCAATTTGATGTTACTTGATAATAAGGTTTTTATTATTTTATGATAGATCTTTGTTTTTTTTTTATGTTTTTCCATTGTGTTGTCTCTAGCTGTAAGATTGGACATCTCCTTTGGGGATTTCTCTGGTCTTGACTGCATAAAAAACCTCTTTTATGTTGATTCTTGTGAATGATTTCCACCCTCTCAGTTCACTTTGCACCTTTTGTCTTCAAGTGAATATTTCATCCCTTTATGAAACAATCTTAATACTTTTCTTCCTTTTGTATTAACATTTATTTTTTTATGGAATTTTTATCTATTGACAAAAATGTTACTCAATGAAAACCCAACACCTAGAAGAGTGATAATAATTCCTTTGATCTGTAAATCTTTACTTCTAATTTTCACACATCAAATATTGAAGTGCCTTCAGTGCATTGAAAATAAAATCTCTAGTTTCCACATTCAAAAGTGCACTCTGAACCACCATTTGCATTATCACCCAATCTCTTTTTTTTTTAAAAAAAAAATACTTTCACACTTTGTGATAAAATAAATATTTCATTTCATTTCTTGTGAATAAACTTTATACACAAGATCTTTATTCTCAAATTCACTAGGTGAAAAATTTTCATTGCCACACTTTTATGTTTTACATTCAATTTACCAGGTTAAAACAAATGCTCTGTCCATTTCTTATCTATGTGAACAAAATTTACCATTTCACTATCTTATTTCACCCAAAAGTAAAATTAATTCCCTGAGGTAAACATAGTTAGCTGAAAGCACATTTACGTCGCACACATATTTCCAGAATGATGAATTCCCCCAATCTCATGATTCTGCACAAATACTTCAACCATTAAATTTTAAACCCCTTGATATTAGCATTTCAACCATATATTTTATTTTGGTCTTTAACCATTCTCTTTTCATTTCTCTGATTTATTTTTATCCTGGTGAAATGAGATGCTCTTATAAGGAAATCATTGTCATTGATTTTTCCTTTTCTCCCACTTTCCTCACAACTTTTACAAAGTTGGTTTTTATTATTTTCTCATAAAATGAATCATCTCTCCATCTTTGTGATTTTACCCCATGATTCTCTACACGTTAATCAATGTCTCAGTCCTGTGCTCCACATTCTGCAAACACATCTACCAAGGCATCTACAAAAATGTGCACAGAAAACAATTTGAACATTGTCCATACCTTATTCTAAGGCTTCCATTTCTCGTACACAGGCAAGGACAATTCTAGAAAAGGTTGTGGAATTTCACAATACACTTGCCAATTGCATTGGCTGAACATTGGATGCAAACCATAAATCTTCAATTCTCCCCTCTATCATGTGCTCAACTTCCCTCTTTTAATGCAATTTGCACGGAAGTGAAGAGAATTAGATCCCCTTCATCTCATTTTCTTCCCTGTGTTTCTTCAGGATGAAACTCACTTTCCCTCTTTCTTGAACAAAGGTGTAGGATGACCCCACGTCTCTGCTCCTCATTTGCATTTTTTGTTTATTTTTTACGGGGTAGGTGGGTTTTATCATCCTAAACCTTGAGAAATACTTAAATTAAAATTTCACTTCCACTCATTCATGTGGGATCCATGTAGGTCTAGAATAATTGCTTTAAATTTTTAAACAACCTTGGTTTATCTTTTTCCTAGAAATATTGGAAACCATATCAAATGATCCTCTTTGAACATTTTATATTATTATTTAAATCACAAAAATGATTTAAATAATAAAATATATTTTTACTTTGAAACTGATGCCACTTTGGTGAGGCAAGTTGGGTTTCGAGGTGGGCCCGACTAAAATATTTTTTTTGTTTTCATTCAACTGAGCCTCTTAAATTGATTTTTGATCATCCTTATGCATCTTGACCCAAAGTCATGAAATATGCAATCACTTACAGCTTAATTTTTTATCCTTATGCACATTGCCCATAACTGGCAAGTAGCCTTCAGAACTGATCTTAAAAATAGACCAAAACATGTCATGGAACCTTGGCAACTAGTAGGCACACAAATTGATATACCTACAATCACCTTGAAAATCAATTTTGATTGATGATGCACGAGGTGAGAGATTTTAATCTTCAAGTTTGATCATTATGTTTTCTCTACAAGTGAATAAGTTAGAAAATAATAAAATACAATTCATTTGAGCTTGGTTAAAATACCAAATGATTTCTCAAGGGCCTAGAATTTCACAAACAAGTACTTTGTGATACTGGTAGTATGAGGCAATAAATGGCTTCACATAGGCATCAACAGATCATGAAATATAGATTTGTGAAAGTGACTACTTGGAAGATGTATTATTGAATATGCATTAAATATGAATAAATTGCTTTTGGATTTGGCTTGGAAAACAGATCAAATGAATTTGTTTGGGTCTAGAAAATGACCTGGGGTTTATCTTTCATGTCTACAATTCACGACAATTAATCTCTTGGCATGATGTCTAACTGGGAATGAACTAAAGGCCTCTAAGCTAGGCTACTCAAATTTTCTGGAAATGTGCAATATGCAGATTTGTATTAACCCCCTTAAAATTGGTACTTGAAATGTGTGTCAAAACTAATTATTGAAGGCTGAAAATTGATTCTTGGGCTTTATGATAGGATTAGATCGTGTTCCCAAAGTATTTTCTCAGAACAATCACTGGGTATCAAAATATTATCTCTCAAAGTGGGCTAGTCATATAAGTTTTTAGGGGTGCTTTTTTCATGCCTTGACACAATTTCAACATGGTGCCTTCAAACTCCTTCAAAATTTGCATGCACCAACAAGATGGTTGGAGCCTTGTGAAATTGCAGAGGTATTTTCCAATAAATTTGTTAATCTAGTCACTTAGATGATGTCAAGTTTAAATTACTAGTAAATGGACATCATCTACAAGTTTAAATTACTAGTAAATGGACGTCATCTACACCTCTATTACAAGCTAGAAAGAAAGGAGGAGTTCATGCAGCAATTTGCAGAATTCCAAAGTAACACTCTTCCTGCAACCAATGAAGGTGATCCTTCAGGTTCACCATGTGTCTAAGAAGGATGTGAACAATAAGAAATAGGGGTCAAAAGGGTTCAATCCTATTTCATATGACACATTCGAAATTAAGATGAACCACTAGTCTCAACAAGACTTAAGAATTGAATGAGTGCAATGATCCTTCATTTTAATTAAGGTTGATTAAGATAATGTGATTGGATAATGAAAGATAGAGGGAAAGAAAGGATAAAAAGGAAAGTTTTAGGATGCACAAATTGAAAAAGAATAGATAGTTCAATACATACACCAAAAAAAGAAACTAGAGGGGGCAACTAAACTACAAAATCAATTTGAAGGATATCTAGAGGGACAAGGTTGCCCTGGCCGACCTATTCCTGGGACTAGGTCACCTAGGACAACTTGGTCCCTGCACTTCTAACTATTTTCAGTCACAGATTGTCAATGAGGTATTAAACTTCCTAGATTCAATTTGGTGTGAGCATTGCCTATTCCTACACACCAAAAAGAAGGAAATTATTATGTAGAAAGGGGTTTGCCTCAGTCAAACTCTAGTTTGGAATCAATCTTGAAATGAAATGAAATAAAATAAAGTGTATTAACATAGAAAAGAGGCTAGATCTCAATCATGAAGAGAATTATATTATGAAATTTGAAAGTGCTAAAAATTACAGAGAAGATCATAAACACATAACACTCAGTGTTTACATGGAAAAACCTAGTAAAACTATACCAAGAAAAAAACCATGGGAAAATATATTTTGTATTGATTCTCAATAATTTCATAGTTACAACAATCTTCAAAAGGTACTTCAATATATGACTTCGAGTTGCATATAAAAACTGAGTTGTAGAGTACCAACTAAAGACAACTTACTAAATTTAGTAAGTATGACTCGTACAATTACATCTTTACATGTCAAAATTACTATTTATATTAAGTCACCAAATAAACTAGATGAGAGTCCATGTTAACTTAACCAAAACTAGATGAGATACCATGATGACTTCACATTCCAACATATTATATCTTGGAAATGCAAGTGCTTCTTTGAATGTGATCAATAATGTTAATGTAATAGCTTTGAATCCACACAAAAACCTAAAAGGAAATCGTGAAAGACAAGACTTGCATAATGGATGTTGTAGTTTACCACAATGCTTGATGGAGAGAGAGAGAGAATAATGACTTGAAGAGATGAATAATTGAATGCTTAGATGTAGATGGACGCTTATGATTTTTTTCCTTAATGGTAGACTCCTTTACTTAGCCTTCAATGAGGGCAATGAGCTTGATCCATGAAGAAGATAGCCTTAAAAACACCTTAGAATGCTTGAATGACAATCTTGGATCTTGATAATAGATCTTGAAATATTGATTGTGTCTATGAATACTTGAGAATGGTTACCAAAATAAGGAGGGATAGGTTTTTTATATACCCCTCACAACATTTTAGAGCTAAAAATTTGAAGAAAGGTGATGAGATTTAAGATTTCTCACTTAACCATTGATACAAGTCCTCAATTGAATTTTGAGGAACACCTTGGGGAATAGGTAAGCTCGACTGATCTATTTCCCCCCAAAATCCTTAAAATTTAGTTTTGGAATCAAGATTACAGAGAAGATACGATTATGAAAAGTAGAGCGGGGCTTGGTTGTTAGATAACTGAGAGGGGTGAGTGAATTAGTTAAGTCTAGTTATCCTATAGTCCCAAATACTCCCAGATGTATAAAACAAATCCTTTAATCAATTTAAACAACTCGGTAAAACTTTGTCTGTGCCTTTCTATTCATTAATTGAATACCAGTAAATTAACTAGTGTATATACCAATCAAACCAGTAATTGTATTGTGTAAAGTAAAATAACAAATCATCACATCCATATACATATAAGACTTTGATTTTTAACGTGGAAACCTTGTTAGGGGAAAAACCACCTGGGACCGGTACCCAAAATAATTTCACTCTTCCAAAGTGAGCTCGGTTAAGAGCCAACCCTGTTAAAGGTTACAAAGCACATTGTAAGGTGTGACCTTGTTAGAGGATTTATCACTAACAGTTCTATGTGACCAAACATTCACTATGGAGTCAACATGAAAACAATCAACATTCATTGAATGTCATGATGAAATAATAAAGATTGTTAAGTCCCACTCGGTTAAGAGATTTATCTATAGCAATGGTTAGAATGCAACAATAAATGATCTAATTCAAATACAACTTCATTTGTAGATTTTCAGATCTACGCTAAGCTCAAAATACCTCTGGCCACCATAATCACTTCAATTTCTTTGTATCCTCAAACTATGTTCTTCTCGATTAATTCCCTTCTTTGATGGTTGGTGTTGTTTGCAAATTTTCTCAGTTTTATCTTTAACCTATATGACCAGCTTTGCATGAATGAAATCTTCTCACACGCATCCCTTTCAATATGAATCTCTTGTCTCCTTTTATAAACATGATAAACCATTTTCTTCTCAGCAATATATTTTTCCTCTTGATCTTTGCCATTGATTTTTCACTTCAACCTTCCTTAGAACTTGTGTCTCAAACACATTTCATTCTAGATCATCTGATCATCCTTGAATTTTGTTAGTCGCAGATCTTCATAACAAACTTTATCTTTAACCTTGGAATCATCCATTATTTGTCTAGTTCATCATCTTAAGTCGACACTCACATGTTCCATAATATTTCTTTCACTCAGTTAATATTGTGATGTGTTGGTGACTTCTTACTTGGTTAATACTATACTCAGTATACACTACACTTGCTCGGTGTACACTATTTCAACTCAGTGTATACTAAGTTCTTTATTTACCGACCACATAAACTTGTTCATTCTTATTCTTCAATTCATAACAAAATTATGTAATACAATCAAATCACTAACATAATGTCATAGACTCATCAATAAGTTTCCCAATGACTACCATATCCATATCTAACTCATACATCCCATCTTCATCTTAATATCTCATTCCTTCACCATTATTTCCTTCTTCAGATGTTTGTAACTATGATGATAAGTACAGTCAAAACTAGTTGACATCAATGACAATATAATAACTGATTTAATGTCTCACACATACCTTTTTAACTCGATGATCATCAATCTCTCCCTTTGAAGTATTCAATCAGTTGTAGTATAACGATCTCTCCCTTTGGCATTGATGGCAACACAATATGAAATATGTCATAGAATACCAAACATCTATCTACAACTCTATCTATATATGCTGTGACTTGGTAAGCTCTCTCTAGCTTATGCATTTAATATGTTTAATCACCACACAACATTAGTGGCTCTCCTAGTGGCTCTCACTTTTGGTTAGCTTCACTTCTAACTGACATCTCTTTCTAAGGTTTCCTAATCATTTCTCTCCCTGAGAAAAATTATCTCTTTGTAGATCTTTCCTGAATATTTCATGCAATTTCTTTCCCTTTGATATTCCATTGATTCATTCTCTCCCTTTGACAACAATGCAATTTTTGTTGTTCAGTTCAAATTTTTGTACCTTGTATGTATAGATATGCAATTTTTGCTTGTCTTCGATCATTCACAACCTTAGGAGTCCCAAAGTGTGAACATCACACGTCAACATCAATAGATCTTATGATAAAGTATAGGTTGATGCAACCTCATATCACCTTAGTGACTGTTAGACAAGGGATGGACCTCTAGTCTACTTCTCAAGTATTCAAATGTGTCCTTCAGTAAGGGTTTTGTGAATATATCAACAAGTTTCTCTTATGACTTCACATATTCCAATCTTACTTTATTTTCCTAAGCTTGTTCCCTTAAGTAGTGATACTTAATAGATATGTGCTTTGTCTTTGGATGCATCACTGGATTCTTAAAAATATTAATAGCACTTGTGTTATCACAATAGATTATCAATGGATCAGTGATCTCCTCATTCATACCTTCCAACAATTGCTTTATCCATGCAATATTTGAACAATTAGCAACAACAACATATTTTGCTTCTGCAATGGACTGAGAAATATATCTTTGTTTCTTACTTATCCAAGTTACTAATCTTTCTCCCAAAAAGAATGCTACACCAGTAGTGTTTTTTCTATCATCAATATTTCCAGACCAATCAACATCAGTATAAACTGTCAGTTCAAAATTGTCTTCTTTCTTATACTATAAGCCATAGTTTTTAGTATTCTTCAAGCATCTCAAAATTCTTTTTCACAATAGTCATGTGTGATTTTTTAGGATTAGCAGAGAATCTAGCTACATCCCAACCACATGTGCAATATCAGGTCTACTATGCACAACATACATCAACTTGCCAATCATTGATCTATATAAGGTTTGATTTACCTCAGTTGACTTATCATCTTGCATCTAGTGACCATAGGTGTACCAACTGATTTTGAATCTTCCATTACGAATGTCTTCAATACTTCTTTGATGTACTTAGATTGTGTGATATATATGCCTTCCTTCTACTATAATATTTGCAATCCAAGAAAAATTTTGATCTCACCAAACATCAACATTTCAAACTCTTTCGTCATTTCATCGGCAAAAGATTTGCATAAGTTATCTTTACCTCCAAATATAATATCATCAATAAATATTTCAGCAATAAGAATATTATCATCGGTTTCACATTTCAAATACAAATTGATGTTGTCACTTGTTCTAACAAATCCAATTCTTATGAGATAAGAATGCAGTCTTTCATACCATACTCTCAGTGCTTTTTCAGTTCATATAGTGCCTTGTGCAGCTTACATATCATATTCCTCTGATTAGGATCAACAAAACCTTCAGGTTGTTCAATATATACCTCTTCCTCAAGTATCCCAGTCAGGAATGCAAATTTAATATCCATTTGATATACCTTAAATCCCTTGTAAGCAACATATGCAAGTAGTATTCTTACTCCTTCAAGTCTAGTAACGGGTGCAAAGGTCTCTCCATAGTCAATCCCTTCTTGTGCATAACCTTTGCAAACTAGTATTGCTTTGTTTCTTGTTACATATTCATTCTCATTCAATTTTTTTTTGAATATCCATTTGGTTCCAATCACATTCTTGTCTTTAGGTCTCAGTACCAATGTCCATGTTTTATTTTTTTGTATTTTCTCAATCTCTTCATTCATTGCCTTAATCCATTCATCATTTTCTAATGCATCTCTAACTGTTTTAGGCTCAAATTCACAAACTAAACATGTGTTGTTCCTTAACTTACTTCGACTCATCATTCCTGCTCTTTTATCTCCAATTATCTGATATTGCAAATGGTGTCTTCTCACATACTTTGCAAGTACAAGTTTAGATCTTTGTTCTTCAATGTGTTCTCCACATGGTGCATGATCATCATTCTCATCAGTAACTATTTATTGTTTTTTGATATGTAAAGATTGTTGCTTGGTAGGATTATTATGTTGCTTGATAATGCCAGACCATTGCTTGGGTAGAGTTTCAGGTTCTTTAATATAAACAAATCTACCATAATCTTTCGCTTCCTTTTTGCTTTCTTCATCATTCTCTTCTACAAACTCATCAACTCTCACCTTTGCACTTTCAATCATTTTATTAGTAGCCTTGTTCAAACATTTATAAGCCTTTATTTTAGTAGAATATCCTAAAAATATCCCTTTGAATCACCTTTTGAATCAAATTTTCCATTTCTACCATATTTCAGAATGTAACACCTACTTACAAATATTCTAAAATAACTCACATTAGGTGTGTAACCATACCATAATTCATAAGCTGTCTTGTTTGATTCTTTCTTCAGTTGAACTCGGTTCAGTGTGTAAACAACAGTACTAACAACTTCTCTCTTGTACATTTGTGCAACATCTTTTTCAATCATTGATGTTCTAGCACAATCAACAATTGATCTATTCCTCCTTTCAGCAATCCCATTCTGCTGGGGTATCCTCGGTGCAGATACCTATCTCTTTATTCCATGCTCATTACAAAAATTAGTGAGCTCGTCAGAAATAAATTCACCACCTCTGTCTGACCTTAAGCATTTTAGTTCCTTACCACTTCCTCTTTTCACTTTTTCTTTGTACCATTTGAACATTTTGAAATCTTCTAATTTTTCTTTTAAGAACATGACACTCATCATCCTAGAGAAATCATCAACAAAAAAGATAAAGTATATGTCTCCATAATAACTCTGAGTTCTCATTGGACCACACAAGTCAGTATGAACTAACTCCAAAATAGCATTAGATGAGTAATATTTTCTCTTGAAACTAGACTTTGACATCTTACACATTTGACATTGTTTGAACATTACATGGTCAAGTTTAGATATACTTGGTAAACCTCTAACTTTCCTTTTATTACTGATCTTAACCATGTTGTCAAAGTTCACATGACATAACCTTTTGTGTCATAACCAGACATCTTCATTCTTAGCCAATAAACAATAAGTTTCAACATTGTCCAAATAGAATAAGTTACCTTTTGATTGTTCACCAGTACCGATCAATTTTCTAGTCTCATCATAGATTTTCACCTTTCTATTCTCAAATGAAACTCGATGACCAGTTTTATTCAACTATGCTACACTCAATAGATTATAATTAAGTCCTTTCACCCAATATGCATTTTCACATTTTATCTTATTATTCAACAATATAGAACCTTTTCTTTTTACTAAATGAGGTGTAGCATTTCCCATTTTCATAGATCCACCATTATAATGTTCAAGATATTCAAATTTTTCTTCATCACTAGTCATATGATGTGTGAATCCACTATCAATAATCCAAGTATCATTCTTTCTAACCTTAGAAATAAGTGTTGTTTCAACATACCTTTCTTCTTCTTCAGAATCTTCTTTCAATGCAACAAATACCACTTCTATGTATTCATCAGTTTCGGTCTCGGTATCATCATCTTCATCTTCAATTAGATAGCATCCCTTCTTTCCTTTATCTGTGTAGTCTTGGTTATCTTTGTTTTCATACTGTCAGTTACCTCTGTGATCTTAGTAATTTCTTCTATCATTCTTCCTTTCATTTGATCTTTCATCATCTTTCCTGTCAGGACATCTTGCAACAATATGACTAATATCTTTGCATTTAAAACATACCAAGGGTAATTTACCTCTATATCTTCCTTTTCCTTTTTGTAGTCTTCTAGCCATTAATGCTTCAAGCTCACCAAGTTCATCTTCTTCACTTTCACTTTCACTTTCACTTTCATTTCTTATCTTATGTCTGCTACTTGATCTTCCAATTTTCAGAGATGACATAAATTTAGATTCTACCTTAGGTAACATACTATTGTCATAGTTATTAAGCTTAAATGCAATCAATCTTTCAATCAGACTATCAAGTGAAATATTATTACCAAGGGGTGCTCTCATTTCATGAATTGAAAAGACTCTAATAGCATAGAAAGGTAACAATATTCTGAGAATTTTACTTACCACAATGTCTTCATCAATAGTTCCACTTGTTCCTTGGATAGCATTCACCACTTCCTTGATTTGGTTACTGTACTGAGTGATATTTTTCACCTTCTTTCATTTTCATATCATCAAACTTTCCTCTTAGACTTTCAGCTTTTGCCCTGAGCATATTCACATCTCTTCCATGAACTAGTGTAAGCTTGTCCCACATCTGTTTAGTAGTTGTACATGTCTTAATGTCTTCAAATTAAGCATTTAATAAATAAGAAGCAAGCTCAATCATCATTGTATTATGTTCTTGTCTTTCTTTCATTTGTGTGACAATCAAAGGACCAGTGGGGTTTATGAATTCATTTTCCAAGTAGTACATTGTAGAATCACCAATCCTTGATAGATATAACTTCATCCTACTTTTCCATGTTGAAAAATTATCTTTGTTTAGCTTCGTCACCTCTCTCTTATACATCTTGTGATATTTAACTTAAGTGCTTCAAACTTCTTCCTTCAAATACTCTTGCTTTGATACCAATTGTTATATAACCGAGAGGGGGTTGATTTAGTTAAGTCCAGTTATCCTACAGTCCCAAATACTCCCAGATGTATAAAACAAATCTTTCAATCAATTTAAACAACTTGGTAAAACTTTGCTTGTGCCTTTTTGTTCATTAACCGAATACCAATAAATTAACTAGTGTATATACCGATCAAACCAGTAATTGTAATGTGTAAAGTAAAATAATAAATCATCACATCCATACACATATAACACTTTGATTTTTAATGTGGAAACCCTATTAGGGGTAAAAACACCTGGGACCGGTAGCCAAAATAATTTCACTCTTCTAAAGTGAGCTCAGTTAAGAGCCAACCTTGTTAAAGGTTACAAAACACACTGTAAGGTGTGACCTTGTTAGAGGATTTATCACTAATAGTTCTATGTAACCAAACATTCACTATGGGGTCAACATGAAAACAATCAATATTCATTGAATGTCATAATGAAATAATAAAGACTATTAAGTCCCACTCGGTTAAGAGATTTATCTGTAGAACTGGTTAAAATGCAACAGTAAATTATTTGATTCAAATGCAACTTCCTTTGTAGATTTTCAGATCTATGCTAAGCTCAAAACACCTATGGCCATCATAATCACTTCAATTTACTTATATCCTCCAACTCTGTTATGCTCAGTTAATTCCTTTCTCTAACGCTTAGTGTTGTCTACAGATTTTCTCAGTTCTATCTTTAACCTCTTTGACCAGCTTCACATAAATGCAATATTCTCACACGCATCCCTTTCAATATGAATCTCTTGTCTCCTTTTTATAAACATGATAAACCATTTTCTTCTTAGCCATAGATTTTGCCTCTTAATCTTCACCGTTGATTTTGATGCTTCAACCTTCCTCAAAACTTGTGTCTCAAACATATTTTATTCTAGATCATCTGATCATCCTTGAATTTTGTTAGTTGTAGATCTTCATAACAAACTTTATCTTTAACCTTAGAATCATCCATTATTTGTCCAGTTCATCATCTTAAGTTGGCACTCACATGCTCCATAATATTTCTTTCACTCGGTCAATACTGTGATATGTTGGTGACTTCTAACTCGGTTAATACTATACTCGGTATACACTACACTTGCTCGGTGTACATTGTTTCAACTCGGTGTATACCAAGTTCTTCATTCACCAACCAGATAAACTTGTTCATTCTTGTTCTTCAATTCATAATAGAACTATGTAATACAATCAAATCACTAACATAATGTCATAGACTCATCAATAAGTTACCCAATGAATACCATATCCATATCTAACTCATACATCTCATCTTCATGTTAATATCTCATTCCTTCACCATTATTTCCCTCTTTAGATGTTTGTAATCATCATGATAAGTATAGTCAAAACTAGTTGACATCAATGACAATATAATAATTGATTTAATGTCTCACATATACCTTTGTAACTCGGTGATCATCAATATCTCCCTTTGAAGTATTCAATAAGTTGTATTATAACATTGACTATTTGAAATAAATGTGGAAGCCCATACATGCTAAATAGGGCCTGATTGAGCATATAATTATAGGTTCTTACAATAAAGGATGGTACATGATACAATATTTTTCATAATAAAATCTCTACATCCACATGGAGATCCTCCTAACCATTTCCATTCCACATCGACTCCACCTCACCCCATCTTTATTTTATGTCACTATCACTTCACAATTTAAATTGTAGAATATTCAACATTTCCCTCTCTAGTTCACACACATTTTACATCATAGTAGCATACCAATTTGGTCATTTCATCAGTGAGGTGTGTATAAGATCTTAAGTTCATAATTATTTAAACTAAAAAATTTATCATTTTTTCAATGATTATATATTTTTATTTTCATTCAAAGTTGCCAACTATCTCGCCCATGTAGACAACTACATTATTTTAAGTAAACTTTTTCCAACGATGGCAGAGCAAGTGGGGGGAATAGTGAGCAGGAAAGGAGGAATTCAAATTTCAAACCTGGACAACAGAGGGAATGGCGGATCTGTTGCTGGCCCATCAGGAGCTGGAGGTCAACAGGAGGAGACAGATGCAGAAGAGGCACAAGGTAAGATTCCTGATGTTGGTATGGGGACAGGGGACCCGAGGGGGGACCCAGGAAGAATCTTTTTGATCAGAATAGGATGAATACTGGCTAATCTGTCAAAATTGGTCAAGCCTTTTTGGCGTCAAACCAACGAGTAAGTCCTCTCTCCCACCTGTGCAAATATTGCCCAATGTTGAACATGGCACCTTTGCTATTACCATTCTGCATCAAATTATAGACTTAAATATTTCTCAAATGGCTAACTCTCTCGTGGGGAGATTCTTGGGATCTCATCCTAATATCGAGGTGGTTAGGGCTTTTGTTAAAAGGAAATGGGCTTTGAAAGGCCAAGTGGAGGTAGTGGCTCTTCCTAAAGGATGTTTAGCTTTTTCTTTCTCATGTGAGGAAGATTTAAGGAATATATTGTGCAACGAACCATGGGTGATAGGAAATTATTCCATGATCCTTCATAAGTGGTGTCCCAATCTGAACATGCAAGAAGATTAGAATGTGCAGGCACCGGTCTGGGTGACTCTCTCGGGTCTACCTCTAGAGTTCTGGATGGAAGATATTTTCAAAGGTATAGCTAATGTCTTTGGAGAACTCCTGTCTATAGATCCTATCACAGTTTCCAGAAGATGCTTAACGTATGCTAGGATTTGTGTTGGGGTGCAACAGGGAGTGGATATGCCAGAATCTATTACTCTTCAATCCAAACTTGGAGCATGGGTCCAGAAAATAGAGTATGAATCAACTCCTTTTGCATGCTTTTATTGTAAGAAAACATGACATTGGGCAAAGCAATGCCCAAAGCAAATACCCCCAAAAAAGAATCTGATGATGAAAAAGGTGTGAGTTAGAAAGGCAGGAACTAGAACAAACTCTAATGGGATTAGTGATAATGGGAAGCAAGAAGGAAAGATGGAGGGGAAGGACACGTCTGATAAAGGTAGTGACACATCTCCCTCAGACACAATGCATAAAATGGGGGGTAGCACATAAATAATAAATGAATCTAAGCCAAAAGGATCTGATGATTCTCTTGCAGAAGAAATCCAGAGTAGGCCTTTGAGAGCCATGGAAGGTAAGGACAATTTTGATGTGTACTTGATTGAAAGAGAAATGTCAGGAGGTAATGGTTTAACCTTATCTACACAAAATAAGGAAATTTGGCAAGATGCTCAAATATGTCCGATTATGGGGTGTTCAGAGGATTTGTCACAGAAGACTTTGGCTACACCTAAGGGATCTAACAAGCAGTCACCCATTCTATCCAAGTTTGCAAAATGGGGTGATGAGGTGGATATTGATGTGGTCCTATTGGGGTCTGAAGAATCGACTAAAGACAAATGGTCAAAAGTGGAGAACAAAAAGACAACCAAAAATGTTAATAATAAAAAAATAAATAAAGAAGGTGTGTAGAAGACGATGAAGGATGCATCCTCGATTCTCAGAAGTACTAGAAGTAGCAAAAATGGAGACATGGGAGCCCCTCATGTCTCCCCAGGTAGGCCCTCAACTCAGAAAAAGAGAGCTCTTGAGACCAGTCGGAGTATAGCAGATGGCAGTCAAAAAACCATCCTAGAGTCTGGTTCATTTCATAAACAATGAAGATTATTTCCTGGAATGTAAGAGGATTAAATAATCCTCACAAGCAAGATATGGTGAAGAATATGATTAGACATAATAATCCTGATATTATTCTTCTTCAAGAGACTAAGATGTCTAAGGATAAAGTTGAAAAACTCCAGTTATTTAGTAATGGTATGTCCCTTGGTGTTGATGTGGATGGGGCTTCAGGGGGTATTGTGACAAGTTGGAACTGCCATTTCATTAAGGGGGAAGTGATATCCCAAGGAAATAATATTACTAATATCAGATTTTGGCATACTAAGGATGGCACTTCTTGGGTGTTGACTAATATCTATGCACCCAACACTAGATGGGGGAGGAAATATTTTTGGAGGGATGTTTCTAGATATAGAAATGATTTTGTTGACAAAGGATGGATTATTATGGGGGACTTCAACACTCCTTTAAAGGAGAATGAGAAACTTGGTGGCAACCAACCCAATCTGGATAGTAGAACTAATCTTATGGACTTTATTGATGGCCAAGAGCTTCGTGACATTGATTTATAGGGGATAAATTATACATGGACCAACAGGAGGTCGGGAAATGAGTTAATTCAGGTTAGACTTTATAGGGCACTTGCAAGTAGCAAGTGGTTCAATAGTTACTCTTGCAGTTTATTTGCCTATATAAGAGCTGGTTCTTATCACTACCCAATTACCATCATTGCTGAGCACAATGGGTTGAAAAGGAACTTCCCTTTTCATTTTGAGAAAATGTGGACTATTCACCCTAATCTGGAAAAGTTGATTGAGGAATGGTGGAGTATTAGGATTGATGGAACGACTATGTTCAAAATTGCTAAGAAACTAAAAAATGTGAAGGAAAACATTAAAAAATGGAACAAAGAGACTTTTGGAAATATCTTTACCAATAAAAGGAAAATTGTAGAGGAGCTGAAGGAGATATAGGATAGTATTCAGACAGATGGTTATAGTCTTTTTACTAAGGTGAGGAAGATTCTAAACTTATTGAAAACCATGATATTATTTCAAAAGAAGAATGTTTCTGGAGGAAAATGTCTAGAAATATCTTTCTAAAGGAAGGGGACATGAATTCAAAATACTTCTTCATGACCATGGTGAAACATATAATGGGAAACAAAATCTCTAGACTTAAGGTTAATGGCAACATCAGTGAGAAAGAGGAGGATTTTAGGGAAGAAGCTAATAACTTTTTTGGGGAACTATTAAAGAAAGATGATAACCTAGATATGGAAGGCCAAAAGGAACTGTTGAATGGTATTCCCTACATCTTGAAAGAAGATCATAATAGATCTATCACTGCCATCCCTTCAATGGATGAGATTCAAAAGGCTATTTTTTCCTTTGAAGGAGATAAAGCCCTTGGACTAGATGGTTACCCTCTTTTTTTCTTTCAAAAGTATTGGAGGATTGTGAAAGATGATGTAACGAATGCAGTTAAAGAATTTTTTGGAGCAAGAAGGATCCTAAAGGATCTTAATGGCACCTTTATTACCTTGATTCCAAAGAAAACTGGGGTTGATAGTTTGGACCAGTTCAGACCAATAAGTTTATGCAATTCGGTGTACAAGATTATATCAAAAGTCCTAACTTCCAGGATTCTTCTTTTTCTTCCTTCGCTAATCTCTGGATAGCAGAATGGCTTTGTTCCTGGTAGGCAAATTCTGGACTCAATCATTTCTGTCCATGAAAATATTCATTCCTTGACTATGTCTAAGAAAGAAGGTTTTTTTTTTGAAGTTAGACTTGTCTAAAGCCTATGATAGGGTTGATTGGGATTTTTTGAAGGCTACCTTAGAGGCTTTTGGTTTCAACAAGAGAAGTAGAGATATTATCCATTGCTTGGTTTCTTTTTCTACTTTCTCTATGCTTGTGAATGGATCTCCTACCCCTTTTTTCAAGTCCTTGAGAGGTCTTAGATAGGGGGATCCTTTATCTCCAATTTTTTTTGTCATCATGGTTGAGTGCTTGGGGAGATATATTGGTAGTATGGTTAACATAGGTGAGTTTATAGGGCTCAAACATTCTTCTAAGGACCTAATTTTCTCGCATCAACAGTTTGTGGATGATTCCATAATTATGGGTGAAGCCTCAATAAAGAATGGAAAAACTATCAAAAAAGCCTTGGACATCTATGTTGCTGCTATCGGTTAGAGTATTAACTAGAACAAGAGCTCTATTTTTTTCATTAATGTTCCCGAAAGAAGACGAGAAAGGTTAAAAAGAGTTTTGGGTTGTGAGGTGGATTGTTTTCCAGGATCATATTTAGGCTTACCTTTGTGCCTTGTTCCTCCAAACTCTTTTTGGAGAGATCTGATTGATAAATTTCATAGGAGTTTAGCTGGTTGGAAGGGTGCTCTCCTTAGCCAGGTTGGTAAGTTAGTGGTGCTCAAAGCTACCCTCCAAAGTATTCCTCTCTATGCTTTAAGTCTCTTTAAAATCCTTAGGAAGTTTGCTGCAAGTATAGAGAAAATCCAAAAGAATTTCCTATTGTCTGGAGTGGAACATAAAAAAAGAATGTCTCTCATATCTTGGGAGAAGGTTTGTAAACCTGTTAGGAAAGGGGGTCTTGGTCTCCATACTATAAGAAGTATGAATGATTTTCTTATGGCCAAACTTCTATGGAGACTGTTCAAGAACTTGGGAGAATGGAGTACCATTTGGCACAATAAATATAATAGGGATAGGAATGATTTCAAAAAAATTTGAGTTTTGAAACTGTTCAAGGAGGGTCTAGCATCTAGAACAATGCTTTGAACAGAAAGGAGATGATCAAGAAGGGTATCAAATGGAAGGTTGGAAATGGCAAGAATATTCTTTTTTGGGAAGATGTTTGGATTCTTGATCAGTCTCTCAATGAGGTTTCAAACTAGAAAGATAAGATGATACAATGCAAACAGATTGTGGGAGATCATGTGGCTGATTATTGGGAGGGGGATAAGTGGATTGATTTGACTATGATGGACCCTTCTCTTAGTAGTCTGAACAAAATTCTAAATGTTGTCTTCCTTGTTGATGATGAGGATACTCTTATTTGGAAATATAATGCTAATGGCTCTTTCTCGGTGTCCTCTTTGTATATGCAGAGTTATGAAGATTGCCTTGAACCTTGTTGGGCTAAGGCCTGGTATAAGGGTTTAACACCTAAAATTAATGTTTTCTTCTGGATTTTGTTGCAGGATAAAATTCTTACTATTGATAATCTTAGGAAAAGGGGTCTTTTTTTTATTAATAGGTGCTATCTTTGCAAATGTGATGAAGATAACATCAATCATATGGCTATTCATTGTTCCTATGCTAGGAAAATATGGGAGAAATTTCTTGAAATGATGAATATGGATTGGGTGTTTCCCCAAGGTATTCAAGATTTGTTCACTTGTTGGAAGCCGCCTACGAATAACAAACTTTTACAGGATATTTGGAACTTCTTTTTTCCCTACATGTGTTGGGGGGTTTGGAAAGAGAGGAACGATAGAATTTTTAGAAACAAGGAGTCTACCTGGGCGGTTATCTTTCACAAGATTAAGAGATCTCTTTTGGAGAACATAGGATTGAACAAAAATTATCAGGATCCAAAGGATGAGTGGGAGGTTAAAGTTTACAATAATTGGAAGCTTGAAGGGAGGAAGGTTCAAGATATCAAGGGAAGTCTGAGAAATGAGGCTAGGTGGGACTATCCTCCTAATGGATGGATAAAAGTCAATTCTGATGGTGCCTCTAAGGGCAACCCGAGAATTGCTGGTTGTGGTATAGTTATCCGTGATGATTATGGAAATTGCAAAGGGGCCAAGGCCATTCCTATAGGTCGTAATATTAACCATGTTGCTGAGGCTAATGTTGGTCTTTATGGTTTAATGTTAGCTAAAAGGAAAAACTATAGAAAGGTTTGGGTTGAAGGGGACTCCCTAAATATTATCAAATGTCTTAATAATACTATGACCCCCTCTTGGACTATAGCCAATGCTATTAGCAAGGCTAAAAAAATTATAGACTCCTTTGATGAGTGTATGATCACTCATAACTTTAGGGAGGCCAATTTGGTGGTTGACTGGGCTGCGAATGTGGATTGTAAAAGCCAGGTGGATATTGAGTGGGATGATGGTTTTTCCCTCCCTTTTGAAGGGCTATCATTAATTGACAAGGACCAAGTGTATAGAAAGCAACACGTTCTAAATGAAGAGTCTATTAATAAGTATTGATTGCATAATTTTGTGCGAAGATTATGAAGGACAATGAGGTGATTCCAAGATGATTATTGAGGTCATTTGGCATGATTTATGGGTCATTCGTAGCAACAGAGGGTTTTATTACAACTTTAAGCAAAATTGGAGGAGTACTGTGATAAAATCTAAGAAAGGTTTCTCGGACTGTTATAGAGCTATGGGAGGAAGGAAGAAAAGAAGCAAGCCAGGGAACTGCAGCGAATGGAGCCAGAACCAGGAGGTGTGGAAGATAGTTAAAGATGGGGGTCTAGTGGTTTACATGGAGAAGCTGCATGGAGGGAAAGTGGTCGTGACCAATAATTTCATAAAAACTTGGAACAAGGGGAGAGTAATGGTGGGTACACAGAGTATGGAGGTAACTGAGGAGATAATTACAGAGGCAACGAGTCTGAGGATTGATGGTATCAACTTCTACAGGGATAGGAAGATCTCGGATAAAGCGTTGGAGGCGTTTGCACCAACAAAGTAGGAGAGGAAGCATATGGTAAAGGTGGACAACTCTTACTTTAATCCTAAAAGTATCTCCAAGCCTTGGTGTTTTGTTCTTTTTGTGATTATAAGCTACATTACGCTTGATGGTCGTTATACCAAAATTTACAACCATCATTTGATTTTACTAAATCATTTTAGGCATGGGGTGAAAATCAACTTCCCCTTTTACCTTTTAAGCTCTTTGAATGCTTCTATCCTTAGTTGGTAGAGGGATCCAGAAGGTGATCATGTCTGTCATGAAGGGCTTATGGTCCTCATTAATGAGGTTTTGAAATCAAAGAAGGTGGAGAGGCCCCAACTGAACAGGGAAGCTCTTGAGGACTATGATACTGACGAGAAAGAGTCAGAGGAGCCTTTCATGGAGGATACTAAGGATGATAAGGGAGATTCTGAGGAGTATCTAGAGTCTAATCCCAAAAGAAAGAAGAAGAATATTAAGACGGAGGACTTGGAAATGGAGATGAATATGGAGGATGAGGAGAGTAGGGAGGAAAGTATCAAGAAGAAGGGTAAGAAAAAAATGGAGCCCATTGGAAAGCATCTAGAGAAAAATAGGGGAGAAAGAAAATTGCTAAGAGGGTCTTCATTTCCTCTGATGAGGGTTCTTCTCAGGAGAAGAGTCTTGATAATCAGGAAGACTAGGTGGACAATGACCCAGCTGTGGAAGAGAGTATGGGGCTGGATCAAAATGTTTTGGTCGAGGACAATATTTGACATGATGTTGCCCAGGATGTGAGAAACATTGAGAAGGATGGGCAGGAAAAGGACACAGTCAACACAGGGAAGGATAAGGTGGAGAGTTCCAAGGAGAAGACGGAGGGAGGGAACAAGGATTTTGAGAATCTAGGTTGTCTGCCTTTTTTGACTACCCTTAGCATAATGAAAAATGACATCACAGCTATGAAGTCTCATATCCATCAGCTCCAAAAAGAGACTGGGGTCCTTATTAAAATGAATCTGGGGGAGAAAACCATGGGCCAAACTATAGATGAGCTCATTGAGACTGTCTAAAGGGCTGAGGGGCTCACAGTCTTTAATGACATAATCACTGCTATGGAAGAAAAAATTGAAAGTGGTGAAGGGATGAAAAAAAAGATTGAGATTATGGAAAATAGAGTCAACAAACTGGAGAAAACAGTAGGGAATATTACAGAACAGAGCTTTTCTATCCTAAAGGCTTCAACTGAGCATGTGAAAATATTGGTGGACAAGTTGGACCAGGGAAAAGGGGAGCAGGTGACAACTGAGGTCAAAGATGATCAAGGTCCTAGCAGGAGAACTAGATCCAGGTTCAGGAAGCTGGAGGATGATAAAAACAATGACATTGAAGAACTAAAAGTGTCTACAGCTAACACGCAGATGCTGGCTGATCAAGGGGTAGAGATTATGAAGTGTATTTAGCCAGCAGGGTGTTGTCTTGCTATCTTTTTGTTGTCCTTTGTTCTTCTCCCTATTATTTTTGTGTTTGGACTCATGTGTGTGGGTTTTTTTAGTGCTGGTGCACAAGTTTTATTGGAGCTTTAATGCATATCTTGTAATCTTGATGTAAAAGGTTTCGGGTCCTTTCAAAACCCACTTTTATGTAATCAAAACTACATTATTTTAAGTTGGGGGGGCTAGGAAATTCACTACATGTCAATGATTGTATGGTTTTTTTAAAATTTTAAGTGAATGTTTTTATAAACCATATAGGTAAGTTCCACCAAAATTGCATGTACCCCAAGGTTTAAGCCATCAAGCCATTTATTGCACCACATTCCTCTTTATTGTTGTACTTTCACACTATGGTTTTAAATAGACCTATAGTTGTGATCTTTCATAGTAGCATAAGCTAGCATTACACTTCTCATCACAAGAAAGTGTGAAAGGTTGTGGTTGTAAGTAAAGGGTTTGAAGGGGTCTAAATTTGTAGAGTAAGAGAGGGGTTTGTGAGAAAGGGGGAAAGCTTATAGAGATGATAGGTCCCCTTGTTCATCGTGACCAAATAGACCAAATCCTCATCCTGGAAAATCATGGTTGTGAACCTATATACATGAATTGTGGGTGGATGGATTATTTTGTGAAGCTACATGATTTTAATGAAAAAGAAGCTCTAAAATTTGCTCATACTTTGAGGAATGACCAACAAGAAGTCAAGGGTTTAAAATTTGTTGTTATAGAGAAAAAATTTGCAAAAATTAAAGGGTTGCACATTGTGCCATCCTCAAAATTTATCACCTATAATTAGATGCTTAATTAGGCCCAGTTTTGGAAATTTTGAGATTTCACGTCCATCATACTTGATCCATAAACCCATCTCTACCAATTCCAGCATCTTATCCTCCTTCCCAACTACCCATTCAAAATTTATACTTGTTTCTTAGGTACATAATGCTTTGAGTGATATATACATAGGTACAAAATGCCCTGGTTTACCTATACCTAGGTGTATAATACATTGGGTGATTTGTACCTAGGGATTTGGGCGCAAATTTGAATATGTGGTTTGTTGAAGTGTTTTAGTAGGAAATTAGAATATGTGTTAGCATCCTCTAATTTTTGAATCCCAAAATATTGCGAGAGTTATATAAGCTCCCTATCTCCCCTCATTTTGGTAACCATGATCAAGATTTAATGTGGTCTCCTACAATTTTGCATTCAAGATGAAGTCTCAAGCATTATTCAAGTATCCAAGGCATTTTTTAAGGCAATATTATTTATTGTAGAAAGCTTCTCTCCCATGATGGCCAAGTAGAAGAGTTCTCAATCAAGAAATAAGATCCTTTGATCATCAACATGCTTCCTTCCTTTCATCCTTCCAAGAAAGTGTCCATCAAACATAATAACATTGAAGATCTATGAGGAGTATTCATATATCTATGTATTTGTGAAGGAATCCTTGATTCATTTCTATATTCCAATGTTTATGAATCTTCAAAAAACATATAAGTATCTTCATAAATATGTGCAATCTTAATATCTGTTTATGAAGGTATATTCATTTACAAGGTATATCTAACATTTACCTTTACATTTACATATTTTCCTTTCTTTTAAATTTATTTCAATTATAAGGTTGATTCCTCAACCAGGGTTTGACCAAGGCGAACCCATTTCCACAATATTTTCCTCATTTTTCTACATGCATGAATAGGTGGAAAATCTATTGGGACTTAATCTGGAAAGCACAAGATTTGATAGACTATCTGTGAAAGTTTCAGAAAAAAGTATGAGGTACATAATGAATCAAGTAATTCGTACTCAGGAATGGAATGCCCATGATGAACTATACCTTACAATTCAAATCCTAATTGAAACCATAGGTTGGTATTGTCTTTTGGTTATTGTTTTAAGTCACTTAAGGTTCTTGTCTATTTTCTATTGGTCTATGTTTGAAGTAACTTGTCATATTTTCTTATTTATCCTTCTATCTTGCATCATCCTATCATATCTCCTCAAATCTAGCTCATCCTAATCATTATCATGAAGGACCATTTCACGCACTTAGCACTTAATTCCTACTCAAGCCTATTGGGTCATCTTCCTTCTGATTGTGCAATAGGAAAAAGTGGGCATGCCCTCTATTTCAATTGTACCCCATTTCTTATTGTAGATTTTGGTGAACCTAACTCATAACATTTAAAAATTTAATGTGGTGTCTATTTATGATTTTTATACATTAAATTGTTGTATTATACGCATTTAGTTCTAATTTTATCAAATTTAGATGCATTCATTGATAAAAAAAAAGATAAAACAATTGCACATCTCATAAATCTATTTCACTCTTGCATTTCCTTTTCATTCTTGCTTCCTTTTCATTCTTGCATGTGTAAAAATAATAAAAAGTAAAAAAAATCATTCCATGCATTATTGTATGCATTTACATTTGCAATCTATGAATGTAGTTATCTTCATTTGCTAATTCACTTTTAACTTTTTTTCAAGAATTTCAAGATGCTTCCTTTCATGCATATGATGAAAACTTAGTTCTTCATTTTATCCATAGTAATAATATACCCTCTCCCAAAATTGATCGGGCCCCCATGAGAACATTTTGGCACAATAAGATCTTATTAACATTTCCTTAAAGAATATCCATTCTAAGGATGAGATCTTGAAGGATGATGCTAATCTTTCCCCTAAGATATCCCCTCCTTATGAGTATATTTTGGAACAAGAGAAGGATATTAAAAACACCTTAATTAATATCACCTTACCTTCATTAAATGACTATTATAATTTGAGGTTGATGTGCTATTGTCATTGATATCAACATATCTTCTCTTGATGTATCAGCTATTGTGATAGCAAGATGATGGCTTACTAGTGAGTCTTTGTTTTGATTAGAGCTTTCATCGATGGTTCGTGTGGCGTGCTCATGGAAATTTTGGTTTGATCCTATCTGGATGTGTTTTTGGTCCCAGCCTTGTGATGTAGTGTGCTTCATATTTTTGTTGGAAACAAGTGCTTTGGAGATGGTGTTTTGGTCCAAAGCATCGTGTGTTGTTTTGGTCTAGGCGATCCTCATTCATTTCCTTCCACTGCGGGAATGGTATGGTGTGACCTATTTCAAATATTATGGCCGACCTATTGGATTTCAATGTGGTGTATATATTAGAGGTGCAATTTAATGTAATTGTGTGGATTATGAACAAGAGTATACACACATATGAAGTGACTACAAATTCATCCAAAAAGAGATCAATGTTCTTGTAGAACAATCCGAAGATCTTAGAGGTGGATTCTATATATTCATATCATTTATGTATCAACATTGAGCCTTCATTTATCGATAGTGAGCCTTTGTATATCAATAGTGAGCTTGCGTAAAACATAGTGATCCCTTTTCATATATGGCAGTGAGCCTTTGTACAAATCACCTTTCTATGTCACCCTAATAGGTGTTTTTCATATTTATGAGAATTAGCTTCTCTCTAGTTTTTCCCAGTTTGAGTTTTCCATGTAAAATCTGATGTTCTCTGTTTCAGTGTTCCCATGTTAATCATGCATGTCTTTATTGTGAATATTTTTTGTGCTCAACTGAAAAATATTAATTTTGCATCATTACTATTTAAGTGTTTACCGACAAAGGAAAAGTTTTATTTATTTGTATGGGAATAACTGATTCACCCCCATTTCAGTTATTCGGCTTGTTCAACAATTGGTATCAGAGCTTGGTTCCTCAGTAGTGAGTTTAACCACTTGAGGTAGATCAAAGGTGCAAAAATTGACTATCCCTATGTTCGATGGATCATATTACGATTCATGGAAAGATAAGATGAAAAGATACTTGGTATCGGTTGGTTACAAGACATGGAAACATGTGGAAACTAAGTATGTGCAACCCTAGAATGATCTGACTATTGCAGATGAGATTGAAGATTATGTGGAGAATGAAAGAGAAAGGTATTCTATTATCACCTCTCTGTCAAAAACTAAATTGGCTAAAGTGATTTCACTGAAGACAATGTACAAGGTATGAGAAAAGTTGAAAGAGATCTATGAAGGAAATGATAGAGTGAAATTATCTAAGAAGTTGACAACAAAAAGACATTATGAGAATCTGAGAATGGAAGATGGTGAAGATATCAAGAGCCACTTTCAGAGAGTTGAGAATGCAGTGAATGAAGTCAAGAATCAAGGAGACACTATCACCGATGAGGACTTCATGGAGAAAATTTTGATGACATTAATAGACATATATAGTGATAAGATTTCAACAATTGAGGAAGTGTATGATTTGAAAATTTTTACCAAAGAGAATTTGTTTGGCACCCCGACCACATTTGAGCTTAGAAAATTTGGAAGAGATAAGAATAAATATGAGATAACATTCAAAACAACTAAATAAGATGATGATGATGATGAGCTTGAGGAGAGCATTGTTAGAAGGCTGAGGAAAGGTACCGACAAGTATAAAGGTATATTACCCCTAAAATTATTTACATGTGGCAAAATGGGTCATTTAGCTACTAGATGTCTTGAGAAGGGTCCTAGATAGAAGTTCAAGAAATTCAATAAAAAGGCCTACTATGTGAATGAAGATGCTAGTATTTTGGATGATGAATCTGAATTAGAGGATTGTTTATTTTATGCGAAGGAAGATAAGAAAACTAAGATAAACATCACTAATATCTGTTTTGAGGTTGATGATAATTTTGAAACTACATTATATGTTTGAAGGAACGAGAATGAATGGCTAATTGATAGTGGTTGTTCAAACCATATGACCGGAGATAAAAGTAATTTTTTTTATCATTAAAAAATTATGATGGTGGTGTAGTTAGATTTGGCAATGACAAAGAAGCTTACATAGTTGGCATAGGGTCTATTATATTTGATAGAAAGAATAATACCAAAAATGTCTACTATGTGAAAGGATTGAATAAAAAGGCATATATCTATCAGCTATCATTTTATTAGAGAGAAGGTGTTGTATGGTGAAGTGAAGCTTGAGTATGTGTCTACAAAGGAGTAGATAGCAGACATATTCACAAAACCTTTGTGCAAGGATGCTTTTGAGTATCTGAGGGGGAAGCTAGGCGTTCTGCCCCTTCCTAGTGTTTCCTAAATGCATTAGTGTGTGTATTGGTCTAGCATGATGCATGCCAATTCTTTTCTAGATTAGTGTCTAGTGGCTTCCTCTTAGTGGGAGAAGAGTGAGATTTTAAGGGGGATTTTGGCCCTTTTTTGTTATTTTCAAAGGGGGAGAAGTCAGAGAAAGTTGGAGAGCAGTGAACTTTTTTTATGATATTATTGGAGATGTTTTATTTGTTATTGATGAATGTTGCCATCAATGACAAAGGGGGAAATTGTTAGAATGTGAATTTGATGCTATTCATGTTGTTTTCATTAATGACAGTCATTTACGTAAATATATCCTATGCATTTTCATGTTTTGGTTGTATAGGTTGATGTGTATTGAAAGTCTTGGTGGTATCAGTAGCTATACCAATAGTATGTGTGTCTCAGTAGAAGTGTTCATCGAAAGATGCGCTTCACTTATCTATTCTTATTTTTTTCGTTGTTGTTTCTACATTGTGTGCAACATATGGTGGATCAATTGTTTGGGGTCAATCCTATCTGGAGCGTGTTCATTTGTGTTTTGGTCTTAGATATTGTTATGTAACATTTTCATCATGTCTATTGGAATCCATGGCTTTGGAGATGGTGTTATGTGTTGGCATGTGCGAGACAAGTTGTATTGGTGAAAGTGGTCCACATTCCTTACCACGACGAGAATGTCTTGGTATGACCTATTTCAAAATATTTTTGGCCGACATGGTTGATGGCATCAAGCAATATAAGAAGAGCAAAGATTTCTATCAAGTTCTTGTAGCTTATGTGTTTCTTGTATGCAAAGTGATTGCGAATTTGTTTCTAGAGATCTATGTGTTGTTGATCGTGTGCGTGGCATAGTGCTAGTGACAGTGATCTCAGTGGTGGATTCGATTCTATTTTAAATACTTTGGCAATGAGCCTCTTTGTATTGGCAGTGAGCTTGTTCATATTTAAGGGTAGTTAGTTTGACTAGTAGTGAGCCTTACCTGCAGTGAGCACAACCAACAATGAGACTTTGTACAAATCACCTTAACTAGTGTCACCATAATAGGTGTTTTCATTTCATGAGAATTAGCTTCTCCATGGTTTTTCCCATTTTAGGTTTTCCATGTAAATCTTGGTGTTCTCTGTGTTGATGTTTACATGTTTACATTTTCTATGGATGTTTTATGTGCTTAACCAATAGATCAGAAGTTTTTATTACTATTGCTTAATAGTTTATCGACAAAGAAAAAGTTTTATAAAGTGTGTGGGAATAACTAGTCCCCCCCTCTTAGTTATTTGACATGTTCAACAATAGGATGTCTTTACTTATATATTGTAGAGATGAATTAGTTGTGGATTGTATATATCCACATGGTTGGTTTATTGTTGATGCAAACTTTGTCAAGTGTGCCTTGTCTATGGCCATTAGTGCACTAGTACATTTTTCCTTAGGATGAGGGGATGTGTGACATTTATGGAGCTTGGATAGTTGGTGTTGGAACTTGTAGCATGCGGTTTACCATGATGTCATGATAGCTTTTTTTATTCATTGATTGTACTTTTCAATGGGAGTTTTTGACAGTGTTGTGTTAGTAGTGTAGTATTGATTCCTAATTTGTGGTATGTTGGTAGTTGCATGTATCTTCTTGATTTGGAGATCTTGGTTTTAATTAATGTTATTGTTATTTCAATTGTATGTGTGTAGACCTGGAGGATCTTCATTTAAGATATTGTTATCACGATGCCAGGTATGATTCAGTATCATAGTTTAGTGAGAATTGTTGGCAGTAATATGGATTCACCATCATATGGTGGACGATCTTCTTTAGTTTTGCAGATTTTTGGAGGATGCCTTAGATCCTATTGTTGTAGAAGGGTCTTTCATATTTGTTGATTCACTGGTAGGAGATGGTTAGCTTCATGTTGATTAGAGATGTTGACATCTTGGAGGACTCATAGAGTTTTTGGTTGAGGTGTTATACATGCTTTCATTTGATATGTTATCATTGTTTGATAAGATGGTTGTTTTTATGTCATGATTTACTCTTGATGCACATTTAGAGTTTTGACATGGTATAGTTGTTTGATATGTTCACTTGGAGCATGTGATCTCTTTGGAGGAGACAATTAGATCGTGTTGTCATGTTATGTTCCTGATTCAATTGATTAGAGCTTTTACATTGATCTTGTTTGGTTATTTGTGTTGAGTACATGATCATCTGTTTGGTTACTTCGTGATGGTGCTATGTAGCATTTGAATTTTGGCATGGTTTGATCGATTATAGACACTCATCGATACATGGTGTCTTATTACTGGAGAGGTATTTCCCATTATTATTTTCAGGTGCATTATGTATATGTTTATCTTTCATAGATGCTTGAGCTATGGAGATAGTTTTGGAGGATTCAGTATGAGAGATGTTTGACATTGGTCACTCCTTGTGCATATGTTGTTATTATGATATCTTAATGAGGATATAAAGAGATGGTTTATTAGGCTCGTTTCCTTCATTGGGAATGGTTATTATGAGTTTTATCTTCTTGGTTATGAGAGGCTTACATCCATGTTGACATTATATGATTCACATGTTTGTTTAGTGCAAGAGATTGAACGAGGTTTTGGGTGTTGTTATGGCTTTTCATTTGGGGTATTTGGAGGAGATCATACTTGACACAACATTGCTTCTTTGAGGTGTTGGTAAGACAGGTTATAGTTTGCATGTTTTCTCTTGTTATGTTATGATTTCTTCTATGAGTTTCATGTTCATATGATTTGGGAGGATGGTGACATATTGTGGGAGAGTATGCAACTTTGAGTTACATGTGTGGATAATTGTGATTGTTTTTGACACTTCATGTTGTGATTTAAATATCACACCTTGATATGAGCATTTATTGGTAGACTTGATGTGCTTTGAGCTTCGTTTCAAATTTGGTATTACCCATGCAGTAGGAGTTCCTAGCTATGTATGTACTTCATTAACAAGCTTTGATACAAGGAGCTTGATTATGGTTTTAGGTTGATATGATTGATATGAGTTTACAAATGTTCTTTATAAATAGGAGGTAAGGATGGTTGGATGTATTGGCATGTGTTGTGGATGACATTTCCAATCATGTAGGTTTTCACCTTATGACAAAAACTTGGAGCCTTTGTTATCACATTAGATTTGGTGCTTATGTTCATGGATTGGTGCATCTTCACCTTGACTTGTTCCTTTCCTTCCATAAGTGGGATTTTGGAGGATGATAAGAGTTCTTGCTTGAGATGGAAGTCACTTGGTTTTATTGTAGGTATCGTGATGGAGCATGAGAGCATGTTGGAGATCCATGTGGTTACATGTATGGCTATGATGATGTATTTCATTGATTGACTCTTATGCAATGTTTGATGGAACATGAGAACATGTTGGAGATCCATTTGGTTACACATGTATGGCTATGATGATGTATTTCATTGATTGACTCTATGCAATGTCTACAAGTGGGAAAATGTTGGGAAAAGGTGTCGTATATCTTACAAAATATTTGTAATGTTATATTTTATTATTATGTGTGTTACACCTAGGAGCACCTAGATGGATGTGCATCACTAGATACAAATATTTTTTAGGCCACTTTATGTGTTGTATTGTGAAATTGGGATTATATTTACTATGGGTGTGACATTGGGATATTATATTATATTTATTTAATATTAGGGAAAGATATTCAATGAAGTGAAAACTGAGTACCCAATTTTAAATGAGTGGTTAATGGTTTTGTGTTCACATGGTTTTACTTTATCATTAGTTGTATTTTGTGTGAGCCTCTAGTTATAAAAGCAAACACAATTTAGTGATTTGAGGTAGGTTGGTTGAGTAGGTTGTCATTATTTGGTCTTTTTGAAGGTTGCATTTGTGAAGCATGACATGGGATGTTTGGATACATGATTAGACACATGAGAGTGCATTTGAGGGCTTGATGTTTCAAATGTTTTCATTATAACTTTGTAAGTATTTTGTATTGCTTTGTGGTTGAATAATACAATGGAGTACAAATACAAATGTGATGGATGTTTCCCTCATAAAGGTTTTCCCAAGGTATATCTTGTGTTATCTTGTGGCTTGTCTATTTGGTGTTTGCACAATGTTGATTTTGTAAGCTTGTATATATGCTTGTCTCTCATGGGTTATGCAAGAAACAAATTAAAAATATGACAGGTTATGATCATTATTTCCTAACACCAAATGCATCAAATATCATTAAAACACAATTCTTTATCTATCAAAATATAATTGAAATGCAAATAAGAAAATTAATCATGATGAAAACATATATTTATGGTTTAATATACAACACATATGGACTCTAGAATCACCACCAATTCTAATTCTAATTCATATGGTTTCAAAAGGCATATCTCACACTCAATATGAATACAATAGGAGTTTACAAACACATCATGCATAGTGTGACATCTTTAGTATAATCACAAAAAGATAATATAACTTAAACTTGCATATTCAAGAGGGGACATAACCGTGTACGTATCTATATATGGAAACACAATAACCAATAGTCATTTAGGATGCCAACACAACAACAACAACAACAATCATCTGCACACATGCAAACACACATACACACACATGTATATTTAGAAGTAAAATAAATAATAAGCAATGCCAAATCTAAATGTGAAAACATCACATATATCCCAAAATAAACACTCAAATTCTAAATTTTAATACAAAATTACATCAAGAACACTTCACTCACAAAAAAAAAGATATAAACAATAAGCAATAACAAAACTAAATCCATAATTACAATATAATAAGAAACAAGTGATAAAAACATTACAATACTACAATATTCATTTCATTATTTATGTCATATCAGATTTTCATTCTTTTCTTTTTTAATTTCTACCTTATTTTAAATAATTCTCATATTCTCATTTTCATTTTCATTTTCATTTTCAACACAACAGTGAAAAATTAAATCCGAAATTATAATAGTTTAACTAATATATTAAGCTCAAAAAATAATAATTAATTGAAGTGAAATACTAACTATTATTACAACTAAATAAATAAATAAACAAGTATTCATTCCTTTAACTTTCTCATCTTTCCCTCAAAGGTGATAGTTTCTATCGAAACAATAATGTATGTTTGAAGCCAGCTAATATCCTCCCAAGGTGACTTTCCTCTTTCTTTATATGATTTCTTTTGCCCTTTCCATCACCCTCCTCAAAACAATAAACGGGTGCTTGCCAATAAACATCCTCTAAATTTGAGCCCACCTCAAATGTTATCACATGAACAGACATACCTGCAATATCCACAATTTCTTCAAACAACCCTTTCAAATTTAATAGCAGAATATCTACAATATTCATAACATTATATATAATTTAATTATTTTTAATTTATTATTTATGGGATTTGATTGTATATCATCATTTGAAATCTTGACAATAAAATATTACTTCGACAATTTTTTTATAAAAGAAATAAAAAAAAATCATAAATCATATAAATTTTATGATTTAATTACTTAAAATATATTAACTAAATAAAAATAAAAACTATTACATTTTAATGAGATTTAATGACATAATTCTTTAGTTTTTACATTAAATCATAAGACCACTTGAATTTAAAAATTCCTAAGTTTTCTACATTAAAAGCTTGACAAAATTTATCTTAAATAATAAATTTTTCTATAATTTAAATTATTTTTAGCAATTTTTTGAGATCTTTATAACTATGCCATTTAAAACCTTGATTGTTATAATCTACATAATAATCTAAAAAAAGCTAAAAATCATTATGAACCATAAGAATTTCATGACTTTAATTACTTTAGACATAATAATCAAAATGAAAATTTAAATTAGAACATTTTTTATTTGAATCGTCCACCTAATTTCTCAATTTTAACATTAAATTGAAAACAAAAATGTTAATGGCTCATCTAAGAACTAGTTCGCATCAATTTAGATGTGAAACTGGAAAAAGAAAAAAGATGATACCTAAAAAAGAATGAACAAATAGAAGATGTTATTAAACTAAGTGGTGAAGACAAACTATGTTATATCATGGAGTGTTCCCGTACAAATATATAGATTGTTAAAGTCATTCAAAACTAAAAATCATTATAAGCCATAGAAATTTCATAATTTTAATTACTTCAAATATATTAATCAAAATAAAAATTTAAATTAATAATTATTATTAGACCTTAAAGACTCAATTCTTCAATTTTAACATTAAATCACAATACCACTTGAATTAAAAAAACCCCTAAATTTTCTGAATGAACAGTAGTTGACAAAACTGAAACAAATCTCATTCACTTTTTTCTCTTTGAGAAGAGGGTACCCACCTGTGTAGAAGAGCCAGTGGACGGGCCTCTTGGTGGCAACATCTTCATAGTAGTGAATGAAATCCACCTTCTCCCAGACATTGCAGAGGAATCCATCAACAGACTGTACCCCAACATAATGCGCCCCTTCAAGCCAATTGGGCCTCAGAATTCCCACCTCAAAATGCATCATTTTGCACTCATCTTTATCAAGATAGTAATAAAATGAAGTTCCATTGTTCCATTCCAAATCATACAGTTTCCTTCCAAGCTGCTTCTGAATGATGTTGAAATTCCTGCCGTTCGGCCAGTCGTACCACAGATCAGTCACCTGCAGAGATCCGCTGTTGTTGATGGACAGAATTGAATGGAATTGCTCTGGCCATGCGGCAGGAACAGGGTCCGCCTTAGAGGATTCCCCTGCATACAGGATACCCATTAATGTCAGCCATGTTGAGAAAAGCTTCATTTTTATGATCATTCTCCCTGCAAATTTGAAGGCCCTCATTGAGTGAACAGGGTAAGATGATGAGAAACCCTCAATTCATCCCTCCCGCTTCTTTCACCAGAAATCAAGATAAGGCTTTAACCATAAGTCAAAGTACACCCGGGGTAGGTTCAAACTCAACCTCCTCCGAGTGATGATATTCATCTTTAGGAGAAGAACCTTCAAATTCAATATTGTATGAGAAATATAATTTCTTTTTACCAAAAAGATGGGGTAATTAATCCAATGGGTAGAAGAGTTGATTGATGGTTTTGGGTTTCTAGATCTATTATCTCCTTCAAATTTATTCATCGAGTGGTTGGTTTAGGTTCGATCTTTTTTCGTGTGCAGTTATAAGGGGAGGGGACTCACCGTGTTAAAGAGTTAAGCTTCAACACTAGGTTGTCTTGTTGATTTCTTATGGTCAACGAAAAAAAAGCTAAGCTAATCGAAACAATGTACACCATATGTAAATGATTTGATTGGATTTAATTTAGTTGGGTTTTAATAGTTATAACAAAGGCACGAGCTAAGCTCCCTACAAAATGTACCAAAGACAAAAAATTGTCAAAAAAAAAATTTAGATTCGTGAAAACACAATATTTTTTTTGCAATTTTTTTGTGGTTTTTGACCACAAAATATGCAGATCATGAAGAACAAATGCTGAAAATTTTGTGAAAATTTGTCGTGTTTTCTGATTTTTGAAATTTGGTCTATGGTGCATTTTGTGGGGAGCTTAGCCACCTCCTATAAGAAATATGTTGAAATTAGATGAGAACTATTTAGTTTTAGACTTTAACTACAAGTTCACCACACCGCAGGTAGGTGCAAGCTCAACGTTCTTTGAGTGATCGTGTTCATTTTTAAGAAGAGAACCGTCAAATACAATATTATATAAGCAATAAAATATTTTTTGCATAAATTTTAATTATTGGGAATGGGTAGGATAGTTGATTAAGGGTTTTGGGTTCATTTTATGTAGGTCTCGAGATCTTTCTCTCCTCTAGATTTGCTCATTGGGTGGATCATTCAAGCTTGGTCCTCCATCTTGAGAGGTTATAGGGGGTTTGCACTATTAAAGATTTAAGCTCCCAGTCGTTAGGCTACCCTATCGATTCCTCCTAGTCAACAAAAAAAATCTAAGCTAAATGAAATAATTTAGACTATAAGTCAATGATTTAGTTTAGATTTAGTTTAGTTGCATATTAATAGTTGAAATAATCTAAGCAAGTTATTTAGGTCTCAAGATCTATTCTCTCCCCCATATTTACTCATTGGATGGGTGGTTGGAGCTTAGCCTTGCATCTGAAGAGGTTATAGGGAGCCCACAATATCAAACAATTAAGCTTAAAGGCATAGGTTGCCAAATTGATTCCTTGTGGTAAAAAAAAAAACTAAGCTAATTGAAACAATGTAGACTGTAAATAAAAGACTTGTTAAAACTTTCTTTAGTTGGGTCAGTAATTGTAATAAATATTTTGAAATTAGATGAGGATAGGTGTATATAGTTTTACCATCAATGGTGAAGAAGGAAAGTTGATGTCTTATAGAATTTAGTCATTATGTATGGAAAATTAGTCTTCATGGTTAATAAATATTTGGATTTATGTGTAGTCTCAAAAATCTTTATGCATTGAATCAAGTTCAAAAGATTAAATCAAGTGGCTAGGTTACACTATCGATCTCCTTGCAATCAACTATAAAAACTAAGCAAATTGAAACAATGTAGAATATAAGTGAATGACTTGTTTAGGTTTACTTAAATTGGGTTTTAATAGTTGTGTAACATAAGAAATAGGGACCACTAGTTCTAATGGGTAAACTAATGATCCTAGGCCTATCTCCTATATTGCATTGGAAGGAAGATGACTCACTAGGCTCAAGAAGGCTTAAGAATTGCATAGGTGCAATGATCCTTCATTGCAATTGAAGAACCAGATCTAGCACCCAGAGAATTGCTCTGGCCATGCAGCAGGAACAAGGTCCGCCTTAGAGGATTCCCCTGCATACAAGATACACATTAATATCAGCCATGTTGAGAAAAGCTTCATTTTTATCATCATTCTCCCTGCAAATTTGAAGGCCCTCATTGAGGGAACATGGTACAAGATGATGAGAAACCTTCAATTCATCTCTCCTGCTTCTTTCACCAAGAATCAAGATAAGGCTTTAACCATAAGTCAAAGTACACCCGGGGTAGGTTCAAACTCAACCTCCTCCTAGTGATGATATTCATCTTTAGGAGAAGAACCTTCAAACTTAATATTGTATGAGAAATATAATCTCTTTTTACCAAAAACATAAGGTAATTAATCCAATGGGTAGAAGAGTTGATTGATGGTTTTGGGTTCATTGTATAGGTCTCTAGATCTATTCTCTCCCCCAAATTTATTCATCGAGTGGTTGGTTTAGGCTTGATCTTTCTTTCTATGCAGTTATAATGGGGGGGACTCACCATGTTAATTAAAGAGTTAAGCTTCAACACTAGGCTATCTTGTGGATTCCTTGTGGTCGACCAAAAAAAACTAAGCTAATCAAAACAATGTACACCATAAGTAAATGATTTGATTGGATTTAGTTTAGTTGGGTTATAACAAATATGTTGAAATTAGAGGAAAATGTGGACATTTAGTTTTATTTTTAGACTTTAACTACAAGTTCACCACACTGCAGGTAGGTTCAAGCTCAACATTCTTTGAGTGATGATGTTCATTTATAAGAGTAGAACCCTCAAACACAATATTATATAAGCAGTACAATATTTTTTACATAAATTTAAGTTAATTATTGGGAATGGGTAGGATAGTTGATCAAGGGTTTTGGGTTCATTTTATGTAGGTCTCGAGATATTTCTCTCCTCTAGATTTTCTCGTTGGGTGGCTGGTTCGAGCTGGGTCCTCAATCTTGAGAGGTTATAGGGGGTTTGCACTATTAAAGATTTAAGCTCCCAGTCGTTAGGCTACCCTATCAATTCCTCCTGGTCAACAAAAAAATCTAAGCTAAATGAAACAATTTAGACTATAAGTAAATGATTTAGTTTAGATTTAGTTTAGTTGCATCTTAATAGTTGAAATAATATAAGTGAGTTATTTAGGTCTCAAGATCTATTCTCTCCCCCATATTTACTCATTGGATGGGTGGTTCGAGCTTGGCCTTGCATTTGAAGAGGTTATAGGGAGCCCACAATATCAAACAATTAAGCTTAAAGGTATAGGTCGCCAAAATGATTCCTTGTGGTCAACAAAAAAAAAACTAAGCTAATTGAAACAATGTAGACTATAAGTAAAAGACTTGTTAAAATTTTCTTTAGTTGGGCCAATAATTGTAATAAACATTTTGAAATTAGATCAAAATATGTGTATATAGTTTTACCATCAATGATGAAGAAGGAAAGTTGATGTCTTATAGAATTTAGTCATTATGTATGGAAAACTAGTCTTCATGATTAATAAATATTTGGATTTATGTGCGGTCTCAAAAATCTTTATGGATTGAATCAAGTTCAAAAGATCAAATCAAGTGGCTCGGTTACACTATCAATCTCCTTGCAATCAACAATAAAAACTAAGTAAATTGAAACAATGTAGACTATAAGTAAATGACTTGTTTAGGTTTACTTAAATTAGGTTTTAATAGTTGTGTAATGTATAAGAAAAAGGGACCACTAGTTCTAATGGGAAAACTAATGATCCTAGACCTATCTCCTATATTGCATTGGAAGGAAGATGACTCACTAGGCTCAAGAAGGCATAAGCATTGAGAGGGTGCAATGATCCTTCGTTGCAATTGAGGTTGATTGTGCAAATATGACTGATAAATGTAAGATCTAATACTATAAAGGAGGATAAGATGATTTTTTGTATACACAAGATGATTGAGAACTGATCGACCAATTGGAGAACCAGATCTAACAAGCAGAGATTATAAATCATCTCTAGTCCAAATTTGAAGCAAAATTAGAGGGACTATGGCGACTTAGTCCAACTAGTCCCAAGACTAGGATGACCGCTGACCAAGTTAGCTTGTGCCCTATAATTTTCAACAATTTTAGTTACAGACTCTAACCAAGATCCTATACTATCTGAATCTAATCCTAAAATTGGTGCCATTTATTCTTGCACACAAAAAAGAGACTAGAAGTCTTGAATGCTTGGATGGTCGAATTATTGAATACTTGTAAATGGATGTTTATGTTATGATCTTCTTTTTTGATGGTGGTCTACTCTACTTGGCCTTCAGAGAGAGAGAGAGAGAGTCTTTCTCCATGTAGAAGATTACCTTGGAATGCTTAAGATGCAAAATTTTAGGAGAGAGTTTGAATTATTATGATATCATATCCAAATATGGAGAGGTAGGTTTCTTATATACCCCTCACAAACATTTCAGATCTCAAAACTCAAAGAGGCCCAACATGAATTCAAATTTCCCATCCAACTATTAAGACTAGCCCTCAGTTTAAATTTCAAATCAAACCTTGGGAAATAGGCCAATTGGGTCAGCCTAGTCCTAGGAATAGGCTAACCAAGTCCTCCAAGTCCTAGAAATGGGTTGACCAGGTCATCCTAGTCCCATCAGAAGGATTAGAAATTTGAACCATGAGTCTTAATTGTGGAGGGGATGCCCAAATGAAAAGCAAAATCAAGTTTGGAGTACTGAAAATTAATGTGCAAGCCCGTACATTCTAAAATGGGACCTAGCTAAATTAGAACTATATAGTGACACAATTTTCAGATGGTACAAGTTGTAATAAATATGTTGAAATTAGATAAGGATGTGCATATTTAGTTTTAACAACTATGATGAAGAAGGTAAGTTGATGTCTTATAGAATTTAATCATTGGGTATAGAAAAATAGTATTCATGATTTGACAAATATTTTGGGTTATGTGTAGTCCCAAAAATCTTTATGGGTCAAATCAAGTCCCTTGAGATTAGATCTAATTGTCACAAGCATGTTGCAATGCATTTGAATGATTTGTGGTCTACAAGAATCATTTGACAAAAGGTTGTCGTAATAATCCCTTTTCCTTGGCCTTCTTTATGTTTAATGTCTTGCTCCAAATCTATCCACCATAATTGTGTATGAGTTATACCTAGGCTAGTGAATGCATTAAACTCATGAAGCAACTCACCTTGTCAAAGAGCTAAGATCCAATTTGCTAGGTTTCCTTGTCGAGTCCTCTCGATCAACAAAAAAAATCTAAGCTAATTGAAATAATGCAGACAATAAGTCAATGATTTGTTTTGATTTAGTTTTGTTGGGTTTTCATAGTTATAAGAAATTTGTTGAAATTAGATGAGAACATGTGTATTTAGTTTCGAAAAAAATGATGAAGAAGGAAATTCGATGTCTTATAGAATTTAGTAATTATGTTTAGAAAAAAGATTTATTTGTTTCAGCATATGTGTAGCCTTAAAAATCTGTTTGGATCAAATCAAGTCCCTTGAGATCAAATTCAAGTATCACAAGGTTGTTCCAATGCATTTGAATGATTTTTTGGCTTGCAAGAGTTATTTGACAAAATGTTATAGTAATAATGCCTTCACCTTGACCTTCCATAAATTTATGTATGCTAATGTGTGGCTCCAAATAAGCCCACCACAATCATGCATGAGTTAGACCTAGGCTAGTGCACACATTGCATTTGTGTATCACTCTTACTCATATGGAAAAATTCAATGTAGTTGAGAAGTGTTGAAAGAGATACCATCTATAATGAGGAAGGAGATTCATGTGGGTGGCAATGTTAATCATTCACAAGGTGGGTGTTTTCAATATTGATTTCTCACTTCACAAGGAATGAATTTTGAATGGTAGATGGTTGTGTTGTTGCATGGATTGTTGTTGGAATGTGTGGGTATTGCTTTAAAAATCTTTGAAGAGGTTGTTGGAAAAATGGTCAGCAATCCCCTCGGGATTTGTGACATGGTTTAACAGCCTCATGTGTCTTCTATAAGTCTAGTGGTTGTATTGGGCATTAACATGTCGATCTTTTGGTGCAACAACAATTACTACTTGTAACAAGTGGTATCAAAGCTTGGTCACAGGTTTGAATCCCCTCAGGGAACGCTAAGGGGGAGATTGTTGGAAAAATGGCCAGCACTCCCCTTGGGATTTGTGACATGGTTTAACAGCCTCCTATGTCTTCTATAAGTCTAGTGGTTGTATCGGGCATTAAAAGGTCGATCTTTTGGTGCAACGACAAGTACTACTTGTAACAGAGGTGTGGTTACCTAGTAAATTTCTTATTTAGCCAAGTGTATTGTAGGAACAAATTAAGTCTAATCTCCTATTGAGTGTTAGCCATAAATTTTTTAAGATGGTAGTATATTCTATCTCAATCAATTCTTAAAGGATAGTTATTTGTTTGGCTTATCTCCTATTGGTTTCTTCTTGAATCTATTCCAAGATAGTGGGTTGGTTTTAAACTTATTCTAGGTTGAACACTTTTTGGTTTGG
Organism: Chamaecyparis obtusa; assembly: GCA_027943335.1. Lineage (NCBI taxonomy): Eukaryota > Viridiplantae > Streptophyta > Pinopsida > Cupressales > Cupressaceae > Chamaecyparis > Chamaecyparis obtusa. The sequence continues at coordinate 1,340,115 of BSBK01001219.1, forward strand.
TTGAGTGGTTTTAATATCTAATTTAAAATAAAATTTACTTGATCCTATTTTACTCCTAGATACATAGACCTAATGATGAGAGAGAGAAGTAAGGGATATACCTTGCTTTAGACACTTTTTACAAAGTACCTACTGACTAATTGATGTTTTTGATAAAAACATGAACTAGCTAAATGTTTATAAATTTCAAAGTCCGAATAATTATTAGCTAAATGATTAACAAGATTTTTTAATTTTCAAGGTCCTAAGAGCTTTCTCACCAATATGGCCCATGTATTATGTCATAACATTACCTTTGTTATTGGTAAAATTCTCTATAAGGTAAGAGCATGTTTGTGAACAAAAACTATTGAGCTTGTTGTAGATTATAGCATCAAGGTGGAAAAGAGATCCAATCTTAGCTCATTTTGAAAGCACCATAACTACATGAAAATTTTTACATACTTTATTAGTGAAGACTACATACAAACCCACATCATCCATCTTACTAACAAATTATATCTTATGTACCAAATTTGATGTGTACAAACTTCTTGAGATGCCTTCATTCCTCATGTTATTAAATATATTATTAACTCTACCACAACCAATAATATAGAGGAAAGTATTTTCATCGAAATATACCTTTCAACCATTAATCTACATAATAGAAAATCCACTCCATATGAGAATTCATATGGAAATGAGCTCTAGAGTTGCTAATCCACAATTCACAAAATATGTGTAACTAAGGATATTTTAAAAATATCTAAATTTTCTTCCTAACAAAGTCCTTAAATTTATATCATCAGCTAATTATTTCTTATCTTTTTTTTTCTACTTTGTATCCTTCTTCATGTGGCTTAACTTGTTGAAATTAATGCTTAGCTTTGAATCTACCAAAGGAATTAGATATGTATCTAAACTCAAACTTTCTATATTTCTTCTTATTAGTTTCATTCTCCTTAACTATATCTTGAACAACCAATTCACATTTCATAAAGTTTGAAATTTTTGGTCTCAACTGTTCTATGAGTAAAGAACCTACTAATTCTACAAGTTTAAGATTATTGTAGGTACTATAGATGGTCATCACTAGGTTATTCCATGTATAAAAATAAAGAATAAAATAATATACTACACTAATAGTAATATTGTATCTATACAACAATATATTTTAAATGGTTCATAATCATTTAAGTCTCTCTATAATAGAGTCCTTGTCACTTGTACTTGCGGAATAAAGCTTCTACCATAAAAAACATACATACACCGAGGATTTATCTTGGTTTTGGTTGCCCAATTTCTACTAGAGGATTTATGTGGTGATCTTCCCACTATATTTAAAGAGTATTGAGTCCACTAAACAAATTATCGTAACCAAAATTCTAATATTTAGATCTGACACCAACAAATCTTTTTTCTTTGTAACATACAATTTTATTTCTAGAAAGTATGACCTATATATCTTAATCTATGACCATATCTTGCATTTCAAGTTTCATAGTTCAAAAATTAATTCATTTAATCTATCCATCTCTAATTCTGATGTACATGCCATTTTACCCTAAATAAGGACACATCTACACATACAAATGTTAATATAAACTAAATTTTTTAAACCAAAGATCTTATAAGTTATCCAAGTTTTGATACCAAATAAAAGGAAGCTAAATACAATTTCTAACATAATATTCATGGGAAATAATTACGAATGGGACTAGATCTAAACACTTCTAGAGAGATAATAAAATGCTATATAATACATGCATTCACATACAATACAACATACATCCTAGGAATATATTTTGAGAAAATCCAATAGAAAAGGAGCTTTAATGTATTATTCAAAGATGATCAATTATGTTTTAGAGTGCAATATTATAATATTATTCCTTTTCCCCAATCAATATGTTTGAATACTGGACACACACACACACACAAGTATCTAATTTATAGACTAACCCCAAACATAAACCTTGAATGATTTACCAAAACCTTGAGCTAGAAAGCCATGATAAAATATGGTGACCAAATCCATGACTAAAGATCCAACATCCAAGTCTTTATGGGAAAATGTTTTAACTTGGAATCTAATTCACCATGCTATGCCCACTCATGAAAATAATGTAATTCCCTACCAAGGAATCCTCAAAAAAATATTAAATAATGCATACGAATACATGGAAATTTTATTCTTGAAACACTAACATTACACATGATTAACATATGAGAGCATGTTGCACTCAACATCAAGGATTTACTCTATTGGTCTCTTCATGAATCAGCACTAGAAAATGTCATTTTTTGTCAGACCCTTGTAGGTTCTACCTATGGAAAGGATTTGAATAATGCACTTTATGTTCTTTTCACTTCATGTATTTTGTTCTTTATTTGACCTAGAAGGATTTATAGTGCATCATGCCCTTTATTTTAACAAGTGATACATCCCTAGCTTGAAATATTTTAAAACATTGTAAAAGTTTTTAGAGAGGTTTTAAAGTATTGCATAAGATTTGCATTGACACATCACCCCTTCATTTAAGCTCCACTTTAAGGAAATATTTATTTTCCCTTTCCAAAACCCATTACAACAAAGAACTGACTTCTAAAATCCTAGAGGCCATTTCATAGAGTGTGATGGGTCCCATGCCTATGAAACTTCCTGAATGCCCTAATTTAGGCATGAGCTTCTTTGTGATCAATATTATTCTTTGGTACACCTAGTGGGACCCTTAAAAATCATCGTAACTAAAGATTTAGTGTTCTCTTTAGCATTCTATTTTTAAAGAAGCTTTCCTTCTTCACTTTGTAATGTTGCATGTTAGCTTTAAAGAAGATGACTGCACTAGATCATGATTCACCTTTTTGAGATTCATCCATATTATGGAGCAAGATTATCTTTCTTCTTCATTCACATTTCATTTTTGGTGAAGGGAACAAATAATTTTCTTACCAACACTCAACATGGTGTCCTACTACTCCTAGTTAATAGTATAGAAGAGCTTGGTGGTATAAATGTAAAAGATATACTATGTAATTTTCCATTAGGTAGTGGATACCATAGATATTGGAAGCCAAAATTCAAGTTATTAGGGCCATATTGACCACCATGCCCAAGTGCATTGGCATGAAGTGGAGGAAGCAAGGAAAATAGGAGAAAGGTGCCCATCCCACTCACCTAAAGAAGCAATTCCTTATTTTAAAGGGGATAACCCTCTATCCAACCTAAGAAATATTTTTCCTCCTCGGGCCATTCTCCTCGAGACTCTCTCATTGTTTAATGACACCCCTTGATCTAGAGTTCAAGATGGTTACTCAAAGATCAAAGGGAAACCTCATGCCCTAAATCCCATGAGATACCTCATCATTTTATATCTAATGCTCCACAGGAAGTTGAAAACCCATGATAGAAGTTGTGTGGAAAAAAATAATTTAGTAAAAGCTGATAAAGAAGGAAATTTGATGTCTTATATAATTTAGTCATTATGTTTAGAAATTTAGTGTTCACGATTTTTTTTATTTCAACATAGGTGTAGCCTTAAAAATCTTGATGGATCAAATCAAGTCCCTTGAGATCAAACCCAAGTGTCGCAAGAATGTTCCAATGCATTTGAATGATTTGTGGCTTGCAAGAGTCATTTGAAAAAAGGTTATAGCAATGATTCCTTCACATTGACCTTCCCTAAATTTCTTTATGCTAATGTATTTCTCCAAACAAGCCCACCAAAAGCATGTATAAGTTAGATCTAGGCTAGTGCATGATTTGCATTTGTGTATCTTTGTCAAGTCAAATCACTCTTACTTGTATTGAAAAATTCAATGGATTGGAGAAGTGTTGATATGCATACCATCTACGATGAGGAAGGAGATTCATGTGAGTGGCAATGTTATTAATTCACAAGGAGTTAGTTTTCCAACTTGATTTTTCACTTCACAAGGAGTTGATGTTTAATGGAAGATGTTTGTGTTAATGTATGGAATTATTTTTGGAATGTGTAGGTATTTTTTGTGCCTCCACAACCCACACCCCATTTTAGCCACTTGGCCTAATGGGGACCCCTTTCTTTTTTCTCTACCGCCTTGTGTTTTCTTGCGTTAGTGGGTTTTAGAAGGTTTCATCATCTAAGCCTAGGGGATGTTAGATTGTGAAGAAATTCCTGATACTTAGGAGCTCAGATGATGAAGTCTTCTTTGCCCTCCCCCCCCTTTTTTTTTTCCTTTTTTCCTCTTTTCCTGTTTTCCCTTTTTCCTTTTTTTCTTTTTTTCTTGGTCTTTTGTTTTGAGTCTTTATAGTTTTGAGGGTTTTGAGATGGAAATGGTCTACAAGGTGTGTGATCCCCCCAAAACCTCAAATTTTCCTTAAAAGAATAGATGAAAGTCAATTTCAAGCTTTCGGAGGTCCCAACAACCCTGAAACCTTGAAATTTTTCAGGGTGAAAATAAAGAAATGTTTTAGCAAGGAAAACATCAAAATGTTTTCAAACTTTCAAGGTCTCAACCTCTGAAGGTTTTAGAGGTCCCAATGACCCCGAAACTATGAAAGTTTCCAAAATGAAAACAAGAAAATGTTTTCATGGGGAAAACAATGAAATATTTTCATACTTTTGGTGTCTTGACCTTTGAAACTTTTAGAGGCCCCAACAACCCTGAAACCCTGAAAGGTTTTGAACTTTCAGGGTCTCAACCTCCAAAAATTTCATGGTTTTCATACCCCCTAAAACTCTACATTTTTTTCCTTGTAGGGGTTGTTTGTAGCTTTTTGGGGGTTTCTTCTTGTGCTTGATCTTTTGAGGGTGTAGTTTCTTTTCCTTTTCCCTTTCCCAGTTAGTCCCTTTAATTTTTTGTAGTTTAGATTTTTGAATGATTTCATTAAGATTGATAATGGTTTTAGTAAGTGTCTTTTCATGCAAAAGGACATATGAAGACCCTGGACACCAATGAAATCAATGAGGTTGTGAACGTCTTCAGAAATGCATTCCAAGAGTTTCTAGCACATCCCAGAATCTTGCTAGAACACTAAGTGTAGAAATTTTGGAGTTGTCAAGCAGTTGTGGACTTTGTCATTTTTTATTCTTTCAATTTTCAAGTTTTTTCAAAATGTCCACAAAATTTCAGAGTTTCAGATGTCCACAACCCCAAAATTCTTGAATCAAATAATTTTGGACTAAGCCATTTTCAAAGGTCAAGTTTTTCGGAGGTCCACAACCTCAAAATTCCTGGGTCATCAAATTTATAGACTTAGCCATTTTCAAAGGTCAAGTTTTTCTGAGCTCTGAAACCCCAAAATTCCCAAGTCATCAAATTTCCTGACAACCATTTTTTAGTGTTACATTTTTCAGAGTTCTAGGACCCTAACATTCCTAGGCATACATTTTTCAATCACATTTTTTGTGAAGATTCATTTGGTTGAGAGGATTGTATGCAAGTTGGAGGTCATTTTTGAAAGTCAAGGGGTCTTCTATCAGTTAAAAATCCGAAGAGTAGTTAGATTCATGCATTTTTGGTGTGAATAACAAGGTAAACATCAAATTGTGTGTAAAGAAGAAGAAGAAATAATAGAACCACACTTTGATTTTCTACATTTTAGGGGCTGATTCCAATCTGATTTTACATGTATATGATGTGTAAAATGGATGAGAATCCATGGAAACTAGTTAGCAATTAGTTTAGGAGTGCATGCACCCTAAAATGGTCACCTAGACTATGGGCCCCCATTCATCAATTTATCAATTTCCTAAATCAATGCCTTGCAATATTTCCAATCAAATCAATCTCCTTGATCAAATTGTAATTAATTCAATGATTTCAATATTTCCTAAGGTTTGATCATTTTATCCTAAGCCTTATTTAATTAAAAGAAAACTTCCCTTTTAATTAAATAAAATAATCTTATTAAAAGAAAATCCCTCTTTTAATAAAATCCCACTTAAATCTCTTTATGATGAAAAAAGGAAATAAATCAAATAAAAATAAATAAAAATTCATTTTTTCTCTACACTTTGAATGCACATATTTGTAAGTGGTGGAATTTTCCTCTTACTTGCCTTTTTAGGGATTTATCCCACATTGCTCTTGAGGATGCATTTCCCTCCACACTATCCTTTATAAGGAGCCCGTATTCTTCTCATTTTAGGGATCTAGATTTTGTGCTATTGTTATGCTGCAGCTTTGGAGAGTGATTTTGGAGAAGAGTTTTGAGCACTTGAGCTTGAACATTGCAACTTCTCTTTTCTTGTCTTCTTCTCTTATGCTTCCATGGAAATCCATTTAGATTACTCTTGCACTTGCATGTTAGATTAGTTTTCATATTTCATTTCATAGAATAATCTTGCATGCATATTTCCTTTCATAGATTAGTTTTCTTTCATGCATTGTTATCATATAGAATAGCTTCCATTTGCATGCATATTTGATGATCATGGAGACTACAATTCTTGCTTTTCCTCTTTGAATCTCTCATTTTATGGTGTACTTTCATGGGCACAAACTAGGTCTAAATTGAGGGCCTCCATAATAAAATCTTGCACTCCATGAATAGAGAGCTACGAGTCGCCATTTGAGACCTCATTCTTGAGAAATCTGGGATATAATGACTCATAGAAGTGTGTCAACATTTTAGCACACAAGGAGTAGTTTTTCATTGATGAACTTTAGATTTACTTTTATTGCATCATGTTTTACGTAGTCGAAACCCTAGTTACGGGTTTGCATTTTGTGAATGTAAAAATCTATATAAAATTATATCAGTGATGTTATTAAGGTTGATATTTTTCTGCAATAAAGCTATATGCAGCTGGTCCTTCATTCATGGTGTGATTATTTTGCTATCTATGCAAAATTTGTGAATTAGTGCTATTGATTTATGAGTTTTAGAGAGCCAATTGTGCTTGTTGTGAATTATATCTATGATCATTTAATTTTCAAGTTTATTATTGATGTGATTATCTTATTGTGATGAATCATTGGGAAGATTTTCATTGGTGCTATAAGATAAATTTATCTTGTGGGTATGTAAATTCATAGTGGCTTCATTATTATGATGAATTTTGATAAATATTACATCTTCATATTTTTCCATTAGTGATTACATCTATAAATCATGAGTCATGAGGAATTATAGTTTATGTTTAGTGGGTTTTCTTCATCTTCCTGGTATTTTAATTCATAAGATGATACAGTGATGATTTATGTCCATTAGGTTTCAATTTTAGCAATTTGCTTAAATTCTCATTACCCTATACTCTTGTGACTTTTTTGGAAAGATTGGTTAAGATAGGAGTTCTGATGGAGGGGCATTCTAGGGTACTCAGTGAATCTGCATGGTGGTATATTTTTTTGGTTTTGTGTTACCCAGTTGTAGATTTAACTAACGGTCTTGGTTATTGAAGGAAGCTCAATTGCTGAAGGAACTCAGTGAAACCTCTTATGCTCGGTGGAACTTGTACTCGGTGATGCCTGTGGTTCTCGGTCCACGTGCTTTCTCAGAGATGCCTATGTTTCTTGGTAATGCTTGGCATGGTCAGTTGTTTCACTGGTGCTCGGTTGTTTCTCCAGCACTCTGGTAGATCTAGTTTACCGACTGGAGTTCTTGAAGATTTGGTTGGCCGACTTGGTGCATTTATTGTTGGTATATTTTGTTGTATTCTCCTATGTAGATCTAGAGGATGACATGGAGAATTAAATGTTTGTAAGGCTATTTGAGAGCCGACTGTTATTGTATTTAATATTTGTTTGTAATAGGAGTCGACTTGGCTTAGGATTTAATTGTTTCTTCCACTTGACTTGTGGCTAAAGATTTGTATTTAAGGTGTGTTTGGGTAATTGTTTAGGGGGAGACACAAGTAGATTGATAGAAGGTTAGATCTGGATCCTACGAGATCTTGAAGATCAAATTGTTATCTGATAGTTTATAATAGCAGAGCTAGTGGTTTGCATGCTTGGAGGCAAGGATATTTCTTGGAGGCTTGCGACCTCAAGTTCAGATCTACCTTAGGGTTTCCATCAGTTGCTGATTTGTTTCAAAGCTGGACTAGCTGAGAGATTGCAGAAATACTTTGATTGTATTTGGACCTAACTTGAAAGGCCTTACAGTCGGGCATGTTAATGAAAATTGAGTTGAAAACATTATCTTGTTGTGTTATTCTGCATTGTGGTGTTTGACTGCTTGTTTGGACTATCCTTAATTGGATCTTCCTTACCTGTCCTTCATCAGGTGGTATCAGAGCTTGAAGATCTTGAGTGTGTAAACCAATCTCCGGTTGAAGTTGTTTGCACCAGGACCTTGTTGGTGACTTATTGCTTTAGGTTTTCAAAAATCTTGAAGGATGCCTCTGAGAATATTGGACCCTAGAGCGATTGCAGATCTCTGTGATGTTGTGGAATCAAAGATTATAGAGAAGATTAAAGTTGATTTCAGATTTGAGATGGAATTGATGAAGAATGACATGATCCTTGAGGTCATTGGAGCTATTGCTGGTATGTCAAGGAATCTTAGTACTAAAGATGGTTATAAGGAAGTTGTTGAAGACTTTGAAGCTGTTGGATCTAGTGGATATAATCGGAGAGATAGATATGGTTACGTACTAGTTACCGAATGGAAGTTTCTACTTTCTCTAGTACTTTGAGACTTGAGGACTTGATTGATTGGATTGGTGAATTATAAGAATTATTTGATCTTGAAGAAATTGAAGATCCTCTTCTAGTAAGATTGGCACAAAATAAGTTGAATGGACATGCTACTCTTTGGTGGAAGGAATTACAAAAAGATAGAGAAGATGAATGTGAAATGAAGATCAATCGGTGGAGGTTGATGGTGACTAAATTAAAAGCTAAGTTCATACCTGCCGACTATGAGATTGACTTGTTTAAGAAGTTGCAGAATCTGAAGCAAACATATTTGACTATGGAGGACTATATCGTGGAGTTCTATAAGTTGAATATTTGGTTTGAACACAAAGAAATCGGTAAAGAAATGGTAGCTCAGTATGTGAATGGTCTGAGATTTAATATTCAGGATGAGCTTGGTATGCTGAAGATTGATTTGGTTGAAGATGCTTATTAGTATGCTCTAAAGACAAAAGATAAGTTGAAAAGGAGACAACATAGTAATCCCCGAGGGAAGAAAAAGATTGATCACTCAACGAAGGATAAATCGACTGTTGAAGATGAAGTGAAACCTGTGGAATTGAAGAAGAAGATAGGTAGGGTTATCTTTAAGGGTACTTGTTATAATTGTGGTGAAGAAGGACACCATTCTTTTGAGTGTACATAGAAGAAGTTTGGTGACTGAAGGACTATTGTGGTAAATGAGAACTTCAGAATGACCCTGAATCTAAGAACTTGCTGGTTTGGAGAACATTGCTCAGTGCAAGGGAGGAACCTTGTCAGAGGAGTAACTTGTTCAAAACTCGGTGCAAGTCTGGAGGTAAACTTTGTGATGTAATTGTTGATAGTGGTAGTATTGATAACCTTGTTGCTGAGGACATGGTTCACAAACTTGGTTTGAATAGAATGAAACATGCTCATACTTATAGGATTGGCTGGTTACAAGATGTTCATGCTTTGGAAGTGAGGGAGTAGTGATTTGTTGATTTTTAGATTGGCCAGTATAAGGATCTAGTGTTGTGTGATATTGTGGAGATGAATAGTTGTCATAGTTCTTGGTAAACCTTGGCAATATGATTGCAAAGATATGTATGATTGTGTCAAGAATGTGTTTACTATAGAGAAGGATGGGAGGAAGTTTTCCTTGATGCCTTTGCTGGATACAACACTCAGTAGGAGGAGTCTGAGTATTGGTAGCGGAGTTGAGTTGGTAGATCCTGAGAGGAATGATGATCAACATGGAGAAAAAGCATGTTTGTGATGCAGGAGCATCCTGGGTGTAAGAGAAATCTTGCATCACCCAAAAATATTTCTGGTTTCTTTTCAATAAGAGCTATCTTATGCAGAGCTGCTATTTATGGAAACTTGCTATTTTTAGTAAGTTGGTCATACGATCTCAGAATGTTCTGATTTCATAGGTGGAGGTTCATTTTGGTCATATCAGCCTACCATTAAAGTTTCATTGCTAGATCAAGTCTAGTTTTGAAGATATTGAAAATATTCGATATTGGCAACTGGGTACAGAAACTTTGAACTCAATTTTGAAGGCTTTAGAGGCCCTGGATGAGGTCAAAACTTCTGTAGACTGGAGCTTGTGTGAGTTAAGCACTGTAGATCTCCTTGTGCCCTTTCCGAATTGGGGTCATAATAGTCAATCGGGTCAACAGGTGACGACTTATGGTCTCTGGAAGTCGGGCCACCTAAAAGGCCAAAAATAAATTTCCTTCAAAATTTTTGTTCAAGTTTCAAAATTTATTTTGGGCCGACTTTCATGTAATAAATTGAAAAATAAAATAATTCTAAGTTTGGTCGGCCCTACGGGCTAAATTTCTGGAACCTTCTCGGGCGGTGGAAATTGCCTATATAAAGAAGGCTTGTAGTGTTGTCTAGGCAGTTCTGGGTAGATCTGGGTAATGATTCGAGGCTTTGTCCTACAGAATATTGTAAAGGGAATTCCCATGTGGCTTTGCATATTGTAATTTTGAAAGTTGCAATTCCACACTTGTGGAGATAATAAGAAGCCCATTTTATGTTCTTGCAAATTGTTGTTGTTTCTTTGTTTCTGTTATGTGTTTATGGTATTAAGGGGAGCACCCTTCATCAAGTGGTATCAAAGTAGGAGTTCCTGAGTGTGTAAACAAATTGCCGACTATGAGGTAGTTTGCACTAGGACTATGGTTTAAGGTTTTAGCAAGCAACGTGAAATTGCCTCCACGAAGGGAATGTGGTGGAAGAGCTGGCGTTGTGATGCATGAGGTTAGAGGGCTCCTGAGACAGGTGTGAGCATTGCAAGAAGAGATTTGTAGAGGAATGAATCTTAATGTCAGAGAAGAAAGCAAGGATGAAGTCGAGGGAGAAGGAAATTTTGATCAAGAAGAAGGTAAACTTCTGAACCAGGAGGAAGAAAGACTTTTTTGGGCCATTTCCAAGATTGGAAAAAGGCCTAAGATTGAGGTTCCTACATTTTCAGGAAATCTTAACCTAGAAGAGTTGATTGGCTAGATCAATGAATTAGAAGAATATTTTGAGTATGAAGATATCGAGGATCCTGATTGGATCAAGTTTGCGAAGGCCAGACTAAAGGGTCATGTGAAGATCTGGTGCCAAGATATTCAGTTGGAGTGAAATAAAAGAGGAAAGGATAAAATCACAAGATGGGATTGGATGGTGGATAAATTTAAGCGACATTTCATTCTTGTTGATTATGAACTTGACCTACTGAAGAAGATGCAAAGTTTGAAGCAAGTAGGAAGATCTGTTCAGGAGTATACAAAGGAGTTCTATTAAATCCTCATCAAAATAGGCCATGCAAAAGCTGATAAGGAGAAATTTTCCCCTTACCTTAGCGGGTTGAGGCCGGGCATTTAGGAGGACTTGAATCTGGTTCAAATGAACAGTATTGAAGAGGCATAACACTTTGCTCTAAAAGTAGAGGAAAAGATTAACAAGAAGTTTGAGAGTAGACAAAATAGAAGAAGTCATGGTGGAAGATCTAGTGGACAGTCATATGGTGGCCAAAATGAAGATCTGAAAAAGAAGGATGAGGCTAATAGCAGTCAAAATTAGAGAGGAAACACTTCCAATCATTCCCATGATTAGAATAATAGAGATCAAAGAGGAAGAGGAAGAGGAAGAGGAGGCTTCCGTGGAACATGTTTTCACAGTGGAGAAGAAGGTCATAGGGCATTTGAATGTCCTCAACGCCAAGGAAGGACAGATAGCAGGAATGAAGGCCAAGCCAGAGTTGCACATGTAGATGAAGATGCTAGATCATCACATTCTGAAGATGCTGAAAGAGGAGAAACTCTGATTAATAGAAGAGTCCTGCTGAGTGGTGAGAATGAACCTGAGCAAAGGAGGAGCCTGTTTTGCACTAGATGCAAGTGTGAGGGTAAGTGTTGTGATGTGATTATTGATAGTGGAAGCATTGACAATTTGGTGTCAGAAGAGATGGTGACAAAGTTGCACTACTACATTTGGAGCCAAAGTTTGACAAAAGTTTTCGACAGGTAACTTTTTATTATGAATTTGGTGTTTTTTTTTGTAGTAGGCTCCGATGATGTCGGTATTCTGATGGGTGTTTAATTGACCATCAAAATTTTGATAGATTCAAGGTATAGATTAAAAAAAAAGTGAAACGGCCTCATCATTTTTATTTTGAGTGGATAGAGGGAGCGGGAGAAAAGGAGCGAAAGCTGAGCGCGGGAGAAGGTATATGATTTCTTCATCTTTTGAGCCTCTGGAATCATATTCAAATGCATTTCATTTTATTTGATCATGAATGCTCTCTGAAATGACCACATTCTACTGGTGTCGTGTCGTAGCCAGTGCTTTATCTCTATTATTTGATGTTATTGGTGCTTGTGCTCAAGGATATCGATTCACTGTATTCAAATGTTTGGATTCAAATTTGTTAATATTACTGACATATATGCTTAATGATGCCATTGTAAATTGCTATCATTGAAATGACCACATTCTACTGGTGTCGTGCCATTGCCCATGCTTTAACTCCATTATTTGATGTTATTGGTGCTTGTGCTCAAGGATATCCATTTTTTTGAAATGTTGACTGTGGTTATCAAATGGAAAGCCCATGAGCTTCTAGCTAGGCTCCATTTGTATTGATAGCTTAGGGCATCAAATGTATTGTATCATTGATAGTTGATACTTTGTTAAAAGGAAATAGGACAAAGAATAATTTTTATTTAGTTTCTCTATTTTGATCCCTAAGTGGCTTACAACCCTAGAGAAGTATATGCAGATTTATGGATGTAGTTGCAGGATACATAGCAGCTGATAATTCACAATAAATCCATGCATCCAATTTGAATAGAAATTAATACAAAGAACTAGGGTCCTCCAATGGCCCAATCATCCGGACCTTGACTGTCCCCTCAACCAGTGACCCTTTAAAACTAGGTTATCATGCAATCAGTGAGTGATCCTTCATTCTCCTGGTGAGCTTCTAGGTAGGTGCCATTTGTATATTTGATAGATTAGGGCATCAAATGTATATTGTATCATTGATAGTTGAGACTTTGTTAAAAGGAAATAGAATAAAGGATGATTTTGATTTAGTCTCTGTATTTTGATCCCTAAGTGGCTTACAACCCTAGAGAAGTATATGGAGATTTACGGTTTCAGTTGCAAGATACATAGCAGCTGATAATTTACAAGAAATTCATGCATCCAATTTGAATAGCAATTACTACAAGAAATAGGGTCCTCCAATGGCGTAATCATCCAGACCTTGACTGTCCCCTCAACCAGTGACCCTTCAAAACTGGGTTATCATGCAATCAGTGAGTGATCCTTCATTCTCCTGGTCTGCCCTGCATCCAAACATATTTGGAAATACACAATACAATGATAACAAGTCTTTCACAATCCCCCTTCCCTTAAGGAACACTATCAACCATCCCTTCCACATAGCATTTCACTATTTTATGAGTGGATTATGTAGGAATAGTTAACATTAAACAAGGAGCAAACTCCTCAACACATCTTGGAAACCATTGAATTCAATAATAAATGAAACATAACACCAACACTATTCCTTCCATAGTTGCAGGATACATAGCAGTCGATAATTCACAAGAAATCCATGCATCAAATTTTTATAAGGATATCTTACTAATCAATAGGAATTTTCTTGATATGACCAATGATTATGCATTTTGATGGCAGTGTGCTAGTTCAAAAGGATAATATAAATCTGAAACAATTTTTTCTGATTTTCTCAAACTCTAAATGTGGTTAAAGGGAAAATATTATGTGGAAAACCCACAAACCAAGCTAGCAAATGATTGTACATCAAATTATTCCTATATTTATTCAAGTATTGCTATGCTTCAGCTACCTAACCTTTGAGCTTCATCTAGAGGAATGTGTAGCTTTAAGATAGAGTTACTTCTTGGGCCTTACAATAGGGTGGAATATGATCAAGATTTGTTTAGGTTGTATCTTTGTTAGTCTCATTGTTAGGTTCTTATAGTTCATTGTTTGAATCTATTATGGTTGTGTAAGGGATTTGTAGATGCTTTTTCTAACATAATTATTGGACACCATGATTGGAACAATTGGTTGTTGGCTATTGTACACATGAATCATATCTGTCAATGGTTCTTTGTGTTCAAGAATTCATTGATCAATCTTTGAGATTTATTGTCTTAGCTTTAAAAGAGTGATAAAAGATATAGTGAGTGCTATCTTTTCCAAGTGTTTTGTGGGTGCCATTATCTTCTAGGAGTAATTGCTGGAACCAAATTATGTTCTTTGCCTCTAGTAAATATTGTAGACACAACCATCTTCTTGGTGAAGGGTTTCTTCCATCCCCATGAGGTACTATTGCATGGTTTCCATTCCCTTGTAGTATATTGAACCTAATTTAATACAAGTGTGCACTATTTTGGGTTCCATAATTTATGGCCCCTACACTGTGGTTGTTAGCCTAATTAAGACAAACCTACCTTTGCATAAAATAAGAGGCCAACATGAAACAAACATCCAGAGATTAGGGGGTTGTTCCCTGTCCATAATTTATTATTTAAGTGCTAAGTGATGATGGGTATATCATGTAATTCATACCTAGTGTGTCTCTTTCTTTCTCTCCACATTTCACATTAGGAGTATATGTTATAAAATACTAATGAAATCAACTATAGGTCAAATCTAATCAAAATTGCAATATAAAGATTAAAATAGATCTTGAAGAAATATGGGAACCATTTTTGACAGATATTGTACAAATGAAGAGAATACTCCAAAGAGGAAATGCTTCAATGTGGAACAATTGAAGGACAATATTTTAGTTTTATATGCACATCAACAATGTTTTTGATATATTTCTGAGATAACAAAACCATAGAAAGAATAGCATATAGAAGAAAGTAAAGAATAATGATCATACTTTGAGATATTGTGGAAAATTAAAGGAAAGAATGCTTGGTGGGGTTATCATGCAATCAGTGAGTGATCCTTCATTCCCCTCTTCTAGTGACCCTTCAAAATCGGGTTATCATGCAATTAGTGAGTGATCCTTCATTCTCCCGGTCTGCCCTTCATCCAAACATATTAGAAATACACAATACAATGATAACAAGTCTTTCAAAATCCCCCTTCCCTCAATGAACACTATCAACCATCCCTTCCACAGCATTTCACTGTTGTATGAGTGGATTGTGCAGGAACAGTTAACATTAAACAAGGAGCAAACTCCTCAACACATCTTGGAAACCATTGAATTCAATAATAAATGAAACCTAACACCAACACTATTCCTTCCATTCACTTCTACCAAGAATGAAGCATTTAGTCCATTCCACATTACATATAATCATTAGATAGTTACATTTCTTGACTGTGTAGAGGAACAGTCATGATCAAAACGATCAAAACTACTTTCACCCTTGCACAAGCTATTCCTCACACTTAATGAGTTATAAACATGCCATTATTTCAGTTTTGCTTGCGAGTTATGATAATTTTTGTAAACATTTCATTGGTTCAGTTTAGTGTATTCATTTTTGTCAGACAAATCTTCATTGTCTTCTTTATATAGTAGCATGTATTAATTGGTTGATAAATAAAGAAGCATTTAGACAATTAGAAGACAATGAAGATAATTTTAAATGCATCTAACACAATTTTTTTTACAAAATTGAACCAATGACATGTTTACAACAAAGAAATAGAGTGATAATAATATGGTGAAAATTGTATTCTATTTAATACATGCCAAAGGACCAGTCCCAACAATTCTTAAACATACTTTATTTGATATGATGAATTCTTAAACAATTAAGGTTGGAGTAGACATAGTTATCACACAGTTTTTTTGTGTGGTACAAGGAAGATTTGGCTGATTAAGAGTGAGGCCTTCTTTAGAATCTCATATAAATTTGGCCGATTAAGATGAGAAGAAAAACATAATTCATTAGTTAAATTTTTCAATTTCATGTATTTTTTCTCCTATTTATTAGGTGCATGAGTTGAAGGTTGAATGTAAGAGTCTTATAATGTTGTGTTACCTTAAATCTTGAGTTTTTGATACTCCTATGATGATCTTTCTCAACAAGTATTTTATTCTATTATTATTTGTTAAATAACATATTGGGCAAATACAAAATTGTGTACTTCTACAAGACAGTTAACACAAAATTGAAGCATCAAACAAGACTTGATCAAGTTGCAGGTGGAACGTGCACTCAAATAGTAAGTAATGTAAAATAACAAAATAAGTAATCTGTCATGTCTACATTTTGTTATTTTCTAAGATTACATCCATGTTCTATATTCACAGAATGGTTCAAAATTAAAATTTACAATTCGATAAAAGTACTGACGGGTGTTGTTCCCTGCACCCTCAATCAACAACTTGCCTCCATTTTATTTTGATTTACAAACTACTATATTATTTGAATATCTTTCTTTCTTGCCACAATAGGAAAGAGTTTGAGGTGGAAGACTACAATAATAGAAGTGTTTCAATTTGGTATACTATACTACAACATCATTTCATAACTGAGTTTTTAATTTCTATATATAATTAGGTTATAGATAATCTAAGTGAAGAAGCATCATGTCAGACAATCCAAGTGAAGAAGGTAATGAGGATGCAATCAATAGATTGTGGTCAAACTTGAAAATAAAAGGTGATGGAAAATGTTATTGTCCCTGCAATAATTGTAAGGGCTTAAACATTAGAAGATTGCTAATCAAAACAACTAAGAGACATTGTAGGGATAATGGTCACATTGAAGGAGGCTTTGATTATCATGAATTGGTAAGTTTTTCATTATATTTATTTAACAATTAATATATATATATGAAATACACCTGATGATGAGATCATTATCATGGTTTATTTGTGTTCATCATTTTAATATAGGTCGACCTCCCTAGAGGAGTATGTGATATGGACCATGGAGGTGCGAATATTGAGAATATTGCTTTGGAAGTGGAGGATCATGGAGGTGCGAATATTGAAGCTGAAGATTATGATCCCATGGAAGATGACAATGATGCGCTAGATGATGGTACTAATACATTGATCCATGACACATTTGGTATTGGTGCAACTGATGATGATGATCAGGATGATGTTGATGTCATCCATGATATACCTCTACTTGAGAAGGCAGCCACACCCCTTTACAAAGGCTCCCAAACAACTCTTATCTTTGTTGTATTGTTGTTGTTGAACTTGAAGGTTATGAATGGTTTATCCAACACAACAATGTCACGTATGCTACGGTATGTCATATATGTCATTATAGTAATTAAATGGTGAAACATGTACCATAAATATTGTTAATATTAAGAACATATATTTTTTTCTATAGATTGATACGTGAGTTCTTGTTACTACCATCGAATATTCTCCCTCGCTCATACCGAGAATTATGTGCCACTATGAAAGATATTGGAAAAGAGTATCAAGCAATAGATGCTTGTCCCAATGATCATATTATTTATCATAAAGAACATGAATTTGCAACAGAATGCCCTGAATGTCATATGAGTAGATATCGAACAGATCAAATAACAAAAAAGGTGCCTCACAAGGTTCTTCGTTACATCCCCATTATACCACATTTGCAAAGATTATTTAGGTGTAGTAGCTTGGCACAATTTATGGATTACCATGCACGCAATAGGAGTCAAGATGACATTATTAGAACGCTTGCGGATGGTTCTATATTTAAGGACATAGAGGAAAAGTGGCCGCACTTTATCGAAGAACCTCAAAATCTCAAGCTTTCAGTGGCAACAGACAATGTCAATCCATTTGGAGAGCTAAGATCTGTTTGCACTGTTTGGCCTATTTTTGTCATCAACAATAACATTCCTCCATGGATGTCAATAAAGAGGGAGCACATTATGTTGGAAATGATTGTTCCAGGTATTTGATCATTTAATAGTTATCTGCATGTAATTATAAATCTTTTAGTAAAATGGTCACAATAATAATGTAATGTTGTTGTTCATTCAACAAGGTAAATACCAAGTTAAAGATATGAATGTTTATATTGAGCCTTTTATCGACGAGTTGGTGGAGTTATGGAAAGGTGTCACTATGTATGACATCTCTAGACCAATAGGAGATAGACAATTTCAATTCCATGCAATGCTTGTATGGACAATACATGATGCCCTAGGGCTAACACATTTTTCTGGTATGTTATGGTGAATTCAAGTTGCACATGATAATTCAAAAATAAAAATTAACATATTTAATCCAATTGTATCATTACCTTGTAGGTCTTCAAACAAAAGAAAAATTTGCATGTCTAGTTTGTGGTCCAAAGATGAAATTTCGTTATTAAAAAAATTTAGGAAAGCAGGTGTTTGATGAGTAGAGACACTTTCTCCACAAAAATCATAATTATCAAATTACTGAAAAACATCTTTTCAATAGGAAAGAAGAGACTACATCTAAGCCACAGAGAATGACACTTCACTTATGGAAGTTGGAATATAATAGAATTAATCATCAAGGTACTACCATTCTACCTAACGATTTATGTTTGGAATTTGTATATTTTTATTGTGTTTTGTTTGCTGATTATGTGATTGATGATCATGAATGTCATCAAGGCAACACTACTGAGCACCTTCCAAAGGGACTAAAGAGTTATCCTAGATAATTTAGTAGGTTGCCCTATTACGAGCAGCTGCTTGATGTGCATTTGTTTGATACTATGTATATTGGAAAGAATGTAATGAAGACATTGTGGAAGATATTGGATGGAAGGCATAACAAAAAAAAATTGTCAAAATTTGTAACGACATTCATGAAACCAATCATGCAATGAAAAATTTCATTGAATCAAATAGAAATGGAGAATAGATTAATACAAGTGCCCTTCCTTGGTTATTAACAGAATAACAAGGTGATGCCATAAAAGAAGTCATATGAAAAATTTGATTTCCCATAGGATTTGCTGCAAACATAAGCAGTACCATATCAAAGAAAGGTGAATTTGGGCCAGGGTTGAAAACACATGATTGACATACCTTCATTAAGGTAAGTCATGTTCTTTTGTATTTACAATATATTTGTAAATTGCATGTACTTCTCATTGTATTCTATGAGAAAAGAATGACATGATTATTTTTATAATTGTTTCAGTATGTGCTACCCCTATCTCTCCCAGAGAACTTTGACAATAACATCAAACACGTGATATATGATCTTGGAAAATACATAAGGTAAGCAATGATATTTGTTCAATTTGTTGTATATATATTGTAAAGTCTCATGTTTATATATTTTTGTGTCTTGAATGTCTTGTAGGTGGTTGTCATCTAAAGAAATCCATAGAGAAGATATAAAATACTGAAAGAGAAGAATTCCTCTTTTAATGTGTGAAATGCAAAAGTGTCTACCTTCAACCTTTTTCAATGCACAAGAACACTACCTCATACACCAAGTTGAGGAGATTGAAATGTGTGGACTCATACATACTCAGTCAATGTGGATGGTTGAGAGACACTTAAAATTTTTGAAAGCTTTGGCTCGGCAAAAAGTACATCTTGAGGGTTCTATGGTGGAGGGATATATGGTATACCGGACTATGGTGTATGTTACTTAATATCTTCCTAAGCTTGCAGGAAAGATCCATATAGATCGCATTTGGGATCTTGACACCATTAGAAAATTCTAAGGGGAGTACTTGGTGGGGGAAGGCAGAATGAGGAAAGTGAGAGGTAATAAATTATAAGATGTTATTGTAGCTGTTAATTAATTCTTAATCTTCAAAATTAATCGGTTGTAAGTCATTTATTTATTTTTTGTACAGCTACTTGAGAGTGGGATGCAATACATTTATATATTGCAAACAATCAAGATTAGATGATGAAATGGATTGAACAATGTCATCATTTAGGTCACACATTAACATGGGAAGCTATGTCTTCATTGGTTAATGAAACTCATCGTAACAAAGATCCAAATGTTACCCAAAGGGAAATAGATTTAGCACATGGTTTAAAAGATTTTCAAGTACATATAAATTTGTTAATAACTCGTACGTTTATGAACTCTCGATGCATTAATTTATACATGTTTTACATATTTTTGCAGGCCAAACACCACAAGGCTATGTTTTGCAATGGTCATAAATTTCGCATCAAAAAGTTGGATGACACAAAGAAAACTTGTGATTCTGGGATAAGTGCAGTCTTTTAGGTGACTAATATTTCATCTAGAAATGACTTACATCCTCGAGAGTCCGAAAATTGATACTATGGCATTTTGGATGATATATTTGAGTGTGACTTTAATTCCTTTAGATTAGTTCTCTTCGTTGTCAGATGGTATAGGCTACGACTTAATCAAAATGATCATGATAGAACTATTATTGAACATGACAATGGATTCCCAATGATTAATACAAGGTGGTTTGAGCCAGTTGGGGATGAACCCTATGTTCTTCCAAGCCAATGTGAGCAGGTATTTTACTCAGAGGTTCCGCATAAATCAGGTTGGTCCTTTGTTGTTAGACATGATCCAAGAGGAAGGCCGATGAGGTATAATGTGATGGAAGAAGATTGCAAACAACTAGAAGATGATGTAGATGATGATCACGAACAACAGTTAGTTGATGATGTTCTTGACGCAACTTTTCTTGAAGAAGAAGAAGATGATGCTATTGATGATGCTACTGATGATGATGATGATGATGATGATGTTGTTGATGATAATGTTGCTGATGATGATGATGATGATGATGCCGATGCTGATGATGACGACGACGACAAAGATGAAGACAATGATGGTGGTGGTGATGATGTCGACATCAACGATGATCATGGCAATTAGTTGGATGAAGAAGAAGATGAATGACATGAATGAAATGTACAGTTATGTGATTACTGCTTAATCTATTTAATATTGATTTCTTGATAGAAATGTGCAGTTATGCAATCAATGCTTAATCTAATTAATTCATGATGTACTTACTATGGGATGCTTATGGTTTTTAATGTACTTAGTATGTGGTCTTGAGTATATGTATCATGAGTTTTTTAGCTAACATTAGATAATTGAATTACATATGTAGGTACCCAAACTCCTTTCACGAGCATCCCACACAGTCTCATGGATCGATAGGTATAAGTCAATACACCCTATAGAGATTAATGTATTTCACAATTTGCAAAATATCTCACATTATTTACCGAGGCCAGACAAACTGACCTTGATGTTGATGATGTGACTAGATTAGGTAAAGAGCTATACGATTATGGCCTATAAAGTACTGAAATACTTTAAAATGTTTAAAATGTTTTTAATTATAATAAAATGTTTTTAATTTAACCCTTTTATATGTTATTGCAGATGACCCCCCTTTGCATCAACAGAGAACTAGGCATGCATTGAGATCTAATGAGAGGGTAGATGATCATGATGATGATATTGATACTCATCTTAACAATTATATCTTAAAAACTAGAAATCAAAAGAAAAAAAAAGAAATGATTGTCATCTATGCACCTTAATTGATAATGTCTGATTTTTATATGCTAATGAATTTAATTATGTGGTAGTGAATGTTCATAAATTTTATAATGTGTTAATGAATGTTATCGTGTGATAATTAATGAATGTCACATTTTATTAATGTGTGAATGAATGTTATCGTGTGATAATTAATGAATGTTATATTTTATTAATGGACAAAATAATGAATGAATGTTAGATGTTAACGGGGAATTTAGAGTGATGTTAGGGGGGGGGGGGTTGGGGCCAAATGAGATTCCACCTTCATGTGGTTGGCCCTATTTAGTACAAAATATAAAACTATTCTCAAAATAAAGTGAAGCTCAATAAGTTTGTTCCTTATATGGGGTCTCAAGTGTAGCTTTTATCCCACTCTCAACATTGCAAGGCTTCAAGTGGTGTTCTGATATTGGTTTCTCCATCTCCCACTGACATCTTGTCTTTCTCCTAAGAACTCTCACTGAGCTATGATACATGGATGAGTAGAAGATGTCCCTTACAGGCTACACATATATAATATTGCAAATCTAGGGAACAAATATACTACAACATAGAATGAGTCAACTTGAATCTATAGTTTCTTCATTCACAATGAAAATTCAAATTACAAGCCATATTTTAGATTTAATATTCATATTTATCTTCATCATGATCATAGCCATCACGGTCAGCATTTGGTTCAACTTCATTTGAACCACACTCCATGTCGGGTACCATTATAAGGCATGGAGTGTGGTCATATGCATGTTACCATAATAATGAGTTAGCCTATAAAATTATGAATAAAATACCTCATTTATCATATTTATAATACTACAGGTGCACTCGGGATTGGCCCAAACACCCAAGTTCCTACCAAAGGAACCCAAGTCGAACCCAGAGGAGAACAAAAGTAGAATTAGAACCCAACATCAAACAAAGAACCAGATAACTTGGATTTTTTCTAATTCAAGTTTATTTCTGAATTCTTCTCCAATTCTAACCTGATTATTCCATATTTTGTTTTCCAATTTTCCTTCTTCCTCGCTCCAAATTCAAGGATCACCACCCATGACTTGGTTAAGATGATGAATGTTGGAAATGCCTTTATTACCAAGGAATCACCACCTGCCATTAATGAATATTAATGATCATTGTTTCCTAAGGGTAATCATTGTTTGTGTATGCTGATCACCCAAGTCTTTGGCTGTGATTTGCATGCTGTGAGGTTTGTCAGAAGTGGTGGTATGACATGCTGGTTGGATTATAACATATTGACAGTTACACCATGAAAAAGACAAATGATTAAATAGAAAGAGAGGACCAACTGAACCATCTTGTGGTCAGTCTATATCACATTGAGAAACAACATCAAGACTCAAGAATCAAAACAACCAAAAGTTTCTTCAAGACCATGAATGATCAACAACATTCTATTAGAAAAAAAAACACTAATCTATAGTATCATTAAGCCATAAAATATGTCTTTAAAGTTTAGAAGCATCACAAGAACTTTCAAGAAACATAGTACTATCCAAGGACCAAAATGAATACCCTCCAAATGATTATGATTATGTTGATGTTGATGTCTATAATTTATGTCTAATGATTTTGATTATGTTGATGTTGATGTCTATAATTTATTTCACTTACTGATGCTTGCCTAGATTGAATTTTGAATTGCCAAGCTGGAGAACGCTTTCAAAGTTTAGGGTCTGTTCTACATGATACTCTTAGTTACAACTCAAATGAAACTCAACATATTTTTGATGCTGGGCAACCCACTGTAGAAACTCATCTGCAGGTGAAATTTAATGCTGTGAATCTTGGCATTGTTAATGTTATTACTTTTCCTCACGTTTCATATTTGTGAAAATGTTTCTTGGAACTATCTTATTCTTATTACAATGTTCTTTGTTGTGGGGTAGGAGGTCAATCTTCATTGTCTTCATTGTGGGGGACAGTGAAGATTTCTCTGACAAATAACAGGTCTTCTTTAGTATCTTATAATAACATGCTAAACTAATAAAGGTGTTATGGGCATATAATCTGCAATTACTAATAGACTAAGCATATTATTACTATGCTTAATGTTCCATTTAAATGAATTTAACACAAAAAAATAAATTTACAAAATTGAACCAATGGCATGTTTACAACAAAGATGTGTTGAGGAGTTTGCTCCTTGTTTAATGTTAACCGTTCCTGCACAATCCACTCATACAACAGTGAAATTCTATGTTGAAGGGATGGTTGATAGTGTTCCTTAAGGGAAGGGGGATTGTGAAAGACTTGTTATCATTGTATTGTGTATTTCCAATATTTTTGGTTGTAGGGTAGACTAGGAGAATGAAGGATCACTCACCGATTGCATGATAACCCAATTTTGAAGGGTCACTGGTTGAGGGGACAGTCAAGGTCCTGATGATTGGGCCATTGGAGGACCCTATTTCTTTGTATTAATTGCTATTCAAATTAGATGCATGGATTTGTTGTGAATTATCAGCTGCTATGTATCCTACAACTGCATTTGTAAATCTGCATATACTTCTCTACGGTTGTAAGCCACTTAAAGATCAAAATAGAGAAACTAAATCAAAATCATTATTTGTCCTATTTCCTTTTAACAAAGTCTCAACTATCAATGATACAATATACATTTGATGCCCTAAGCTATCAATATACAAATGGCACCTACCTAAAAGCTCACTAGGAGAATGAAGGATCACTCACTGATTGCATAATAACCCAGTTTTGAAGGGTCATTGGTTGAGGGGATAGTCAAGGTCTAGATGATTGGGCCATTGGAGGACCCTAGTTATTTGTATTAATTTCTATTCAAATTGGATGCATGGATTTATTGTGAATTATCAACTACTATGTATCCTGCAACTGCATCCGTAAATTTGCATATACTTCTCTACGGTTGTAAGCCACTTAGGGATCAAAATAGAGAAACTAAATAAAAATAATTCTTTGTCCTATTTCCTTTTAACAAAGTATCAACTATCAATGATACAATACATTTGATGCCCTAAGCTATCAATACAAATGGCACCTAGCTAGAAGTTCATGGGTTGTCCATTTGATAACCATAGTCAACATTTCAAAAAAATAGATATCCTTGAGCACAAGCACCAATAACATCAAATAATGGAGTTAAAGCATAGGCTAGGGCACGACACCAGTAGAATCCAGTCATTTCAGTGACAACAATTTAGAATGCGGTCCTTTGGCATGTATTAAATAGAATAGAATTTTTAGCATATTATTATGATTCTATTTCTTTGTTGTAAACATGCCATCGGTTTTGTTTTGTAACTTCACTGTTGTATGAGTGGATTGTGCAGGAATAGTTAACATTAAACAAGGAGCAAACTCCTCAACATGTCTTGGAAACCATTGAATTCAATAATAAATAAAACCTAACACCAACACTATTCCTTCCATTCACTTCTACCAAGAATAAAGCATTTAATCCATTCAACATTACATATAATCATTAGACAGTTACATTTCTTGACTGTGTAGAGGAACAGTCACGACCAAAATGATCAAAACTACTTTCACCCTTGCACAAGCTATTCCAAATTTCAAGTAAAATGAGCAATATGATATATCATTCATATTCATAGTAACCATTCGAAGGATCATTTTGTCAATGAACCCTCTGACTGTACCCCTGTGGCAGAGAAAGGAAACCTCAAAATAGAGAAAGGAAACTTAGTAAAACCAGTCTATACCGATGTTTGTGAGGGTACAGTCATGATAAGTGCCTCTCAAACCTCTCCAAACATGTAAGGTTGTCTTTAAATACTTTATTGATCTCTTCTAAACATTAACCAAATCAAACCTACATTTGAATCCACACACAATAACCCCAAAATGAAGGGTTTTGTATCCTTAATGAATCTTAGTCACTGGTAGCGCATGGACAGTCAAACTAGTAGTCTCCAAAGCATTCAATAAGTGACTGGATTGTATTTAATACACACTATTCCTTCCATTCACTTCTACCAAGAATAAAGTATTTAATCCATTCAACATTACATATAATCATTAGACAGTTACATTTCCTGACTGTGTACTAGAGGAACAGTCAAGAAATGTAACTGTGTAAACGATCCAAACATTTGAAAATAATGAATTGATATCCTTGAGCAAAAGCACCAATAATATTAAATAATGGAGATAAAGCATGGGCTAGGGCATGGCACCAGTAGAATGCGATCATTTTAGAGAGCATTCGTGATCAAATAAAATGCAATGCATTTGAAATTTTTAGTGGAATATGATGCCAGATGCTCGAAAGATGAAGAAATCACATACCTTCTCTTGCACTCAGCTTTTGCTCCTCTATCCAATCGAAATAAAAATGATGAGGTCATTTCACTTTTTTTTTTCATAGCCAAATCTTCCTTGTACCACATGAAGAACATGCTATTGGTTCAGTTTTGTAATTTATTTTTTGTGTAATTAGTAATTGATAGATTAAATGTAGATAACACCTTTATCAGTTTAATTAGCATGTTATTATCATATTAGATGAAGTATGTTTAAGAATTTTTGGGACTGGTCCTTTTGCGTGTATTAAACATAATAGAATTTTCAGCATATTATTATCAATCTATTTCTTTGTTCTAAACATGCCATTGGTTCAGTTTTGTAGATTTGTTTAATCTGTTAAATACATTTTTCGTGAGGAGGGGTCTTGTTCTCAAGAGATTGATGAAGATTGTGCACCTCAAAAACCAATTCATAAGGTACCAATCATGTTTCCTATTCGCTTATATTTTTGGATTGGTAAATCTCCTTATAAGTTTCATGTCCTTTCTTTTGATTAATATGGATGAGATATATATCTTACATTTAACATTCAACTTCTTTACATTTTAGAACATGTAGTGTGTTTTTTGAGGATTTTACCAAATCAATTTTTAACATAAATTGAAAACACCAAACTGATATCTTGCCCTTTCAACTTGACAAAATATTTGCATTTGACCAATAACTGCAAGCAACTGAATGATAAATCCACATACTTGTATCTTTGTAAAATACCTAGAACATCAAAAAGATCGCTAAGTGGCTACCGCCATGTTTTTTATCTACTGAATATGGAAAAAAAAAACACCAAAAAAAATCAAATAGAAAACATGATTGGTCATTTCAGAGAGCATTCATGATCAAATAAAATGCAATGCCTTCTCTCATGCTCGATCAACTTTCACCCTCTCGTTTTCTCCCACTCCTTTTCTCTACAAATGAAATAAAAATGATTTGGCCGTTTCAAAATAGTAAATCAATATCCTTGAGCACAAGCACCAATAACATCAACTATTTTGATCTGTGGGTACCCTAATGTTGGCAAGAGTTCTTTTATTAATAAGATTACTCTGCAAGCTTGAAGAAGTGATATATTTTGGCAAATGAAGAGTAGAAAGATGATGATATTCCTAAGATCATGGATGGCCACAATGTTGTAGACAGAATGGGAAGACATCTTTCTAGACTAGCCCTGGATCCTTCGACAATTGGGGTAGGATCCAGACCCAGGATAAAAAGATGTCTTCCTTTTTGTTGTGGAATTATCCCTTCTTTGGCCTGCACTCATTCCTCTTCTCAAAAATGGTTATCTAGAAAATTTGGATACTGTTTCTCATCCATGCACGAAATGTGCTAGTGATCGTATAAAATTACTTTAGGCCTCCAGTATTGATGAGATGTACAAGTGTAAAATTTTTTTGCGAGACTAGGATCAATTTGTGCAGTGTACATAAATGCAAGGTGGTGCTAATTCTCAATGATTGATAGGTAGCTAGGACAATAGCTAGGGCTAAAGATAACACAACTCAAGAGACCATCATAGGTTGTCTCTTTCTTCGATCTATATTATTGACAAAATATTTTACCTTTCATTAGCTCATCAAATCCGGGGATTTGAAAGAATTTAATAAAATATTTTCATGACAACGTATATTATTTAAGTTGAAATTGCATGAATTTATCTACTTCGCGCACTTGTATACTATGAAGACGGCGATAAAGAAGCATCTCCTCCTATGGCCATGCTTCTTTATCGCCATCCTCATAGTCTACAAGTGCGCGAAGTAGATAAATTCATGCAATGTCAACTTAAATAATATACATTGTCATGAAAATATTCTATTAAATTCTTTCAAATCACCGGATTTGATGAGCTAATGAAAGGTAAAACATTCTATCAATAATATAGACCAAAGAAAGAGAGAACCTATGATGGTCTCTTGAGCTATTTTATCTTTAATGTGCATATCTATTAGTTTTTTGACACTTCATAATTAATTCTGACAGAAGTGCTATGCATTCGATAGATAAAATGTCAGAGAAAAATAATTTATGACAATACTTCTGACAGTAATGCTATACGTTCGACAGGGAAACCTATCGGAGAAATGTTTAAGGACTGTCACTCTTTCGACAGTTTAAGTGTCGCAAATAGAAATTTTTTGACAGAAACTTTGACATTAATGCCATATCACTGACAAGTATATCTGTCAGAATTAGGTGGAAACTGTCGCTATTCCAACAGTTATAATGTCGGAAAGGATATGTTTTTGACAGTTAATTTTGATAGAGATTGTATATTTCTGATAGGTTGTTGTGTCGAAATTCTGATGGATGAACCACAGAAAATGCCATAACGAAGTTGTTGCCATGTGAAAGTTTCCAACATGATATGGTGTCGGTAAATTGACAGATATATCTTCTATCATAATTTCCTACACAAAAATGGCGACGGACTCATCTGTCGAAATGCTGACAAATTAGCATTGCAAATCTGACAAATGGCCATCAAAATTTGACCTCAAATGTACTAGTGTTGAAGCTCAAGAGATAGAAACACCCACATCCATATTGGATTACCTGGGTGTAGGATGATCACAAGGTCATGATCAATGAACAATGCCTAGTGAAGTTCAAGATTGGTAGATACCATGATGAGGTACTATGTGATATCATATTTATGGATACATATCATTTGTTATTGGGCAGACCATGGCAGTTTGATAGGCATGCTGTACATGATGGTCGTGTGAATACCTATTCCCTGACGAAGGATGGAGTGCAACATAAGCTAAAGAAATTGAATGAGACAAAAGAAAAGGTATGTGGTAATGCAAGAATAACTTTTGTTAATGGAAGAAAATTCCTAGATGGTATGAGGCATGAGCATGTGTGTTTTGATTTAATTCCAAAAGCTGGTAAAGAGTAAGTAGAAGATGTACCTATAGAAGTTGTAGATTTGTTGAATGAGTTTTAGGATATTGTGTCTAATAATGTTCCTATTGGATTACCAGCAGTAAGGAAGATCAGTCATCAGATGGATTTGATTCCAAGAGCTAGTTTTCCAAATAAGGCAGCACACAGAATGACACCAACAGAAAGTGAAGAGCTGACTAGACAAGTACATGAGTTATTGTAGAAGAGGTTTATTTGAGAGAGTCTGAGTCCTTGTGTTGTACAAGTGGTATTAGCACCAAATAAGAATAGAGAATGGAGGATCTGTATAGATTTCAGAGCAATAAATAAGATCACAATAAAGTACAAGTTTCCATTGCCATGAATGGACAATATTATGGACTGTTTGAGTGGAGCTATATATTTCTCAAAGATAGATCTGAAGAGTGGATATCATCATATTTGGATCAGAGAAGGAAATGAATGGAAGACTACCTTCAAGACAAAGGAAGGACTGTATGAGTGGTTAGCCATGCCTTTTGGGCTAACCAATGCACCAAGCACTTTCATGCAGCTCATGAATGAGGTTCTGAAAGAGTTTCTGGGTAATTTTGTCATTGTTTACCTAGATGATATTTTAATCTTTAGTAAGAAATTGGAGGAGCATATGATGCATATTCGTATGGTGCTTGAGAAATTGAGAGAAGAGAAATTGTTGATAAATTTGAAGAAGTGCAGTTTTGTGAAGAAAGAGTTGGTGTATTTGGGATTTGTAGTTTCAGTAGAAGGTCTTAAAATGGACCTAGAGAAAGTACATGCTATTCTTGAATGGCCTACTCCAAGGAGTGCTACTGAGGTAAGATCTTTTCATGGTTTGGCTAGCTTTTACAAAAATTTTAGCAGTATTTGTGGACCTTTGACTGCAACAATGAGAGGGGATAGAAAAGAGTTTAAGTACACTAATGGGGCAGATAAGAGTTTTAAACTATTGAAACAGAAAGTTATAAAACAACCTATTTTAGCACTTCCAGATTTTAATAAGGTGTTTCAAGTAGACTGTGATGCTAGTGGTACTGCAATAGGAGCTGTTATGAGCCAATTAGGTAAACCTGTTGCTTATTTTAGTGAGAAGTTAAATGATGCCAAGAGAAAATATTATGTTTATGATCAGGAATTTTATGCTATAGTTTAGGCATTGAAGAAGTGGAGACACTATCTACTTCCTACAAATTTTTTTTTGTATACTGATCATCAAGCTTTGCAATATTTGAATAGTCAAGGAAAGTTGAATCAAAGGCATTTGAAATGGGTTGAGTTTTTGCAGAGTGACACATTTGTTTGAAACACAAGAGTGGAAAGTCTAACAAGGTTGCAGATGTACTTATTAGAAGGCAACTATTGCTAACATGAATGCAGATTGAGGTGGTTGGGTTCATGGAACTCAAGAATTTGTATCTAGAGGATCTTGATTTTGGTGAAGCTTGGAAAGCTTGTAAAGAACCTGTTACTCTAGACAAAATGAAGTGGTTGGATTTCATCATTCAGGATGATATGCTATTCAGAGGGAGTCAGTTGTGCGTTCCACAAAGTTCTATGAGGGTGAATCTCATCAAGAAGAAGCATAGTGGAGGATTGGCTAGACATTTTGGTTGTGATAAAACCCTTTCTTTGGTTAGTGAGAATTATTATTGGCCATAGTTGCAGCAAGATGTCAAGAAGTTTGTACAAAGTTGTAGAGTATGTCAGATGGCGAAAGGAGTGAAGCAGAATACAGGGGTGTATCAGCCATTACCTATACCAGAGAAACCTTGGGAGGATATCAATATGGATTTTGTTCTTGGTTTACCGAGGACTCAGCAGGGACATGATTCAATTTTTGTGGTGCTTGACAAATTTTTGAAGATGACACATTTCATTCCCTACAAGAAGACTAATGATGATGTTCATGTAACATAATTTTTTTTAGAGAAGTAGTGAGACTACATGGTTTGCCAAAGACCATAGTTTCAGATTGAGACACTAAGTTTATTAGATATTTTTAGCGGACATTGTGGAAGAAGTTGAAGACACATTTGAACTTTAGTTCATCACATCGTCCACAGACTGATGGATAGACAAAGGTGGTGAATAGAAGTTTGAGAAATTTTTTGAGATGTTTGGTTGGAGATAAGCCAACGGGATGGGATTTGATTTTGTTAGAGTATATGTTTATTGTCACTTATTAATTAGATCATGTTGATTTAATTATTAAGTTGTCTATGTACTCTTTTTTCACTTAAGCTATCTCTTAGGTGCATATAATTAATATTTTATATTAATTATATTGCACAACCTAGCTTTTTTAGGTTTTAGGGTTTTGTTCACCTTTATAGGTTGAACCTTGTAAATACTTTTTCATTATCTTGGAATACAATTTCTCTCACACCGTTGAGATTTTCCAAGCCCTTGCTTTTTGTCTTCTTGGTTTCCTTTCAGCAACAGGTTATTTGCATGCAAGTGTTCTTGGCGTTCTGTGAAGTTAGATTTCTCAACTTATACATGGTATCAGAACTTCCCTACTCTTGCCTATTCTGGTATTCTTGAAGCAAGTTTTTTCAGTTTTGGTATTCTCTACAGGACGTTATTTTTTATTTCTTTTTTGCTTGCAAAAAAGAAATTTTTTTTTGGAGAGCATTTTGAGCAAAAACGGATGCCACCATTGCGTTCAAAAGGCCTGTGAGAGTAAAAAATCATATAAAATTTGCATTTTTTGGCCTATGGAGCTTTTGGGTGAATGTTTTGGCCTATTAGGGCCGTACGACATGCAAATCAAATTTTTTAAAAAAAAAATCATTAAAACCGTGCATTTTTTAGTTATTTTTTGGTGCAGCCAATGCGCCACCATGACCCAGTCACACAACCACCCCCGTTGGTGAGCCACCCACAGGCCACCGGAGCTCCGCCCGCTGGCCACTGCGCCCCAGCGTCGCTCACCACCCGCTAGTCATGCAGTGATGTCATTGCTGATGTCACTACCATTTTTTCAATTTCTGACAATTTTTAAAAAAAATTTCGGCGACCGAATTTTTTTCCCGACGATCGGACTTTTTTTTTGGCAGACAAGCATTTGACAATCATACGGCCGTCAATTTTTTTCTTGTGTCTGGTTTTTTCCAGAGAGCTCTTATTTGGAGGTGCAGTTGGTTTTTTGGTCGTAACTTGTGCATACGGTGTCCTTTTTCAGCAAATGAAATATCATCAGAAAGGTCTTTTCAAGATAGACATGATGATGCTAGTTTGGTTGTTGACTTGGCTATTTGAGCTCTCATTTTTGGCATTGAAGAAAAGGCTTCATTTTCCTCCCTCTCTACATCTAGCATCCAGGTTTTCTTCTTAATTTTTGTGCTTTCAATAATTGTTTACTTGTTGTACGGGGGCTAGATTTATACATTATGGGGGGGGGGGGTGCTCTTTATTTCTATTATTTACTTTAGAAAAGACCCTTCTATTCCTATCTTCTTCTTCTCTCAATGTTAGACCCCTCTATGGCCCGGTTGACACCTCACAATTATCACACCTGGAAAGCACACATGACCGGGCTACTTATGTCACGTGGCTTATGGTCATATCTGGATGAACACCAACCTATCCTACAATGTTCCTTTGAGATTATTTAGCACAGAAACAAAATGGATGAAGCCATGGGTTTGATTGCACTGAACATATCTAACAGTCTCCTGTTTCACCTGGAAGGTTTGACCACTCCTAGGGCTATTTGGGGCAAGTTTTCAACCTTGTTTGGTACAGTGAACTCATTTCAGACACTTCAACTTCATGTAGAGTTGACCTCTTTGAATCCTTCTAATTTCCCCACTATAGAGGACTTCTTGATGAAGTTCAAGTCTCTACGTACAGTTTTTCAGGGATGTGGAAAAATCAAGACAAATGATGAGTGTATCTATCTGATACTCTCAAAGTTGCGAGGATAGTATCAGATCTTTTCTTCCACTTTCTACTCCACCATGGATGCTTTGGGTACCAGACATGTTATGCCCTCTTTTGAGACTT
Source organism: Chamaecyparis obtusa (assembly GCA_027943335.1). NCBI lineage: Eukaryota > Viridiplantae > Streptophyta > Pinopsida > Cupressales > Cupressaceae > Chamaecyparis > Chamaecyparis obtusa. Next base: position 1,372,957 of record BSBK01001219.1, read on the forward strand.
TCTGTGACAGGTTGACATGTGAGTAGTCCAAGCTCATTCATATGGATTCACTTGCAGGTTCACAGTCACAGGCATTGCTTGCCAAGACACCTTAGGATTCACAAAAGCAGAAGCCAAAGCAGATATCTGATTCCTCTTCTCAGCACTCTACTGGCCCACCATCTTCTTCTAAGAAGGAGAAACAGAAGACTGAGAGCTCTACCTATTCCTATTGTCAGAAGGGACCTCATGATGAGTCACATTGTTTTAAGAAGAGATTTGATGGCTATGAGAAACAGATTGCAGATTTGCAAGCTCTCCTTCAAAAGAGCACTATTTCCTCTCCATCCTCTTCCACCTCATAGGGGTCTTCTTTTCAGTCTTCTGCCTCATCTTTGACATCTGGACCATATTTTGGACAGGGTCATGCATTATGAGCTTCCATTGCATCCCCTTTATAGGTCCCTTGGATACTGGATTCTGTGCTTCTCACCATATGGCATCTTCTCCAGAGATCTTCTCTTCTTTTGAGGCTTCTCCTATTCCTCATATTCTCATGGGGAATAACACTATCATGACAATCTATGGGAAAGGTTCTGTCAGCATTTAGGATGGCACATTCAATTATGTATTTTATGTTCCATCTCTGTCTACAAACCTTCTCTCAATTTATCAGATTACACTCAGTGGGTCAGGGAAGATAGTTGAGCTCACCCCATATTCAGTCTTCATCCGAGATAGTGCGATAGGTGGAATTGTTGTTATAGGGATAGTTGATCATTCCACCCATCTCTACACCTTCTCACACTTTGGTCCACCATCTCCATTATTGGAGCACAACTCTCCTCTTCTGTAAGAGCATCATGTGGGACAGTTAGGTCACTTGAACCTCTGTGTTGTTCCTGAGACCACTTCTGTGACTGCCTCACCTCATCTTGTTGGGATTTCTTCTATTCAACAGGACTCTTCTTTAGTACTACCAGACCCTCTAGCTCCATTCATTGAGCCACCAGGTGTAGTTGTTAAGGATTCTATAGAAGACACTCATCTCCTCTCTCCTGACAGTGTCAGCAAACCTATCATACCACCTACATTGGGGATTCCCTTTTAGGATCCTCATGTCTTCTCCTTTTAGCATCAGCTTGGCCTTCCAATGACACCTCATCTTTTGAGGCTACCTCTTTAGTGCTCACTACCTTTCACTCCTTTGTATTGGAGTCTCAGTGGTTCGTTAATTGTTCCAGGGGTTCTTTCATTCTGGGGGGGCTTTGGAGCCCTAACCCTCTCTCACGGGGGGGTTGGCAACACACATTGTACTTATGGCTTTGAGAGAGTCTCTTGAAGTCATTTTTTGTCTTTTGCTTGCTTTTATATCTCTTTTTAGAGAGGATTTTTTCCCACTGGGTTTTCTCCTTTGTCTCCGGTTTACAAAGATTTCCTTGTATTGGGTACCTGATCAGGCCTTGTTGCCGAGACCCATTTCCTGCTTTCATAGTTGTGCTAGGTTAGCTTATCTCCTAAGCTTCTCTTAAGGGGGGATGTTAGAGTATCTGTTTATCATCACTTATTAATTAGATCATGTTGATTTAATTATTAAGTTGTCTATGTACTCTTTTTTCACTTAAGCTATCTCTTAGGTGCATATAATTAATATTTTATATTAATTATATTGCGTAACCTAGATTTTTTAGGTTTTAAGGTTTTGTTCACCTTTATAGGTTGAACCTTGTAAATACTTTTTCATTATCTTAGAATACAATTTCTCTCACACCACTAAGATTTTCCAAGCCCTTTCTTTTTGTCTTCTTGGTTTCCTTTCAGCAACAGGTTATTTGCATGTAGGTGTTCTTGGTGTTCTGTGAAGTTGGATTTCTCAGAATACAATTTTTCTCACATCACTCAGATTTTCCAAGCCCTTGCTTTTTGTCTTCTTGGTTTCCTTTCAGAAACAGGTTATTTGCATATAGGTGTTCTTGGCATTCTGTGAAGTTGGATTTCTCAACTTCTACAGATTTCACCATAGGCAGAATTTGCATAGAATAATTCTGTCAACATGAGCTTAGTAAATCACCATTCTAGATTGTATATGGTAGTAGTCCCAGAAATACATCTGAGTTTAGGAAGATAGATAAAAGAGAAATAAGTAGTGTTGAAGCTAAGGATTTTGCAAAATATTTGAAGAACATCTATGAAGAGGTGAGGAAGCATATTACCAAGATGAATGCGCAGTATAAGGCTAAGGAAGATGAGAAAAGGAGGCATAAGGAATTTTAGGTTGGAGATGAAGTCATGGTTCATTTTTAGAAGGAGGGATTTCTAGTTGGTACATACAACAAGCTGAAAATGAAGAAATTTGGGCCATGTAAGATACTGAAGAAGCATGATTCAGGAAATGCATATGAGGTAGAATTGCTTACTGAGCTGAATATTTCACCAGTTTTTAACATTTCAGATTTGACAAAGTATCATGAGGGAGGTGTTGAAGATGATATCACAAAAAAATAGTGGAGTATTCCAGCGACCAATTCAGCTACCAAGGAGATTGAGGATATATTGGACAGTCGTGTTGGCAGAAGCACAAGGAATAAGACATATGAAGAATATCTGGTCAAGTGGAAAGGATGACCTGTTGAAGATTCATCATGGCTAACAAGGGAGGAGGTTAACTATCTTGGTTTTCCTCTTCACACCTAAGATGTGACAGGGTCACTTCTCAAATTACCCTGGGTGTATGATGCAGGAGCATCCTGGGTGTAAGAGCAACCTTGCATCACCCAAAAGTATTTTTGGTTTCTTATCAATAAGGGCTATCTTGTGCAGAGCTACTATTTATGGAAACTTGCTATTTTTAGTAAGTTGGTCATACGATCTCAGAATGTTCTGATTTCATAGGTGAAGGTTCATTTTGGTCATATCAGCCTGCCATTAAATTTTCATTGCTAGATCAAGTCTAGTTTTGAAGATATTGAAATTGTTTGGTATTAGCAACTGGGTACAGAAACTTTGACCTCAGTTTTGAAGGCTTTAGAGGCCCCAGATGAGGTTGAAACTTTGATTGACTGGAGCTTGCACGAGTCAGGCACTATAGAGCTCCTTGCACCCTTTCTGAATTGGGGTCATAATAGTCAATCGCGTCAACATGTGATGACTTATGGTCTCTGGAAGTCGGGCCACCTGAAAGATGGAAAGTAAATTTCTTTCAAAATTTTTGTTCGGGTTTCAAAAGTTATTTTGAGCTGAATTTGATGTAATAAATTGAAAAATAAAATAATTCTAAGTTTGGTTGGCCCTAAGGGCTAAATTTCTAGAACCTTCTCGAGCGGTGGAAATTGCCTATATAAAGAAGGCTCGTAGTGTTGTCTAGGCAGTTCTGGGTAGATCTGGGTAATGATTCAAGGCTTTGTCCTATGGAATATTGTAAAGGGAATGCCCATGTGGCTTTGCATATTGTAATTTTGAAATTTGTAATTCCACACTTGTGGAGATAATAAGAAGCCCATTTTCTGTTATTGCAAATTGTTGTTGTTTCTCTATTTCTGTTATGTGTTTGTGGTATTAAGGGGAGCACCCTTCATCAGTATGTTATCAATAAAAGACTTGAACATATAGAGGAAGCTGAAGTGAAAAAGTTTGCAAGGTGAAGACTTGATAGACTTGTATGTGAAGAACCAGTTTGGGGTTTATGTGTTGAATCCCAGAAGATGTTCTTCCAGTCTATGAGAACATCTTTTCGAACCTGGAGTGTCTGATGCAAGGGCATTATAAGGTACTTGGTGAATTTTCATGGTGGTATGTTGTTTTGGTTTTATGTTACTTGGTTGTAGCTTTAACAGATAGTCTTAGTTATTGAAGGAAGCTCAGTCGCTGAAGGAACTAGGTGAAACCTCTTGTGCTCGATGGAACTTGTACTAGGTGATGCCTATGGTGCTCGGTTGATGTGCTTTCTCGATGATGTCTGTGTTTCTTAGTATTGCTTGGTGTGGTCAGTTATTTCACTAGTGCTTGGTTATTTCTTTGGCGCTTGGTAATTCTATTTTACTGACTGGAGTTCTTGAGGATTTGGTTGGCCGACTTGGTGCATTTATTGTTGGTATCTTTTGTTGTATTCTCCTATGTAGATCTAGAGGCCGACATGGAGAATTAAATGTTTGTAAGGCTATTTGAGAGCCGACTATTATTGCATTTAATATTTTTTTGTAATAGGATCTGACTTGGCTTAGGAGTTAATTGTTTCTTCCAGCCGACTTGTGGTTGAAGATTAGTATTTAAGGAGTGTTTGGGTAGTTGTTTAGGGGGAGACAGAAGTAGATTGCTAGAAGCTTAGTGTAATCACCTAAAGGTGGATAGGATCATTCAAGTGATTAATCAAGGAAAAATCAAAGCAATTGAATCGAATCAAGCATTTGGCCAATCAAAATTAAAATCAAGCTTTAATTCAATTTAAATCAAAATCAAGAGCATTTAATCAAGTTAAATCAAATCAATGTGTAATTAATTCAATTAATTGTATAGTTTGAATTAAATCAAATCAACCCATTCAAGAGGTGCACATGGCTAAATAAATGAATTAAAATCAATTGATTAAATTCTAATTTCTTTCAATAGCCATATGGAAGGAAAAAACCTCAACCAATGAGATTTAAGGAAATGAACTCACATGGATCAAGCCAAATTCAATCTCAATCACTCAAATTGAAAGAGCATCTTGTTCACTCATCTTGTCTTCTTGTCCCAAGATTTGAGGACACAATATTTAAATTATCTTCAAAGGGTGGAACCAAAGACTCAACTCAAGCTTTATAATGATCAACTCTACTACACCCCCTCTCCTTGCATAAATCTATAAAAGGAAGACCAAAATCAATCATAAAACAATCCACAAATCTGAGAATAACATCCAACCTCATGAGAATTATAGCTAGAAAGGAAATTTAGAAGTTATTTGAGCATTTCAATTTGGAATTGAAGTAATTAGCTTCGCTGATCACTCATTTCTCATTCTAGGACTATCATTAATGGAAGCTTTCTAAGAGCTTCACCATTAACACTCTTAGTTAGAGAGCCATAGGATGCTTAATTATTCATTTATTTGCTAAATAGATGTTATATTGTGGTTAATTTAGTTTCTATTTGATTTATTTGACAATACTAATTCTATGACGGTACAAATTCTTGTACACAAAATGGTGCCCACCGTGGGGCAGTAGGCTTCACTTTTTAAAAATCTTGTAATCTTCATATTTGTTCAATTTTTTGCATGTTTAACTCTTGATTTTGGAGGAAAACATCACTTTTGAGAATTCAAATGATGCTTTTGAGCAGTTAAGCAATGCTTCTGAGCACTGTTTCAATGCTTCCATGACAAATTTGTGTGCCTTTGCACAGTCAAACAACACTTTTAAATCTTTCTAACTTCTATCTTAAATTTCAATAGCGCTTATTCCCTGACTACCAAGCACGTTTACATATTTCTCCAGTGCTTTTACTTCATTTCAGAAGCCTTTGCTTGATTATTTAGCACTTTTATTATCTATTTCTACACTTTTGAAAGTTTAAATAGCACTTTTGAGCCAATCTACAACACTTTTAAACAGTTAAATAGCACTTTTAATCATTTCTGTAGCACTTTTGAATAAAATGTAAAATTTTATATTCTGACTATCAGAAAATGAATTTCATGACTCTACAGGATGACTAATCACCAAAAAGCAAAACTACCAGAGAGCAGATTCAATCAAGAAGGCAAAGCTTTGACAAGGAAGATTAAAAAGGAGAACATTGCTCACATTAAGCTAGTTCTTGAGGATTTGTAGCTAGTAGGAAAGGTACATGAACATTATCTCAAAGTTGTAGAAGCATATAAGGCAAAATTTGTTTCATTAAATTGGAAATTTTCACCTTAAATCAAGTTTTGCTTAAATTTGGAAATTAAAGCTTAAAGTTCAAGTTGATCTTTGTTTCCTTCACTTTGGTTGGCTTTTTTGACTAACTTGTTGGAGGAAAAGTACATTGGAAAGGAACGATCGCCAAGGTAAGCATTAAATCATGAAATTAACTCAAAAATGCCCCTAGCCTTTGCTAGCTACAAGGAAAAGGTAAACCTTAAAACTTGGTCATTTGCGTACTTAAAATTGTGGCTTTGGTGTTTTCAAAATTTAGTAATTAAAACAAACTATATTTGTTTGGAAAGTTTAGCATTAGGCCTATGCTCTACACTTCTTTTAGTGAATCAAAATGCCAAAAATGTTAAACTCTTTGATTAAAAAGAAAGGTTGAGGAAATCAAGCACATAAAATTGAAAAACCCCTTGTTTGTGGAAGAGAGTAGCAATACTCGAATCCCTTTAGTTAGTGGGTTGGAAATTGAACCTTGTTAATTGTGTTTGGGGATAAAGAAGTGGATAGGGATATTCTCTTCACCTTTTTGGTGAATCAAATTCCTACAACCTATTTCTCTATTCTATTTCCTTGCTTTAACATGAACATGCTAGATGTTTAGTTGGGCTCGCCTCCCAAGATTTACCTTAAAAGGGCTGGTGAGAGGGACAGTCCAAAGTGGGATACACTTGCTTTTGCTGAGAGAATCTAACTCACTATAAAATGAAATACATGCATTTTTAATGGGGTGTGTGACAAAAGGATACTAAATTTTTGAACTTCCTCAAGTAGTCCTCATGGATTGCGCAAAACTCTGATATACCAGTGGTGGGAAGCCTCTTAATATAGTTGGAGGATGAAAGTTTAATATCTATTTTGAACGGAATATTGATTAAAACCTTTTTAACTTAGCAAAGACTACCTTATAGAGCCATGTTTACGAACCAATCTTGAGCTAGGTAGATTGCTTGAAGTGTCTTTTGTTCAAAAACTTGTGATAATGTTCCTTCAAATTCAAACATATATTTGTTTAAAAGGGTTAAAAAGAGACAAGTGTATGTGTGATTGTTGTGTTTGGGAATACATAGAACAAGTGAAAGAGATATCAATTGAAAACTCATCTTACATTTTTAATCTCTTCAATAATTACCAACAATTACCTATTAAAAGGATAAAATCAAATCAAACCTCATTGGATGCTGGTTTCCACATGCTCCCATAAACTTCAACTATCTTTACAAGAAAATGGCACTTGCATTGCTAACAAAGTCAACAAATTTGAATACCAAAGTCTTTTCAATAATCAAGATCAAGGGGATATTATCCCAAATTTATTTGAAGAAAAACTTGAATCGATGGATTGAAATTATGTATTTCATGATTACAACCAAGGAGGAAATAATGATGCTACCAACAATGCAAATCAAGGACCTAAAGAGACCCTTGAAGAAAGGGCTAATAGAGCAGCTCAAGATACTGAGTTTCTAGAGGTCATGGACAAATTGATAGATAGGGATAGGGAGAAATTTTTCCTAAACCTAGCACAAGTGGGGGTAAAGCTCCCCCATGACTATGATATAGATCAACTTAAGAAGAATCAAGAAGAAGATAACCCCATGAGTGCTATGACTAGACAATTAAAGATGTTCCAAGAACAAATTGATCTAATGAAAAAGGCCTATGAACCTAAGCCATTTTCTATTGAGCCGTTGTGCCCATTCCCCTTCAACAAAAGCTTGGTCATGGCACCTTTTCCTTGTAATACCATTTTTTCTAAATATGATAAGTATATGGGTAAAAGACCCACATGATCATTTAAGAGAGTTTTGTGCTCTAAGTATTGAGTTCACGCACAACACTACGTATCTAACGAGACTTTTTCCTAGGAGTTTGGGAGGACCTACCATGGAATGGTTTTCTAAACTTCCCCAAGGAATAAAGACTTTTGAGGAATTAGCCTCTAAGTTTGTAGCCCACTACTCCTATAATATTAACATGAAATCACAATGCTCAAATTATGCGATACCAAACAGAAAGATGGTGAATCCTTCTTAGGATTCCTACAAAGGTAGAGGACCGTTTTTGCAAGGTACCCACGAAGCATGCCTGAGAAGGAGAAGATGGAGATATTTAAAAATAATTTGAACATGGAAATGAATTATCACCTCCAACTCCAATGTCCTCCTACATTTTAAAAACTTATAAAAAATGGGATTAAAATCGAAGATGTATTAGTAAAGAGAGGAGAGATAAAATTGTTCAAGGAAAATAAATCCAATACCAACAACAACAATAACCATTATATATCTAACTATGTTAATAATCGAGGGGCAAATAATCAAAATGACAAACCTAAGCTATGGTTGAAAAATAATAACAAAAATCTTGTCAATGATGGAGTTGTGGAGGCCCACAACTTGAAGGCAACCCCTTTTAACTTATCAAGTGGAGCTAATTCTTCTTGTAACGTAAATCAAATGAATAAGGCTCTATTTAATTCCAATAATTTCAATAATCCCAACAACAATTCCAACAATAATCCTTTTAATAATGCTAATGGGAATAAGCCCAAACCTTTCTTCTCCACATATCAAAAGAGAAAATTCACCTTTCTAGGTGAACCCTTGGAGAATGCATTAAGAACCTTGGTTGCTAATAATATTATCACATTACCCGAGTTGAGACCTTATGAGCCTCAAATTAAACCTAATTGGTGGAATTATTCTCACCATTGTGAGTATCATCAAAATAAGGGTCACAAAACCAATGAATGCATGAAGTTAAAACACTTAGTGCAAGACCTAATAGATGATGGAACAATCAAAGTTGAAGGACCTCAAAATAATGAGGATCATATGGCCTTCAAGAACCCCTTTCTAAACCATGAGAAGGGTGAATTGTCTAATGTCAATCAAAATCAGAAAAGAGGTAATGAGAAGGTGAACTTTTCTCACACTTACGATACCATAATCAATACTCTAAGTGAAGAGGACAATACCGTAAATGTCATAGTGGTAAAGGAGAAATAAAGAGAAGCATCATCTAACATTGTCACTAGGGGGCAAGCTTCTAAAATCATTCTACCCAAAAATGCTCGAAGAATTATTTTACCCAATCAAAACACGTCTTCATCATCGAAGCAATATAACTTGGTGGATCAATTACAAAGGACTCCCGCTCAAATCCCAATCTTAGAGTTTCTCAAATTATCACCCATGCATAAGGAAATTCTAGAGAAAGCTTTAGTGGAAACCAATGTGCCACTAAATTTAGATGTGGAAAAATTTAAAAATATGGTGGGACACCTCATTGCTCCTCATTGCTTATCATTTTTAGAACAAGATGATATGTCATTAAACCACTCAAAGAATTTATCTTTGCACATAGAGGTCCTTATTCAAAAACATAGAGTGAAAAGAGTGCTTATTGATGGAGGAGCCGGCTTGAACATTTGCACCCTAAACTTGGTAAGAGCCCTAGGATTTTTCGAAGAGGCTATTGATTCAAAGAAAAAGATAACAATCAGATCCTATGATGATGAAGAATGAGCATCTAAAGGGGTCATAATAATTCCCATTAGAGTTGGTCCTATGTAAAAGGAAACTATTTTCCAAGTGCTATATTTAAATTTGACCTACAATATCTTGTTAGGGAGGTCGTGGATCCATGAAATGCATACCGTACCTTCTACTTATCACCAATGTTTAAAGTTTCCTTATCTAGGGCAGGAAATGATGGTCAGTGGAGACTTAAATCCCTTCCAATATTTTAACAACATCAAGCCTATTAATGACTCTCTAGTCCCACACAATGTAGAGGGGTCTATACCTAATCAAATAGAGCAAGGGAAAAGCTCTAAAGACATCCCATTATTGAAAGAAAAAGAAAAGCTAGAAAAGGAAATTATTTTTGAAGACATCTCAAGACCCACTAACCTAGCTACATTGACTAAAGGAAAAGAGAAGGTTAGTGAGGATAATATTATTGAAAAGCTGAAAGAAGATCAAACCAAATCTATCCAAGTGTATACCAAGGGAGATCATTATCAAAAAATGGATCAAATGATGAGGAATTTTGATAAACAATACAAAATCAAGCAAAAAGGAGTAGGTGAATACTCACTATCCATGATGGACTTTCCATTATCACCTAAGTCCCATGGAAGAACACCTAATCTACCCCATAAATACAATGACCAATTTGTGAGAGAAAACACTTCCTCATTTATGGATGAGGATGATAACAAAATCCTAGAGTGGCTTTACAAAGATGAAGAAACAATTGCGCATGTAAAACACATTTAGACTCAAATGCACCCATGAGTCTATGACTTCTTCTAATCGGAATGTTATAAGTAGGACTAGTGGTAGTAAAGCTCATAAACCAATATAATGCAAATGAAATAAACTAAGAACACATAATGCATGAATATGAAATCTAATTAGCATAGAAGATCAATCACAAAGGACAAATCTAATACTAACAAGATAAAAGGGAATCTAACACCAAAAAGAAAGAGAGTAAGCTCATCGGGTTCACCAAAATGAATAGAAGAGATTTGGAATCACCTCTATTTGTGTATGTGTGTGGGGAAAATGTAAGATTCACTCCTAAATTCAAATTCCCAAAGGAGAGATCCAATTTGATCAACCAAGAGGTTAATACACAATTGAATCAATCTATGAAGAATATGAAAGAAAGAATAAATCCTATACTTCCCTATAGTTGGATTAAGCTTGAAATCTAAAATAATTGAAGTGCAAATACTAACCTTGAATTAGGGCAGATCTGGAAAATGCTGAATTCTAGCTTTTGTATGAACTTTCTAAAGATTTCATCACTTGATGTGGACTGGAAATGCCGAGGTGGACAAAACCCAGAAATCTTTTCTCCAAATTCACACAGGTCGACTTTGACCTTTTAAAAGGTCAAAGACCACATTATTTATTTAAAGTCCGATTCCTATTTTGTTTGCAAATCCTTAAAGATTGCCGAAAAGGGTATCTGAATTTGCTCTCAGATATGAGATTTCACACTTGTACCTGCAAGAAAATGGGGTTTTTTGGTTGTATGGGGGGTTTGCCTTAGTCAAACCCCAATTTAGGAATTAACCTTGAAATTGAATTGAAATATATGGTGCATAAACAAAGTAATTGAAACAAATCACCTCACTTATGTTGAAGTCCTTGTAGAGGATTCGAATCCTCAAATCCACAAGTAAGAATGCTTTAATGAATGTAGGATGTCTCCAATCAATGGTATTTTGATCTTCAACACCAATCTTGATTTGATCTTTGCATATGAGAAGGTTTGAATGAATGGAGAAGGATGGATCTTCAAGGGGGCTCTAAGGAGATTGAATCCTTCAATAGCTAACAATGGAACTTGATGGATGAATGCTTGAACACTTGAATGCTTGAAGAATTGTTTGCACTTGAGAGATCTAGATACTTGATTGAGAAAACTTGATGTGAATGAGATATCAAAATGAGAGAGGAAGGCCTCCTTTTATAGTGATCTAGGGCACACTCCTCTAGATGGGCCACCTTGAAGAATTAAATCCCAATTAGGTCCTCACCTTTAGGAAATATACCTTGATTAAATACTATTAAAGGATTTACCATTTCAAAGCCTGAAACAGTCGACCCGGAAGCGGGAAATAACTTTCCCGAAAGCCAAATTAGCGAGAAATGAAACTTTGAAATTTTGGCAGGAAGAGGTCAAGGTCGAGGTTGACCCTAACCTGGTCAGGGTCAAGGTCGACCCTGACCTGGTCGGGGTCAAGGTTGACCCTGACCTAGTTAGGGTCAAGGTTGACTTTGACCTCAAACCCTAACTTTGTTAGGATTTGCAACAAGAGTTCCAAGGGATGCTAGAAATGCAGAATTTGATGTCTGAACAAGACCCAGTGTCAGGAACAGACAAAAAATCCTTTGAATGATGTGATGATGGACTAGGAGGTCTCATTTCTGAATCCTACCTAGAAAATAGAGCCATAGAAGAAGGAAAATTAGGAAATTCCTTAAGACCTTAACCCTAATTTCACCTAGAATGAAGAAATCAAGTGCGGAGAAGAAGTGGAAAGCGGGGGAAAGCCAAATACATGCAAAGACCCAATCAAGGTGCTTAACATGACCCCAAACCACTTACTCAGAGGGCTAAACACTCTTAACATGGACGTGCTTCCATTTTAAGATGATATATTAAGCCCCCACTTTAGCAAGAGTATGGACTCGATGCAAACTCTTGGTAAATGAGATTAAAATAACAAGATAATCTTATTGTAATCTAAGGGACAAAGAGAAATTCCAAGCCCCTAGGGACTCAAGTCTTAATCAAATCTTATATCACAGATAAGAGAAACATCTCTAAAGAAAGAAAGAAAAAGTGTGATTACCTCGCCCAATGAGAACTTATGTCCCATTGTGAACCACACGGAAAAAAGGTGCAATCGAAAAGATGGAATTGAACCGCCTAGTGAATGTGGCTACTTACTAGTCAACCCATCAAGGATTTGTCCTTAGGAATATTCTATTCCATAAGAATAAAAAACAAAAGAGATCCAATGTTAAGGACACTTCTTACCTTAAGGGATTACAATATATGTGTATTTGAAACTGGAGGGATCAAGAGATCCTAATATAAATCCATACTTTAAGGATTAGTTCTTAATCCAAAAAGAAAGATTAAAAAGTAATTTTAAAGTGCGTGTCTTCCTCAGGATTTAGCAACTTATGTGTGTTACCTTTAGAAGATTTAGCATGTTTTGAATTTTTTCATAAGTGCATGTGTGTAATAAGTGAGCAGAGCGTATGCCCCCATGTTAAAGTTATTGATGACACTTTAATAGGAGCAATGGCTTTAACGGAAACATAAAAAACTCCACTGATTACGTTTCCACGTTGAGATGCCCCTAGACGAAGACAAATCAAGAGAAATAACATAGAAACATACAGGGAATATAGAAGGGATCTACCTACCATGGGGTCAGTATGATCATAAGATAATATATATATGATATTATTGAAAATGAATTGACATCATTCCCCAAAGAAAGTAGAACTACAATCACAAAGGAGGAAAGATCACATAAGATATACGAAGGAGAATCTTTTCAGACCATGACATGGAGACCAAAAAGATTTAGTGCTACCATATCTCGAATCCAAGTAGATTACACAAGGAAACATTTACGAACAATAGAACAGTTACAACATAACATTGAACAACACATAGAAGAATAGAGATACATATAGAGGAATTTGAACAACAGTTTCAATTCCTTCATCACCTTTTACCAACTGAGTAACAAGGATCGTATAAAAGAATCTAACAACATTTAGCAAACACATTATAGGAGAAGCACAGTATAGTAGGCAAACACACAACAAAGCTACCATCAAGGACAAGTTGATCAAGTGCGCTGCCTACTTTCCCCATCTCGTTGTATATCATTTAGGGTAGGTGGGTAACTCGCAAGAGGGAATATATCCAATATAGTAGGAATGATAGCTAGTTCCAAACAAGGATCCTCTTGAGAATCACTATGTTCGATACTAGGTGTAAGAGTTAATTGAGATGAAAGCATATTTGGAAAATCAATGTCAATGTCAATAGTCTCATATTCATCAGTAACATTATCAGTATCATCAAGAGTATCTTCATCATCCAAATTAATCAAAATAGAATCTAAGATATGAATAAAATCATCATAATCATGCATGTGAACATTATTATTAGTAACAACATTATGCATAGGTGTATCTGCAAAAAGTAGAGATCTGTTAGCTTTAGCATGAGCATGATGCTTTTTATAACGTTCATTAGCAGATTGGTTACATTTTGATTTATTTGAAATAGGTTGAGAGCTAGGAGGAACAATCGCAGGATCCTTCACAGGTTCTTTAGGAAGATCAATAGGATTATCAACCATAGGAGGAGCAATCACAGGATCTTTGATAGATTTAGTAGGAGGAACTTGATTAACAGAACAAGAAGCCATAGTTGAAAGAGGTATCAAAGGTGTAGGTAAAAGACCATGATTAAGATCCATAGGAGGTATGCTTAATTGAAGAATCTTACGATGCTTATAAGCTTGATACAATTGAAAAAGATTATCAGGGTGAGGAGGACATGAATTAGGTAATGAAGGCCAAAAGAAATCCAGAGTAGCACAATCTCTAGGACTAGAAGGTTGATATAGACTATGATTGATCATCTTCACTTTGCCATCATGAATGAACTTAAGATACTTATGGATAGGTGAAGCAATAGCATGCATGGCAGTCAACCAAGGAAAACCTAGCTTAACTTGAAATTGATCAGAAGTAGGAATCACAACAAAGGTAGTGCTCACAAGTTTTCCAAAAAGATCAACCGGTAAAGTAATAGAACCAAATGAGGGATAAATAAAACCATTACAAGTTTGAATCCACACATTCGATGTATCATAGAAGTCACGTTGTAAGCTTTTCATAAAAAGATTTTCTTCAGTGATAACATTGACTAAGGAGGTAGGATCAAAAAGACAACCATGAGTAGGTATTTGGGCAACCCTAGCAGCAATATAAAGGGGACCATCAGGAGCCTTAACAATCTCAGAGTCATCAAAGGTAATCAAAAGTTCCCAAGGTATTTTATCCTTAAATTGTTGTCGAGGTTTAGGTTGAGGTTTCACTTTAGGTTTGGGTTTATCTTGAGGTTGAGATTGAACTTGAGGTGAAGGTTGAGGTGGAGATATAGGCTTGGCAACATGCTCCACTTGATTAATGACATGATTAAGATCATCCATCTTGGAATCATATATAATTTCCATAGTAGATGGTTGAGCAATAGTATTAGTATCATGCGTAGGTAAAGGATTCGTATAGATTTGAAAGTCTTGATTAGGAGGAGAGACAGATTGATTCCCACTATTATCAACAGATAAAGCTTTAGCATCAATGAGATCTTGGACCTTATATTTTAAAGAATAACATCTCTCAGTATCATGACCATTCTGATGATGATATTGACAAAAAGCATTTTGATCAAAAGATTTAGATGCAATCATAGTAGGTAAAAGAGGTCGAATAGGAGGTAAAGTAATCATATTAGCAGCTAACAACCTATTCATAATAGCATGTAAAGTTTCGGAAAGAGAAGTAAATGTATGATTTAATTGAAAAGTAGTGGATGTAGAAGTAGCATTATGAGATGCAACAACAACCTGATCAGCAACTGCATTCGCTAGTTTGTTTATTTTGACATAATTATTGAATTTTTGAAACTTATTTGGATTAGGAGTAGCATCACTCTTATCAACAGGAACATGAGCCATTTGAGTGTTGCTCTCAAACTAACTCACTTGTAATTGATAATGATGAAGTGCTGCACAAATTTGTTGAAAAGAGGTAAATTCAGTAAGCAGAATCTTATCTCTAATATCCTTTTGTAAATTTGAAATAAACATACATTGAATATCAATATCAGGAACATGATAAGAAATCTAAGCATGCAAATGCTTAAATCTACTAATAAATTCAGTCAATTTTTCTTTAGCACTTTGTTTACAATGCATTAAATTAGTCAAAGACACTTGCGGGCCAATATTGTTTTGAAATTGTTGAATAAAGGCATTAGCAAGTTGTGGGAAGGAATCAATGGAATAAGGAGGCAAGGAACAATACCATTGTAAAGCCTTGTCATGAAAGGTTTGAGCAAATAGTTTGGCTAAAATCCTATGGTCATGAGCATAATCACTACAAAGGATTTGAAATGTTTTAACATGATGAACAGGATCCCCTTTTCCATTATAATTCTCAAGATGAGGCATATCGACTTGCTGAGGAACAGGAGTTCGGATAATATCCCTAGACAAAGGACTTCCCATGTCACATGTAGGAACACTAAAATTGTTTTGAGTTAAGGAAGCAAGTTTTTGTTGTAAGGATGATACGATTTGAGCCAAACTGATGATGGTGGAATCAGTAGAGGAAATAGGAGTAGCAACATTAGACACACTAGGTAAAGTGTAAGAAGCTACATGAATAGAAGACACAACTGGAGGAACACTAGGAACTACAGTTGGAAGCAGAGTGGAATAAGTGAAAGGAACACTATGATATGAAGGGTGTGATGTAGGAAGAGACACAGGATGAACACTCATAGGAACAAAGGGAACCATGACAGTCACAAAAGGAGGAGTATAGATAGGAATACTAGGTAAAGGATTAGAAGAAGGTTCAACACTAGTGATAGGAGCAGTGAAACCTAAATCTTGAGCCTCTTGAGTTAAAGGTTTAACATTGGAATGCACAAGATGAGTAATACCACGTAAGAGGTTAACACCTTGATCACTATCATGGAGAACTTTCTTAAGAGCCTCTATAGCTTGAATAGAATCTTGACCATGGTTTTCTTGAAGAAGCCAATTACCCATTTTATCAAGTTCAGTGGAAAGTTTTTGAACTTGTTCAAGAGGAACCCTTAAAGCATCATCCTCATCATGAGATGACTGAGAAGAGTTTTGCTCCATAGTAGGATTAGAATAATGAAGAATCAAGTTATCATCGGGGATCCTAAGGAAAGGAGAAGATTCAAGCTCAAATGCACCCATGAGTCTACGACTTCTTCTAACCGGAATGTTATAAGTAGGACTAGTGGTAGTAAAGCTCATAAACAAATATAATGCAAATGAACTAAACTAAGAACACATAATGCATGAATATGAAATCTAATTAGCATAGAAGATCAATCACAAAGGACAAATCTAATACTAACAAGATAAAAGGGAATCTAACACCAAAAAGAAAGAGAGTAAGCTCGTTGGGTTCACCAAAATGAATAGAAGAGATTTGGAATCACCTCTATTTGTGTATGTGTGTGGGGATAATGTAAGATTCACTCCTAAATTCAAATTCCCAAAGGAGAGATCCAATTTGATCAACCAAGAGGTTAATACACAATTGAATCAATCTATTAAGAATATGAAAGAAAGAATAAATCCTATACTTCCCTATAGTTGGATTAAGCTTGAAATCTAAAATAATTGAAGTGAAAATACTAACCTTGAATTAGGGCAGATCTAGAAAATGCTGAATTCTAGCTTCTGTATGAACTTTTTGAAGATTCCGTCACTTGTTCTAGACTGGAAATGTCGAGGCGGACAAAACCCATAAATATTTTCTCCAAATTCACACAGGTCAAATTCGACCTTTTAAAAGGTCAAAGACCACATTATTTATTTGAAGTCCGATTCTAATTCTGTTTGCAGATCCTAAAAGATTACTGAAAAGGGTATCTGAATTCACTCTCAGATCTGAGATTTTGCACCTGTACCTACAAGAAAATGGGGGGTTTTTGGTTGTATGGGGGATTTGCCATAGTCAAACCCCAATTTAGGAATTAACCTTGAAATTGAATTGAAATATATGGTGCATAAACAAAGTAATTGAAACAAATCACCTCGCTTATGTTGAAGTCCTTGTAGAGGATTTGAATCCTCAAATCCACAAGTAAGAATGCTTCAATGAATGTAGGATGTCTCCAATCAATGGTATTTTGATCTTCAACACCAATCTTGATTTGATCTTTGCATATGAGAAGGTTTGAATGAATGGAGAAGGATGGATCTTCAAGGGGGCTCTAGGGAGATTGAATCCTTCAATAGCTAACAATGGAACTCCTTGATGGATGAATGCTTGAACACTTGAATACTTGAAGACTTGTTTGCACTTGAGAGCTCTAGATACTTGATTGAGAAAACTTGATGTGAATGAGATATCAAAATGAGAGAGGAAGGCCTCCTTTTATAGTGATCTAGGGCACACTCCTCTAGATGGGCCACCTTGAAGAATTAAATCCCAATTAGGTCCTCACCTTTAGGAAATATACCTTGATTAAATACCATTAAAGGATTTACCATTTCGGAGCCTGAAACAGCCGACCCAAAAGTAGGAAATAACTTTCCTGAAAGCCAAATTAGCGAGAAATGAAACTTTGAAATCATGGCAGGAAGAGGTCAAGGTCGAGGTCGACCTTGACTTGGTCAGGGTCGAGGTTGACACTAACCTGGTCAGGGTCAAGGTTGACCCTAACCTAGTCAGGGTCAAGGTCAACCCTGACCTAGTTAGGGTTGAGGTTGACTTTGACCTCAAACCCTAACTTTGTCAGGATTTGTAGCAAGAGTTCTAGGGGATGCCAGAAATGAAGAATTTGATGTCTGAACAAGACCAAGTGTCAGGAATAGATAGAAAATCCTCTGAATGATGTGATGATGGACTAGGAGGTCTCATTTCTGAATCCTACCTAGAAAATAGAGCCATAGAAGAAGGAAAATCAGGAAAGTCCTTAAGACCTTAACCCTAATTTCACCTAGAATGAAGAAATCAAGTGCGGAGAAGAAGTGGAAAGTGGGGGAAAGCCAAATACATGCAAAGACCCAATCAAGGTGCTTAAAATGACCCCAAACCACTTAATTAGTGGGCTAAACACTTTTAACATGTAAGTGCTTCCATTTTAGGATGATACAAGTTTTAATCGACGAGACTTTTATCTAGTGGAAACCTTAGAGGACTCTAGCGAGGAGGACTTTGACCCTACTTCTTTAGAACATTTAAAAGAGGCACATGTCATAGAATTGAATGATACAATGTATGAAGCATCAAACAAGGTCTTATGCCTAAATCCCATTGAACCAAGCCAAAGCGTTGATCCTTTTACTCTTATATACCCATAATTAATTGAGTGGGATTCCATTGAACCAACCATCCTCCCAACATTTTTGAATGTTAATGTGGTGTCCCAATACCTCAATGTGGTTGAACCTTCTTCTGCTATGAAATATTAGGAGGAAATGATATAGGGGAGTACACAAACTTTCAATCCATCTAAAAATGAAAAAAAACAAAAAGGAAAAAAGGAAAAGAATCTAATGTTGAAAACCACATGGTGGCGGCATTAGATCGAAAAGAAAAAGAAATAAAGGATGTTTCCAATGGTGAAAAACCAACTGAGGCACCTAAGGAAGGAATTTTGGATGCTCTACCTGAACATTATGAAGAGAGATCTCCAATTTTGATCGAGCCTACATAAAAGATAAACATTGGGTTAGATTTTGAGCCAAAGATCATAAATCTAGCAACATCATTATCTAGCGAAGAGAAAAAGGAATTCATCAAATTCTTCAAAGAGAAACAAGTCAACTTCACATGGTCATATGATGATATGTCAGGCTTAGATCCAAACTTAATCATGCACCATTTAGATATCAAAGAAGGAGCTAAACCAGTCAAACAAAAGCTAAGAAAGATGCATCTGCATATAGCCTTGCTTGTAAAAGCTGAATTGGAGAAATTGCTAAAAGTGGGATTTATTAGGGCCATTGATTATGTATAATGGATTTCAAACATCATACCAATTTCAAAAGCAGACAAGTCCATCAGGATTAGCACAGATTTCAGAGACTTAAACTTGGCATGTCCTAAGGATGATTTTCCTCTTCCAAGTATAGATGCCATTGTGGACTTAACAACATGACATTCTATGTTCTCACTCATGGATAGTTTTAGTGGCTATAAAAAAATAAATATAGCACCTGAGGATCAAGATAAAACAACCTTCATGTGTGCATGGGGGACTTTCTGCTAGAATTTCATGCCTTTTGGGTTGAAGAATGCCAGAGCAACCTATCAACGAGCAATGACCACTATATTCCATGACATGATGCATAAGTTCATGGAGGACTATGTAGATGATGACATATTGGAAAAATCTCATTCAAGAGAGGAGCACTTACCAATTCTAGAGAAAATATTTGTTAGATTAGAGCAATTTAAGGTGAGGCTCAATCCAAGAAAGTGTGCATTTGGAGTCCAATGAGGCAAGCTGCTAGGTTACATTGTATGAACAAAAGGCATAGAAGTGGATACCACTAAAGTCAAAGCCATCATGGAGATGGAATCACCTAGAAACATATGCCAAATGAGTTCACTACAAGAAAGAATTCAGTCCATCAAGAGATTCATATCCCAATTGGCGAAAAAATGTCACAGCTTCAATCAATTGCTCCATAAAGATACAGTTTTCAAATGGGATCAGAAGTGTGAGGAAGCCTTCAACATGTTAAATAAATACCTCATGAATCCTCCAATTTTGATGCCACCAATTAGAGGCAAACCCCTAATCCTATATATTTTAGCGACTGAGCATTCAGTAGGGGCACTTTTGGTATAAGAAGATGAATCATGCAAAGAAAAAGCTATATACTACATAAGTAGAACTCTTGTAAAATATGAGTTAAACTATACATTCATTGAAAGGGCATGTTTGGTTGTGGTTTTTGCTTCACAAAAACTATGTCACTATATGTTGTCTCATAAGATAAAACTCATTGCAAAGATTGATCCTCTGAAATACCTACTTAGTAAAACAACATTAAATGGAAGGCTAGCCAAATGGGTCATCGTATTGAGTGAATTTGACATCGAGTATGTAGATTGTAAATATATCAAAGGGAAAGTCATTGCTAACCAACTAGAAGAATCACCACTACAAGATGATCATTCAATTCAATTAGAATTTCCATATTCTGAGATTGTGAATACAGAGGCAAAAACATGGCAACTATACTTTGATGGTTCATACACCCAACATGGATCAGGAGCATGGATACTCTTGATAACTCTGCAAGGGTCTACAATTCCAAAGTCCTATAAATTGTTATTTTTATGCACCATTAACATAGTAGAATATGAAGCCTTATTCATCGGCATAAAGTTGTCTTTGGAATGGAAGGTGACAAAACTAAAGGTTTATGGAGACTCTCAACTAATCATTAATCAGATTAATGATGAATATCAGACCAAATATGACAAGTTGGCACCTTACAAAAACATGGTGGAAAATCTGAAAAAGTACTTCACTCTTATTACATTTGAGCAAGTACCACAAGAGAAGAACATAGCAATAGATGCAATGGAAACTTTGGCATCACTTCTACAAATGCCAGATCAAAGTTCTTGATATGAATTCATGGTAGAATAAGTGGAACAACCCGTGGGCCCGACCTCCTACTCCAGCTTCAACCCATGATGAACTAACATCACAACACTACTGAACTCTGGAATAAGGCATACAGCACTACTAGACTATATCTTGTCATAATGATGAATATCGGACTAAAGATGACAAGTTGGTGCCTTACAAAAACATGGTGGAAAATCTGAAAATGTACTTCACTATTATTACATTTGAGCAAGTACCATGAGAGAAGAACATAGCAACAGATGCAATGGAAACTTTGGCATCACTTCTACAAATTCCAGATCAAAGTGCTTGATATAAATTCATGGTAGAAGAAGTGGAACAACCTGCATTTGACCCTACCCATCCTCATACTATTTGTCTATTAACCGAACATGAATCACCTTGGTATGGAGCCATTTATACTTACCTAAAAGACCAAATCTTACCAATGGACCAAACTAGGAACCAAAAGAAAAGCTTCATCTGCCAATATTCTCGATATACCCTAATATACAAAACATTGTATCATAAGATTATAGACAGAATGCTTCTTAGATGTTTAGAGAAAGAGGATTCAAATGTAGCCTTGTGAGAAATTCATGAGGGAATCTATGGATCACATTCAAATGGATTAACCCTAGCTAAGAAACTTCTTAGGATAGGATATTTTGGCCTACGATGGAGAAAGATGCTTGCCATTTTGCTAAGACTTGTTGAAAGTGTCAGTTTCATGGAAACTTGATCCATGTACCAGTCCAAGAGCTTCATCTGATGACTACACCTTGGTCATTCTATCAATGGGGTCTAGACTTAATAGGGATGATTTACCCAACATCTTCCAATGGGCATAAATTTATCATCACTGCTATAGAATACTTCACTAAATGGGTGGAAGTTGTACCCTTGTCAACTACAATAAGAAAACAAATATCCTTGTTCATACTAAATCATATAATTTGTAGATATTGTGTACCTCCTTCCATCATCACAGATAATGCTAAACCCTTTAAAAATAAGGATTTGAAAGATTTGTGTACAAAGTTTCACATGATACATCATTCCTCTTCAATCTATTACCCCCAAGGTAATGGACAAGCAGAAGCAATGAATAAGAATATCCTTAAAATATTGAAGAGAATGGTGGATAACTCAGGTAGAGATTGGCACGTCCAAATAAAACTGACTCTATGGGCTTATAGAACTAGCATTAGGATGCCAACAGGGGCTACACTATTTTCCTTAGTCTTTGGAGTAGAAGTTGTATTACCTTTGGAGGTAGAGATTCCATCCTTGAGAGTATCACTACATGGGATGATAACTGAAGAAGACTATAGGGTTGCTAAGTTGCATAAACTAGAACTGCTAAATGAGAAACAACAACAAGCATTTGATCACTTAAAGGTATATCAAAATAGGAAGTCAAGAACCTATAACAAGCATATCAAGTCAAGAATATTCCAAGTAGGTGACCTAGTTTTGCGAGAGAATCCCAAGAATCAAGCAAAAAGAGAAAATAAAGGGAAATGGGAAGCAAACTGGTTAGGACCTTTTGTGATGACCTCATCTTTTGGCACTGACACTTACAAACTAGTAGATTGTGATGGAGAAGAGCTACAATAACCTATCAATAAAATTCATCTAAAGAGATTCTACACATGAGACAGATGAAAGAGTATAGAGAGTATCATAAAAATCAGATGAGGAGCATCATATTTATTGTACATAGTCAAAAGAGATCCAGAAAATATCAAAAACATTTGAAAAGTAGAAAATATAAAAAATAGTGAAAAATTGAGCATGAAGAAAGAAAAAACATTCAGAAATGATCCTCAAAAAGATTTTGTCTTGGTGAAAACCTAGCAAATAGGTGCCTTGATGATATGAATTTTTTTTTTAAAAAAAGAGAAAAATACAAAAAAATTGAAAAAGAGAAAAAGTATCTTGGTGAAAACCTAGCAAATAGGCACCTTGATAGCAAAAAAAGGAAAAAGCTTTAAAAAAAAGGAAAAAGAAAGCAAGATCCATTTAATCGGTGAAAGCCTGGTAAAAAAGTGCCATTGAAAGTCAAAGTCAGTTGCATACCTATAAGGTCACCTTGTAAATATTGCATTTGCCAACATTTCTATATATTGCATAATAAAACCCCATAGTTGTATTTTCAAGAACCTAAAGATTTTGATCACCTAATCTACAAATTGTCCTAAGTCCCACAAACATAATCATATCAAGCTGGGGGCAATCTACTTGAAAGGAGGAAGGATTCATCAAAAGAAAACTTCAATGGATCATCAAATCAATTCATCAACAATGCAATTGGAAACACTTAATCAAATCCTAATTCTAATCCAATTTGAACCAAACACAAAATTTGATCTGAGATCTTAAACGACCTTATCTTTATCAGGATTAAAAGTATGAAATGGGTGGAACTACACTTGAAATATGGATTTGAAAAACAGGGCAAAATTTCTAAGTGTTGACTTGATTGATGAAATCATGTCTTTATAGAAAATTGAGGAAAGTTTTAAAACTAGACAAGCTATGATGAAAGGGTGAAATTTTACTGATTTCTGAATGATTGTCTTAAAATAAAAGTTTTAAAGAATGTATTATTTGTCTAAGGATGCAATCATCAAAGAATCATCGAGGACTTATACATAGGATAAAACTGAGATCTCTATTTGTTTACGCAAAAGGATACCTTGGATATTTTGATCTTCAATATCATAATACCAAAATCCACTTGCAACATAGAATCTGACAAAATCGGTATTCGCACTCTCATGATTGGTTTCAATCAATGATATTCGTACCAAGAAGGATGGGAAAGCAATGAAAAAGGTGCAAAAAGTATTCATATCATCATGGTTGAACTAGTGATGGTTGTACTAAAGTGAGATTCAAAAATTTCTCAATGATGATTATAAGCTCCAAATTTTTGAATAATGACAGTTAGTTGTATACATCTTAGATTAAATGCATTTAGTGTATTTTGCCTTTCTTAGTTTATGATTGCAAGAGGAAAAATTGACAAAACGAAAGGGGGTGTGGTCAAATAAAAAATCAAAGGATCATAAAAAATTATATGTGATTGAGTGTGCTGGAAATCCAGGAACAAAAACAAAAGTGCATTCCATTAGTTCACTTGCATTTGTTAAGTTCATTTTAAATCATTACCTTTGAGGGGTATTAAATCATTTTCATTAGATCTTGCATTCATTTAAGTGTGACCAACATTTAAATCATTAATTTTATTGTCATTACGTTAAGTATCATTTAATCATTAATTGCATTAGGTTGCATTTATCATTTAAATCCAAATTCATTTACATCAATTCCATTAGGTTGCATTCATCATATTAAGTTTATTAAATCCATTCATAATAATTACAGTCATTCATCCATGTTAAAAACCATTAAGTGCATTAGATTGCATCATTCAAGATTCATTTCATTTTAGAACACATCATTCTTTGCAAAAGAAATCATCCATATTGCATCCATTAAGTGCATTACCATTACATTCATTAAATCAAAATCATCACATCATTACATTCATTAAATAAATGCATTTAAAATAGAACATAAAATCATCATTAGGTGCATATCATTTAAGTCATCTTAGAATCCATTACATCCATATACCAAAATAAATACATCCATTATCTATTAAGACATCCTTTGCATTATTAATCTAATACATCTATATATAATTGCATCCATAATCATAGCATTAATCAATAGAATCCACATCATCACATTCATCCATTTATTCTATGTCATACATAAGACAATCATTTAAGCATTATTACGACATATGCATACATTTCAAAAATTGCATTCTGAAAAGCATAAAATAAAGCATATAGGAGATAGAACCATCTAGATCTGCATATCATGCTAAAATACCTAAAAAGGAGATCCAACACATCATGACATCATATATAGTGAAAGCTATTAAAATGAGTATCAAAGTCTATAACATCATCATGAAGTAAGCAGGATATCAGAGTCCATCAAATGATCATAACTGTAATATCTGATAATCAATGTCTATCAAAGTGAATCAAAGTATCAGCATAAACAACATCGATTAAATCAAATGATACAAGAAGAATCCAATGTCCTGACATCAACAAGAGAATGAGACCATATATCATCAAAGTATAAAGTGACTGAAATATCTCATGTCATGTCTCAACTGACTGAGTCACCAACACCATCGGTACCATCAGGACCAGGAGGACTATCTAGAGGATGACTCGAGCTCACCTATAATCCCTTCTGACTCATCACTGCCAAGAAGGTCTTCATCATCAAACTAATATAAGTAACCTATTGCTACATCGCTGACATCTGAGATTGAAGAGATATAACATTTGATGCTAAAGCTGGGGCAACAGTCTATGCTGCAGAAGTCTATGGTGGAGGAATGGAAGAAGAAGGCATCGAAGAAGATGGAATAGACAATGATGGAATGAAACTGGAAGAAGATGGACATGATGAAGAAGATGGCATCGAAGTAGTAAAAGAAGAAGAAGCAGAAGGAGGTGCCTAAGCCTATGGAACAACCGACGATATACCCTATTAAGCAGGAGGACCCTATGCCTGATCAAGTAAAACCTAAGCAACCTGTGCCTCAACCTCTCTATGATGTCTGACTCTATGTCGACCATGTCTCACAATAGGATCCCTAGAAACTTGATGAAGTGCTCTATTTGCACCACCTCTCACCTGACCACCACCCATAGGAGGAATATGAGCAACATCAATCACTGGAATATGTACTCTACCTGCTCTGGCTGCTCAAAAAACACATCATCCATGCCATGCTTGAATCCTACCCCTACCACCATCTCCACCATAATCATCTCCACCATCTCCACCATCTCCTACATCACCACCACCACCATCTGATAGCTCATCAATGCTAGGAACTCTCTCAACAAGATCCATAAATCTCATAAATGGGTACTGATGAAACCACTTAGCATAATCCTTTGTGATCCCAACATCCATCATATACTCTCTCATCGACCAAGGTACATATAGAAGGTCTCAGATCTCTTGAACTATTGTACCATAATCTACATAGGGACCCCATAATGATCTCTCTATCTGTAGTTGAGCATACATCACTACTCCCTATGACATACCTTGTCTACGCCCATATTGATGCAATTCTTTCCTGAAGAAAAATCTCTCAATGACATAAGTGGAACGCCCAATCATCCATCAAGGGAAAAACATATAAGGTAACTCAGAGTCATCCTCGGGACAAGCCTCACAACCAACATATGGCCTCCAAACTACCACATCCATATTGTCATTGACTCAACACCAATAATCCCTCTTACCCATGTGGGTCTGAATAACCATACCCTCGTACATCTAGGTGAATGGCCAACCTGGATCTCGCTATCATGCTGTAATGGGCCGAGTGACTGGGATGTGCTCCCAAGTCCAAAGCTATAGTAAGATCACTCCTGTAGTGAGCGTGGAAGATCATCTATAGACCACTATATGTAGCTCATGATACAATTGAGCTAATACATAAGATCCCCAATCAAATCTCTAGGGATACGCCATCAAGTCCTCAAGGATAGGACCCCATCCAACTACAAATCTATGACCACGTCTATCCGAAAGGAGGAAGCCACCAATTAGAGTACCTAAGACTACTGGTAGCACCATAAAAGAAAGAAACTGAGCCCACTGGATATGATCATCTCCAATGGTCAGATCTAGAAAGATCCATCGACATGCAGAACCATCATAAATAGTGTCATAATAAACTAACTCACCTATAGTCGGTAATCACATGATGTGATACACATCCTCTGGAGTAATAGTCATCTCACCCAATGGTAAATGGAAAGTATTATGGTTTGAGTGCCATCACTCTGCCATAGCGGTAATCAAACCCTGATTCACTTAGAATCAAGGTAAAGATAGAAGGAAAGATAGATCACCCAGACTGATATGTCTATAATCAGCCACACTCAAGTCCTGGATCATACTCATAGGTAGAGGGTACAAACCATGAACACCCAATGATTTGAGAACCTCTTGCAAAAAGCAAGTTCAATCACATCAGTTTTGAAATCAGTTAACATTTGGATTATCCTAAGTCAATCGAACATTTACAAAATATCAAACCACAATCAATTTTCCTAATTCTACTTAGAGAGGATGGAAAATTCATCATCATCCATCATCTAAATCTAGATTGACAATCAAATATTAAAATTATGACTAACTCATACTGACATCTTATGACTTGCTATAACATCAAGTTCGTTACCTTAACCAATCATTTGATCAAGGACGTTGAACATGTTGAAAGTTGACTACAACAATTTAAAATCTTTCCTAGCAGGGTGAAAGCACTATTTCAGGCTTTAAAAGCGCTAAAACACAAACACGTTGTTTAAAAGTTTAAAAGCACTACTTAATAGCTCAAAAGTGCCATTTCAAGTAAATGCGCTAAAATAATTTGAAAGCACTGTTTTAAAATTCAGAAGTGCTATTCTAATTGGCAAAAGTGAAATCAACATTAAACGCGCTATTTGATAAGGCAAAAGTGGTTTAGGGCCAAGAATAGGTGTGTAAATGCACTGTTCTGAAATGCGAAAGCACTAGTTAAAAATGTGGAAGTGCAATTTGAAGGGTAAAAGTGCTAATTAAATTTGCAAAAGCGCTATTTGAAAAAAATAGAGGGTTTTACAATGAAACATTTGAATATTTGGAAATTAAATGCATAAATTGACAAAATCAAGAAGTTCAGGCACTCACTGGAGGTTCGTAGTTCAATAGCCGTTGATACCATCACCCACGCTTGAATCTATGCTAGTGAATAGGGATAGAGATTGTTAGAAAGTCAAAGGAGGTTAGAGCTTAGAAGTGAATAGTAAAAGTGAAAATGAATAGTAAAACTAAATTTTTGAATCCTTTATATAGACATTTTGACCTAAAAAGGGTATATTTGACCTAAAAAGGGAATCTATGACCAGGAATCCAAAATTTTCACAAATCTGCCAAATCAGGGGCATTTGTAATCAAATAGATGCGAAAAACATTATCAGAAATAAAATTGAAATTCATTATAAATTGACCTAATCAACCCAAATTGACCTAAAACATCAAAATTTTCAAACATCTATCAAATTTCATTTCATTTCCAAGGGGGCATACACTCGGATAATCAAAATGACAACAACATCATAAAATCAAGAGATCGACCATCAAATCAAAGTGTAATCTTTTATCAAAATTTTTTTTGCTAATCAATCAAAAGGGGCATCAAACATTGAATCAGATCAAATCAGGTATCACATCAACAATCTAACATCAAATTGATCATCAAGAGTATCAAATCAATTAGAACTGCATCAAACATCATCAATATCTACATCTTACATCGAACATTGAAGAATCGACCATCGAAAGAATCAAGATCGACCATTGACAAAACCAGGACCTTTTATCAAAGTCAGATCAAGATATTCTTTGAATTAACATGCTTTGCACGTCAACTCAAAGAGGGGCATTTGTAATCACCTAAAAGTGGACAGGATCATTCAAGTGATTAATCAAGGCAAAATCAAAGCAATTGAATCGAATCAATCATTTGGCCAATAAAAATTAAAATCAAGCTTTAATTCAATTTAAATCAAAATCAAGATCAATTTAATCAAGTTAAATCAAATCAATGTGCAATTAATTCAATTAATTATATAGTTTGAATTAAATCAAATCAACCCATTCAAGGGGTGCACATGGCTAAATAAATGAATTAAAATCAATTGATTAAATCCTTATTTCTTTCAACAACCAAATGCGAGGAAAAAGCCTGAACCAATGAGATTTAAGGAAATGAATTCACATGGATCAAACCAAATTCAATCTCAATCACTCAAATTGAAAGAGCATCTTGTCCACTCATCTTGTCTTCTTGTCCCAAGCTTTGAGGACACAATATTTAAATTATCTTCAAAGGGTGGAACCAAAGACTCAACTCAAGATTAATCATGATGAACTCTACTTCACCTCCTCTCCTTGTATGCACCCTAAAATGGTCGCCTAGACTTTGGACCCCCATTCAGCAATTTATCAAATCCTTGAATCAATATTTTAAAAAATCAACATTTTATCAATTATATCAATTTCCTTGATCAAGTCCTATGTTATCATTTATTTGATTATTCATTGGGATAACCATTTTATCCTAAAGTCTTTATTTATTAAAAAGAATATTTCCTCCCCTTTTAATAAATAAAAAGCCCCCACTTTTCCTCTTATCCTAAGTTGCACAAATAAAGCATTGTTCTTATTTTATAAAAAGAGGAAAATCACTTTTTGTCTCATATGGACACAAAATTCAACTCTTATTTTCTCATTGGAGGATACTTGTGCACATGGATTGCTCTTCTTTGATGCTCCACTGTTGATTAAATCTTTTGCCTCTTAATCTCCATGGTCCATTCTTTCTCATTTCCTATAAAAGAAGAGCTTTCTTCCTCATTTTCATATGCATTTTTGAATACTAATGTTATGCTACAGGTTTTCTAGGTCACGTTGGAGCTTTTGAAGATTTGGAGCATTCTTGGCTTTTGCATCTACATTCCATTCTTAGTTTCATTCTTGCATAGTAGCTTCATATTTATGCTTTCATAGTTTAGATTTCATTTCAAGCTTTAGAATAACTCATCTAGCTTAACTAGGAAGGTTTGGTAATACTTGTACTTTCATTTCCATAGCTTAGCTTGCACCTCTCATTTCTAGCTTGCATATTCATCTTAATCTAGTTTGGATTTGCATTTCATAGCGAGTCTTGGGGATATTGCCATTCTTGCCCTTGTCTTCATTTGAATCTCTCGTTGTGTGGTTGACTAGCAAGGTCATTAGCTTAATAACTCTAGCTGAGAGCAAACTTAAAATAATCTTGCAACTCCATGCATAGAGAGCTCTAGGTCACTTTCTAAGGTATCCCATTCATGGATTCCCTTGGATATAATGACTTAGAGAAGTGCACCATTTGTGTGTGTACATTTTTGGTGCTCACTGTGGGGTAGAGATTTATGGTTTTGTCATTCATTTCATGCATTTTTAGAAATTTTTCATCATAGTTTAGCGTCATTTTCGGCTCTTTATTTTTCTATCTTAGAGTGTCGTATGATAGTTTTCCAGTGTCATGTGACAGTTTCTTGTGTAGTAGGGTGACACTTTACCAGTTAAAAGTGTCACATTATTTGACAGATAATATCGCACTGCTTAGTATAAACTATCGCCTACAGGTTAGCGAATTGTCGCCCAGAGATAAACTATCACCCCCGTATATAGAGAAGTGTCACACAACATTTCTGGTGACTGTACTGTCGCCTATACCTGACAGTGAGTTTTTTTTTGGTTCTTTTTTGCCGAATTTGGATCTAGTTAGCTTGCTGGTTTAGTTTACTGTGGTTAGATAGGTTTAATTTGCAGATTTCATTTAGATTTTGGATTTTTCTAACCTTGTGGGCCTAACAAGTTGTGCTTGTAGGTGTTCTCATTGCTTGAAATATTTTGCCAAAAGAACACATGTCAAAGCTTCAAATGCACAAGGGCTACTAACGGTTTTTGTAGGGCTGCCCAAAGCATAAAAACCCAATCAAGTGCTTGTTGTTTATTTCATTTTCAAGTGTGGCAATTACTAGTTGTTTCATTTCATAGGAACATAATATCTTCTTGTAGGAATTCTTGGGTGGTAGGAGAAGTATGCTCTTCACCCTTATGGTGAACTAGAAAATCTTGACCCATCTTTGGATTTTGAAAGCAAGAGGGTAATTGAACATTTGCTTGGTGTGTTTGGGAGAAAGATCTGGGATAAGGGAGTATGCTCTTCACTCTTGTGGTGAAACAAAATCTTTGAATCTCATAAGTTGATCCATTCTTTGTTTAGATCTTTAGAATCTTTTAGCGGGTCTGCTCTTGAGCAATCAAGAGGAACGACACAAGTGGGGACAAGCTTATTACTGACTATTCCAACCCACTATAAACTCAAGGCTATCAAGGACACAAAACCTTGGTAGACGTAGTGATTGTCTTCGCTTGATGTGAGTACTTGTGGGATTGTGACCATGAGGAAAATATTGAGCAAGAATGCTTAAGGTACTCTTGAGGCCGCGAGGTCTGTTACTTGCTGCAAGGTAAGGAGTCCCTTTGGGGAGAAAGAGGGGTACTATGAATGGAAGCCCTTATTAAGAACCATAGATAGAGGCCACCCTATTTTTCCACTTAGCTTCTTGGTGCAAGGATTGATCCAAGTGGAATAACCCAGATCACCCCAAGATTACTCACCATCTGTGTTCCTTTGGTTGTGTCATTGGCACTTCCATGGCAAAGCTGATATCTATTGTGGGTACCCACTTTGTGTGAGGTAATGGGACATCAAGTGTGGGACAAGTTGTTAAGTATTGAGCCATTGTCCTTTTAGGCTAAAAAGTGCTTGAAGTGTTTTCATTGTGATATACTCGTGTAAACATTCTTGAATAGCAAACATCATGGTAGCATTCATGGGATTTTATTGCTTTGATATCACAAGTGCTTGTCTTGGAAAGATTGCTTTTGCCCTTGTTTCAAGTGTTTTATGACATGTTTGATCACCTACTATTTGCAAACCTATCAATTTACTGCTGTCACTGTGATTGAGATCAAAAAAATAAACCCTCAAACTGAAATTTTGAACAAACAGTCATTAAAATTGAGATTTTGCACTTCACTGGTCAAAGAGTCATATGACCCTGGAACAGTATCACCCCTTTTACTGAGAAGTATCATGTGACAGTTCACTACTAGAAGACTGTCGCACTATTTGCTGGAAACCATCGCCTAGGTCACCTGGAAACTATCACCCCGCTTAGAGCAAAGTATCGCTTGCTGAGAAAGTGTCGCCCTGTCTACCTGGATACTGTCACCCAAAATTTTTTTTGCTATCTGCCTCATTCAAGCAATTTTCAGTCTCCTCTTTGTTGACCAGATTTTAGTAAGTTTCATACCCTGCACCTGAAAGCCTGTTTGTGCCTCAGGTTTTTGGCTCTAGACATCTTGAGTTAGTAATCTTTGACTTCACCAAAAATTTTGCTTGTCATTAGTAAGTTAGGAATCATCCTTGTTGACAAGATTCACCTTTAGATCCCTTGATTGCACACTTAGAGAGTTGAGTACTCTTTTGTCCAAATCCATTTTCATATAAATTCAATTTCAATATATTTTGGTTAAATCATCCTCTTGATCTATATGTGCTAGGATACTGGAATCATTTTGTTATGCACCACTATGGCAGTGTTGATTTATACCTTTTGTCAGCTTTCTATCTCACCATATCTCTTTTTGGACAATTGAATATTTTCACTATCCTAGTTTGACAATTAGCGATTCGTAAGGTCATTTTCTCATTAAGGATCTTTTCTTTCATGCCGGTTACAACATGATACCAAGTGGGTCAAGGAAAACAACCTCAATTAGTTTTTGAACAATTACCTTTAGTCCAAACTCGTCAAAGGAGAAAGGGGAAGGAACCCGTATTCGATCAATCTCCTAGGAGTGCTTCAGAGGTTTGGTTTGAGCCTAAGAGTAGCCTTAGTTAGTTGAGTACTTCTGTACCATCCTCTCAATCAAATATGGACATAAGCTACACTTTGACTAGGAGACAAAGAGAAGTAATAGATCAAACTCTTGATGACATTTTTCAGAGACACAGGAGTAATATGTCATTCAATGATGACAATCAACCTGAATCACCTCCTATTAATTCAAGATATCTAGATGCGCATCAACGAGCCGAAAGACACTATGCACAAGCTCATCAAGATGCACAGTCACAACATGAGGACCAAAACAACCAATCTTGTGATGCTCATGTGAACGCAGCTAACTTGTTCAATCGTTCAAGACCAAGTTCCCCACTAAAAACAACTTCAAGATATACAAGTGAGAGGCTAAAAAGAATTGAGCGGGAAAAACAAGCCTTCTTGAATGAACAAGCTGCAAAAGAAGAAAAACTTAGGCTCCTAGAAGAGGAACAATGAGCCTTGTTGGACATAGAGAGAAAAACATTCCAAGAGGAACAAGATAGGCTATTAGCCCAACAACTCAATAATCAATTTAACAATGGGGGTACCAATAGTGGAAACAACTCTCCACCCTCTACTCCGCCAAGAACTCCAAGAAGTAGAAGGCGGTCAAGGACTCCTTCAAGATCTCCTAGTCCTAGAGGAAGGACTTTACAACATGCTCACTATAGGAGATAGATGCCTCCTAGGAACTCAAGACAACCCTCCCAATGAGCTCATCATGGCTCTCAACATGGAGGAGCTAGTGCAAATTATGAAGCTCAAGACTTTATGAGAGTACAACAAGAACCACTTTTCCAACAATATGTGGAGAAATATGTTGAGCAAAATAAAGATAAGTTCCTAGAGAGCCTAATCAACAAGGGTGTGAGGGTCCCTTATAACTTTGATGTGGACAGGAAAATAAAGAAACAAAGTCCCTCACAAGAGGAAGAGATTAAGCAAATCAAAAAGATGATGGAGAAGATGATGGCTCCTAAGAGTTCCTTCAACCTTGATTCTATTTGTCCTAATCCTTTTGATAAGAGCATGAGCATGATGGATTTTCCTAGGAAAATTGAGTTTCCCCAATATGACAAATATGACAGTAATGGTGACCCACATGATCATGAGCACCAGTTTTATACCATGAGTTTTGAATTCCACCATGAGGATTCCTATTTGATGAGACATTCCCAAGGAGGTTAAAAGGTCAAGCTATGGAGTGGTTTACCAACATAACCTCTCTCATCAAAACTTTTAAAGAATTGGTTCACAGATTTGTGCAACATTTTGCCTACAACTTATCAAGATCAGTCACCATGCTCGATTTGTGTAATTTGAAACAGAATCAAGGGGAATCTTTTGTTACATTTTTACAAAGGTGGAGATGATTATTCTCTTGATATTCTAGGATAATTCCTAAACAGGAGAGAATTGATATCATTGTGAGCAATTTAGTACCTGAGATGCGGTATGAGGTTCAGAAGATGGTCTTTGATTCATTTGACACCATGGTTGAAACCAAATGTAGAATAGAGGATGTCTTAAAAGAGCAAGGTATTTTGGCTAAACAACATGATAACAACAATAGTCAAAATAATAACAGCCATCATAAGGACAAAGGCAAGAACTCACACTGGAATAAAAATAAGCAGGTAGTCAATGAAGGAGTTGTTGACTCTAACCAACCAAAGGATCAATGTGTCCTTCATTTATCTAGTGCAGTTCAAGCTATGAAGCTTAATACATCCTCTAACCAACAAGAGAATAAACAAATATATCAAGAAAGACCTAAAAAGGAGAGGCGACAATTCTCTATGCTTGGGGATTCTTATGAAGATGTTTTCAAAACGCTTATTGATAACAATCTTGCACAACCACAAGATCCAACAAAATTTCACATACCTGACATTAAGCCATATTGGTGGAATGAAAAAGCTTACTGCATATTTCATAATGGCACTGGGCACGACATAGAGCACTGCTGGAAACTTAAACATCTCATCCAAGATCTTATTGAAAATGGTAAACTTTAGATTGGTGGGTTGAAGACCAATGCGGATCATAAAGCATTTAAGGAACCTTTTCCTAAATATGATAAGGGGGAAACCTCTAAACCCAAAGATGGAAAAGATGCAATCAACTACACCTATACGTCTGCAGAGAATGTTATCAATATGGTTGAAGCTATGGATGAAAATGTCAACATGATGCAAAGCAAAGATTCTCATAGTCATGATGTGGACTCTCCTATATTTGATAATGAACCCGTGGTGGTGCTTAGAGGTTCTCACTTTCGAAGGCCATCTCAAGCTCTTAATGCTGTCACTAGAAGCCAAGGTCAAGGTCCTGTGGTCATTAGAGGTCCTAATTCTAACCAATCTAGCAAACCAAAGTAGGTGACATCCAAGAATGTCACCACCAAGTCAGTGGTTAATCCAGAAATGAGCTACAATCTTGTTGATCAGTTACAAAGAACACCAGCTCAAATCTCAATTTTTGAGCTCCTAGAGTTGTCTCCAAGACATAAGTGTGTCCTTGAAGATGCTTTGTGTACAGCCAATGTCCCTAACAACATAGACATTGATCAATTTCAAAATATGGTAAATCACCTTGCCAGCCCACATTACCTCACATTCTCAGAAGAAGATGA
Source organism: Chamaecyparis obtusa (assembly GCA_027943335.1). Classification (NCBI taxonomy): domain Eukaryota; kingdom Viridiplantae; phylum Streptophyta; class Pinopsida; order Cupressales; family Cupressaceae; genus Chamaecyparis; species Chamaecyparis obtusa. The sequence continues at coordinate 1,408,065 of BSBK01001219.1, forward strand.
CAAAGCCTTGAGCCATCCACATAATCTTGCGCTCCACATTGAAGTCATGATTCACAAGACCTGTGTCAGGCATGTGTTGATTGATGGGGGTGCTGGGCTCAATATTTGTTCCTTGAGTTTGTTGAAAATACTAGGTTACTCAGAGCAAGTTATTGATACTCGCAAGAAAATAACCATCAAAGCCTATGATGAGGCAGAGGGAAGCTCTAAAGGCTTGGCAATCCTTCTTGTCAGGATTGGCCCTGTTGAAAAGGACATCTTATTTCAGATTGTTGATGCTGGTCCTTTAGCCTATAATATTCTGCTTGGTAGACCATGGATCCATGACATGGAAGCGATGCCATCCACCTACCACCAATGTGTCAAGTTCCCCTATAATGGAGTAGAGGTTTGTATACCCAGGGATAGCACCTTATATGTTAATGCAATTTCAGTAGGGACTCATGTTCCTCTTAATCAGGAAGCATAAAATTTTGATGCAACTTTGGCACAATGTCAGAATAAGTTCAAAACCATAGACCTTGGTATGGGGGGTTATCACATTGACTCCTTTACAAAGTTTCCAGTCTCACCTAGGTCCTATGGTAAACCTTCATAGGAGATGTGTCCCTCATCCTCAGCAATGACTCTATTTGATACATTTGTAGAGTCTTCAATACCCATTCAGGATGAAAAAGAGGAAGTAGCTGTTAGAGACTGGATTTACAAAGAGGAAAAATACAAGCACAATGAGAATTTTTCTCCATCTCCTAAGACTTATAGGAGAGGATATACTTTGGTCAAAAATATGGGTTACCCAGGTCATGGTCCTCTCAGTCATAGACTAGATGCTAAGGCTGAACCACTCAATCATGCTCTTTTTGGATGCAAATCTAAGACTACAATTGGCCTAGGTTTTGAGAGTCAAAACAAGAAAGTTTCCCCTATCCTAGCTGCAATGGATAGTGATGATGAATACATACCCAATGTGAAAAATCAACAAGATAGGTGTGAAGATTGGGTCCCTTCCACCAATCTCCTTTGGGGAGATTTAGATACTATAGTTGATAATCCCACAGTTTCAGAACTAGAACAAGACCAATCAACTATTGAAGATCATGTTGAGGATCCTATTCAACACACAAATGGCATTCAAGAGGGTGTTACCCTTGGTGACATCAATGCTTCTACTTCAAGACCTAAAAAATATGGTTGGTGTAAGCATCCTAGTTGGGATTCAAATACAGACTCACATGAGTATGAGTGGGAGACTCTTTCTGATTGTTCTACAGTTGACATGGACATTGTTGTTGTCCATACATATAGTTCCCAATCTGAGGTAGCTAACGAGTCTAGTGTAGGACTAGAGGATTGGAATCCACAAGTCTCTTTAGTGGACAATGCTTCGCTTAGTAGGATAAGTCCTGATTTGGGTGCCTTAGAGGGATACTTGACAGATCCTAACTCTGCAATCACCAGAGATGATACCATTCGCATACACAATATTGAACCATTGATTGACCTACCCCTTGCCAATCCTCACCTAATTGATTGGTCTCAACGCTATCAAGAGCCTCAGCTCCTAACTTTTCAAAATGACTATGAAATAGCGTGCTACCTAAATGCTCTTGAGCCCATAGTCTCTTCCACCAGTGAACCAACTACAAGTATGACAGAGCCAGATATCAAGTACCTCGGTTAAAAAATGAAAAGAAAAGAAACAAAAAATAGGAGTTCTGATGGTGAAAACCACTATGTGGCGGTGTTAGAACCAAAAAAAGTAAAAATAAAAGACGTATCTGAAGGTGAAAACCTCCCTGAGGCACCTAAGGATGGGGTACTTGATAATATTCCAAGCTATTTTTAGGACAGGTCTTCAATGCTTGTTGAGCCTACACAGCCAGTCAATTTGAATACACCAGAGGCTCCACAAATAATTCATTTGGCTCAATCATTGTCAACACAAGAAAAGGAGACATATACCAAATTCTTACAAATAAAAAAGATCAATTTTGCTTGGAACTATTCAAACATGCCAGGATTGGACAGTCTCATTATGCATCATTTGTCCATAGCTGTAGAAATCAAACCAGTAAAGTAGAAATTGAGGAAAATGCATCCTCACATAGCTCTCCTTGTCAAAGATGAATTAGAGAAGCTCCTTAGCGCAGGATTTATCAGAGCTATTGATTATGCCGAATGGATATCCAATATTGTGCTAGTTTCAAAACATGACAAGTCCATTCATGTGTGCACAGACTTTAGAGATCCTAATAAAGCATGCCCAAAGGATGATTTTCCACTCCCTAATATAGACATGATAGTGGACATGACCGCGGGCTATGAGATCTATTCTTTGATGGATGGTTTTTCTAGGTATAATCAAATCAAAATAGCTCCTGAAGACCAAGAGAAAACTGCATTCACTTGTGCATGTAATACCCCAAAAATGGGCTATAAGTTCATTAACCTCCTATATCATCAAATCATATGAAATCGACATCAAAGTCCTAATCTAAGGCACATCTAAACATCATCAAATCTAATTGATTATCTTAAATTTTGCATCGGAGAATATTCCTAGTAATATTCCTAATTATCTTAATTATTTTTAATTTTATAATTATTTGGCAATAAATCACATTTATCCTAAAGTTTGATTAATTGAATATTTTCATATTTAATTAATTAGATTTAATATTTGCCACTTAATTGTGTAATTAAATTTAATTATATCTATTATTAATTGTATTATTTAATTTTGACAATAAATCTAACATCATATGAATAATTGATTAAATTCTTATTTAATTAATTAAAGCAAGTTGTCATTATTTAATAATATAGTTTTTAATAAAATTTTGATTAAATAATTGATTAACCCATAAATCAATTGTTTTATTTTTAAAAGCAGTTAAGTTGGAAATAAATCACTTTACTATTAAATTAATTCATAAATAAAACATGCACAATCATAAAAGCAAACAACTATCAATTATCAATTAAAGCTAAACTCTATTTTGAGTTAAAGCTTAGCTTTTGCATGTTTTTGTGACTTAATTATCTGTTATTATCAGATAACTCAAAAATCAAGCTGAGTTAATTTGAATGATTTATGGCTTTTATCCATGCACCTCCAAAGCCCTGGATTTCTATAAATTAAGGCTTCAGCTCTTCACAAATCATCTCATATTTTGCACAATCACGCTGGAGAATTGGAATTGAAGAATCAAAGCTCTTGCGAATCGACATCTTTGTGAGATCAATCTTATTTTTGCATTCATATTACATATCATTGTTAGATTCATAGCATATCAGTTTTCAATAGCATTCATATCATATCAGTTTTTATCATTCTTATTGCATAGAAAAATCCAAAAATATAGATTACTTGCATTCAATTTCATATCCATCTTTTGCATTCAAATCTTTCATTTAGGTGTCGTCTAGGTCACTGATCTCGATTACAATCTGAGAACATTAATCTCGCACCTATTAGAAGGCAGTAAATCGCTTGGTTAGTTTAGTTTTCAATTTTGCATGATTTTGATTTTAGCTAACCTCTAATGTTTTACTGAGTGTTGTGTCTACAGATCGGGTACAATTTTCACACACACATTTCTGGTGCCCACCGTGGGGCAACCCACCTTTGCATGCTGGTTTTCATTTTTTTTTGGGAGCTAAAACCCCAAAGTTTCAAAGATTTAATTTTATCTCCCAAACGGCTTGGAATTTTGGTCTGAAATTTTTTTTTCAGGTTGGTGACATGTCATGAAAGCTATAGTAAAAAATTTAGAATTTTCTGAGATGTTTTGAATTTTTAATAATTTTTTTCTTGAAATTATGGAAAAAATTAATATCTGACGCAAATAAGCATATTTTTTGAAAATTTTTATATTTTCGGGAAGCTCTTTAAATTATACAGGGGGTCCATTCTTTGTGTTTTAAATTTGAACATGATATCATAGCTCAAATAATCAATTTACAAAAACTGGTCTGTTTTGATAAAATGGGTCTCTAGGGCACAAATGAAGAGATTTTTCTAAAATTTTTGCATTTTTGGAAAGCTCTCTATTTTTTAGTAGGGGTCTCTATTCTGAATTTCTATTTTTGTGGCCAAAATCATATCAAAAAAATTAGATCTTGTTGACTAGGTCAAATGTAGCAAAAAAAAAAAAATTTTGTGATGGGTATGCACTTATTTTTTTACATGGTCCAATGAATGATATGAGTTGTCAGTTGGGTTAATTGCTAGTTATTATTACTGATAATAATTGATTTTTAGAGCTAACCTTATAGTTTTCATAAGTTGAATATATTTTGCATATCTTGTTTGCTTGTTTGCTTGTTGGAGAGTTCGTCACTTGCTTGCATGGAAAAGCTCAACAAAAATTGCTAAAAATCAAGTAAAATCTACTAAGCACGTTGCAAGGATCCCAGGTATTCTCCTTCATCTAATAATATTTTGATTTGGGACTTAAAATAAATCTCTTATGTGTCAAGCTTGTGTGCATCTTTTCATGCTTTTGATCTATTTCTACACACTTGCATAATTGATACTAGGTTGTGAACCCTTAAGGATTCATTAAGTAGTCTTAGAATACTTGTGATTGATCTTGATTGCTATCTTGGGTTATTGGACTCGCTAATCCGCCGGCCCCTCATTTCCGCCCCGTGGTTGCAATCTCAGCGCCATAAAAGGGAGGGGTCAACAGGACAGAAGCGTTAAATGTTCCACTTGGCAACCCTTTTGTGCTTTTAGGAACTCCCTTGTTTTCTAAGTTGTGGAATCATTTTTAGCTTGTGTGAGGTGTTAAGTGTTCCACCTTGTGGACTCATCTCATATTCGCTTTAAACATTAAGTGTTCCTCTTTCTACTTTTTGGATGCTTTTGGTAGATTTGCTTTCGGAACATACATCTGTGCTCACATAGTAATTAGGCCCTATGAACACTATTTGTGATTCTTGAGAGATTGGATTCCTAGCGAAATCCTTTTTGACGATAGAATCCTTGTAGGTAGGGAGGATACTTAGTGCGTTTCACATTCAACTTAGTTAGTGAGTCTTCTCTTATTGATCGACACATTCTCTCTCCGGAGAGGTTGATAGATCACGTGGGGTTGATATCACGAGCTTTGGTGAATCAAAATTGGTTAGTGCGTCTTCTCTTATTGATTGATACATTCTCTCCCCGGAGAGGTTGATAGATCACGTGGAGTTGATATCACAGACCTTGGTGGAACAAAACTTTGTCTTAGCGTGTCGGATTAATCTGCTTGCTTTGTTTGGGTTAAAAGTGAAGAGGTGTCAAAACCTTGAATCTGGAGCCAAGTCCCCTTGTGGTATACTATTGTGAGTCATCTTTAGAGAGGGTTAACCGTAGCGGACAATCCCTTCATAGGGAAAACTGCATTGACGGAACCTCAAGCGGTAATAGCCATTTTCGCCATGGTAGTGACAACCGCTATATAAATGTCCTTGTGGAAGAAATCTCCACGGGTATGGTTCATTGTTGGGTTGTCAGATCTCCCTAGCAGCTCTTGAAGATTAAGTTCTCGGACTGTGTCAAAACCCTGGTGCACCGGGATTGGAGTTCACCCCTTTGAATCATAAAAGTTGCAGAGTCAAACCATTACTAAAAACCCTAGAGAGGCCAATTTTTCATTCTCAGGTATATGTGCGTTATTGCAAAACTTTTCAGAACATACACAATTAGTACTCTCAAGGATTAGCACAATTTGGTCACTTGATTGTTCATGTGCAAGGTTGCTTTTGCCCTTGTTCATTGTTTTCAGACGTGCTTGGAATCACTTGCTTGCTGTTCTGCGTGCTTATTTATCTACTTGGCTATTAAAAATGATCAAATCTAGTATAACCTTCAAAATCTGGATAGTACAATTTGCAAACAATCCAAAACTGAAAACCTTAAATTTTGCAAAAATTGACGTAAAGTTCTTTCTGGAGTCAAAAGTCGTACGAGTTTTGTCAAGTGTCATTTCAGTATTACCCAACTATCGTATGAGTTTAGCAACTATCATTTCATAGACTACCCACTGTCGTACGAGTCTGCAGAGTGTCATTTGGAAAAATTTGAGAGAGTTGTCAGAAATTGTCAAATTGCAAGATATCCAATGTTTCCAGCCTAGTTCCAGAATCTGTCAAAAATATCATTATGTCAAGAACAGAGCAGTAGCTATTGAGAATCCGTACACATGTCTCAAAGAATCAGTAAACAAGAGGAAGAAATTCTGATTGCCGCTATGATGAAGCAGCTGCAAGCTATGCAAGTCCAGCTTGACAAACTTGAGAAAGAGAAGGAATCTAAAAAGTTCTCCATGAAATCTTTATACTCTTTTCCATTTGATAAAGATTTGTACATGTCACCATGCCCCCGAAAAAAAATTGAGCAATATGATACCTCTTCCACGGAGACTGACACATCTAGCTTTGAAGACTATGATGACTATGACAACAGACAATGTAATGATACCTATGACACCTCTGTTCCTAAGAGTCCTCCTCATCGTTCATTCCTGCTTACTACAAATGGGCCATCACATTGGATAGATCGTGATGGTGATCCATATGATTCTGATTTTGAAAGAGATTTTGATGGCTTTTGTGGACAATACCTTGATGATGATCCATCTACTACTTCTGAGGACTATAAAATACATCATGCTAGCTTGAAACGTCAATATTATAAGAATCCTTCTCCTAAAGACTCTCCTGCTGAAAATAAAGACTATCTTCTCAAGCAAGGTCATGTTAATGTTGAACCTTTGTCTGGTGATGGTTCCCTTCCATCCCCTACTTCCTCCAATACCCATACATTTCTTAAAGCTTCCGAGTCTTTCAAATCTTTCACAGAACCTTCATCTGACACAAGCCCTGATACTTTTCATGTGGTTCCCTATAGTTATCCCCCAAGGCTACCTCTTAAAGAAACTCAAGCTAACCTTCACTTGGCTGCAAAGACTTTCAATAATGATAAACCTAAAGAGCCTAAGCCTTCATATGCTATAATGCCTACTTCAGCTAGTCCTTCACCATCTCTTCCAAAATCATCCATACAATCCCAACATGCTTCCTTGTCCTTAGAAGTGGCTCCATGTCAAGAGGACTCTAAAAATGATAAAGAAAAGAACATAAGGAAAGATCAAGATCAAGAAGCCTCCATGTCATCCACTCCTTTTTCTGATGTCTCTTATCCACCTCAGGGTTCTTTTGATCCTGTACCCCCCTTTTCATGCATTCCACCATGTCTTAAGTCTTCTCTTAAGCAAGATCAGGCTACTACTTACACTAATGAGCTTATTGACAATCAAAATGACCTTACTACATTTGCGCTTTCCAAAGATGATACTTCCATTAAGGTTGGTAAAAATGGTGTTCCTTCCAATGTTAAGCCTATTGAAAAACAAGAGAAAAATTATGCGCTTATGCTATCCGAAGATCCTTGTCAAGATCAAAGTCTTCCATTTTCTTGTTCTACCACTCCATGTTCACTTCCACTTTCTACTCTTCCTAAGTCTTCGCAAGCTTTGAATGATCCTATCAAAGAAAATGCTCTTATTCAAGATGTCCATGATTTTATTGAAAATTCTAATGCTCACTCTAAAGATGCTGATATCCTTGGTTGTCATATAGATGATGATGAACTTATTGATTATCCTTTTGCATCTTCCACTTCCATCCTTGGACCTCTTCCACCATTACTAAGGGCTTCATGCCTTCCTTCCATCTTGGGTCCTTATGTCCCTTCACTTTCCCCTCCTAACTCTCCTAATTTTCCATCCATCTTGGGTCCTTACATACCTCCATCTCCCATCTTTCCTCAAGATCAACATAGACTCATACCCTTGAATCTATTTCATCCACCCACCCATCTAAACCAGTCATATCCTCCTCCCTCTTCCACAAATCCCAAGTCTTTTGGAAGTAACTTGAATGTTCAATACAAGAAAAAGAAGCAATACAAGAATCCATCAAAAAGAGAAGATCACCATGTCTCCTCTAAACGACATGGAGGCATAAAGTCAAAAGAGATATCTAAAAAAAACCACAAGACAAGTATGGGTTCCAAAATCCATCATTGAAGATATTATCTCTAAATCATCAAAAGGAAATAAAAAGCCTACGACTATATGGATTCCAAAATCTCTCTTGAAAGAGTCTGGTGTTGAACAAAAAGTGAAATTGACATTCAAGCTTCCAAAGACTTCCACTACATCTCCTTCCAAAAATATTCTTCCATTTCATGCGCCTAAACCTCAATCTCTGCTATCCATTCGCCATATTCCTTCATGTATTCCTTCATTCATGTTTCCTCCACCCTCTCGCCACCCTTCAAGGTGTGTGTTTACGTTGATCTTGCCTTCCTTTCCATCTACCCTTTCACAATCCTTCCATTCATTAAACTTCTACCTTCTATCCTTTTTCCTCATTTGCCTATTCCTCCTATCTTCCAACCTCACTCGCTTTACATAAAACCCTATCCTCCATTTTTCTCGTCCATCTCCCTTTCCCAATCATCATCTTTGAGCATATCATCTTGAATCCTTGGCATATCATGGTTTATCCTTTCAAGGAGCACTATCTAAAAAGCTTGCCTTCTTCCAAAAAAGAAATGAAAAATAAAAAATTGAAAATGTGCCCTGGTGAAAACCTGAAAACAGGCACCTTGGTAGCAAAAGTAAAGAGAAATAAATTCATCCTATGGTGAAAACCAATCCCTTGTGGCGCCTTGGATAAGTACCATGATGAAAACCTGGCAATCAGGTGTCATGCGTAGTTCTTCTACATATTTCATCCATTCCATCTTCTCTCTTTGATCTTGACAATGTTGATCTATACATGAATATTTGGCTATTTTGTGAGCTATCTTACGATGATCTTGCTTTCATTCCTTCCATGTTTAGCCTTCATATCCATCTTCCTCCATTCATTTTTGCCTATCGCTATCCTTTTCCCCTTTGGTCTTGATCTAATAAAAAAGAAAAAGAAAAAAAAGAGTAAAACACGGTGCTATGAAGCCTCTTGACATGTCTACTCCTTTGGACTACATCCTATCCTGCTCTGGCATTATGATTTTGTGCTTATCCTATGCTAGCCTTTCATTGCTTGTCCAAATGCGCTTTACATGACAATTTTTCCCTAGCTTGAGTATTCTTGAGGAGTTTCCCCTTGAGGATTTCTTCCCTTCATTTTTCTTCATTCTCTTATCTTCCATCTCTTCCACCAGCTTGCTAATCCCTCTTGTTCTCCACCTTGCTAGACATTGGGACTGCACGATATGATCTTGCTTGGGAGTTTGCAATGGAAAAAGATGCTATCAAGTATATTCAGTATCAGAAAAAGTATCAGAACAAGTATCGAAATAAATATCAGAACAAGTATCAAAACTAATATCAAAATAAGCATTAGAACCAGTATCAGAACAATTATCAGAATCAGTATCAGAATCAGTATCAGAACCAGTATTAGAACAATTATCAGAATTAGTATCAGAATCAGTATCAGAACCAGTATCAGAACTAGTATCAGAACAAGTATCAGAATGGGCCTACAAAACAAGTATCAGAACACCTATTGGGGCTACACCTTTCACTTTAGTTTATGGGTCTAAAGTGGTATTGCCTATTGAGGTTGAAATCCCATCACTCAGAATCAAAATGCATGGTCTTGTCACTGATGAAGACTACAGAGTGTCGAGGTTACAAGAACTTGAACTACTAGATGAGCGTAGACAAGCAGCGTATGATCATCTTAGAGTGTATCAGAAAAGAATGTCTAGAGGCTACAACAAGAAAGTCAGACATAGAGAATTTCAGGTTGGCGATCTAGTGTTGAGAGAAAATCCTAAAAATCAATCACATCGAGAACGCAAGGGGAAGTTCAAACCCAACTGGCTGGGTCCCTTTGTAATCACTGCTACTTTTGGCTCTGGTGCCTATCAACTCTCAATGACTGAAGGTGAACAGCTCTGAGAACCAATCAACGTTCTCCATCTGAAGAAATTCTACGCCTAAGGCATTCAGTGCTTGGTAAATGTCCTGAAAAAATCTTAAAAATCAGAAAAAGTCCTGAAAAAATGAACATCTTGGTGAAAACCTAGCAATAGGCGCCTTGATGATTCACAAAAAAAAAAAATCAAAAAAATATCAAAAGTACAAAAAAATTGAAAAAATGAAAAATACAAAAAAAAATACAAAAAAAAAGAAAAAAAAAAAGAAAAAAAAAGTGCCTTGGTGAAAACCTGGAAACAGGCACCTCGGTAGCAAAAATAGAATCTCTACCAAGATGGTGAAAACTTGGCAAACGGGCACCACTTGTTCCAAAATGCTCCATCTATCAGCACAATCTTGGTCTTTCCCAGCTTTCAGTCTTGCTTTAGTTTGTACATATCTCCCAGTTTGTTCCTGCATTTCCAGTTTTCAATAAGTCAGCCTGTACACCAACCAGCTCAAGCGTTTGCATCCTATCAATGTTCACACTTGGGGGCAATCAATGTCATATCCTATGGTCTCCCATGTATCTTAGACGTGTCATATCCACTCAGAGTCCTTTGAAGCTTCAAGTTGAGTCAGTCAGTCAGTCTCGTCTCCAGAAAGGATTTTGCATCAACAACAATCAAACATCAAAACTCAACTGAAAACAATCTGTGCTTTTCATGCTTTTATCTCCTTGTAGGCTTACTGATTCACATTGAGATTTTTGCATATTGTGTCCCTTCGAGCTCTTCGATGATGTCTTTTATAGGATTTAGAGAGTGATGACTGGGGGCATAATCTTTTCTTTGTCTTCTGCTTGTATGTGAAAATCTAATAGCTTTGGAAATTCTGGATTGAAATGGTGTCCGACTGTAAGAGCCTCTATCTCGAATTGGATGGCCATGCGTACCTCGACCATTGATACCCAGAAAATTCAAGGAAGTTTTCTCTAACTATTATCTTTTTGAGTAAGTTCTTTCTCCTACTGTGGAACGCAATCTTGCCTAAGGATGTGAACGATAAAGGGTCACTACGGGTAATTCACATTGGATTTAGAATGATCTCTTGACTGTTTGATGTGTTTGTAATGCAAGGCGTACTCAGGTCATCACAATGTTTATGTTTTGATGCTTGTACAAATTGCTATATCAAAATGGACATGATATTCAGGTCATCCTGGCGTTTGTGCCTTGATGCTTATATCTAATCCGACATTCAACAACTAAAATCAATATTCATATGTCTATGGTTGTTTGACCAGTGGGTGTTGTATTGATTCTTGCACATACAAATCGATATTCATATGTCTATGGTTTCATGGCTAGTGGGCATTGTATTGATTTATCCGGTTACCTAAAAGTTCAATGATGATAACAAATCGACACATGATCAGTGACTAGGTCCTAGGTCTTAGGTTGCATTTCATTTTGCATGTCTCATTGCATTTTGCATGTTTACATGATCTCACAATGATTAAACGAACTTCAATGCTTAAATGATTCTTCAAATCGCATCTTCAAGTCTAACAAGAGCTGAATCTCACACGAAGGTTCCTCCAATGAAATAGCAAGTAGAATCCTTTTTCGGGATCAAAATTCAAATCTGAGATCATTCATATTATTAACTACTTGCATATTCGACCTTCAATCATCACAAAAATCTAGTATTCAACTTAACTGATTATCTTACATCACACTATCAAAATTTCAACTTGGTCAACCATGGTCAACTCATGGTCAAACCTAGTCAAACTTGGTCTTTTTGGACCTCCAAATGATGCAGAATGCGTTCTCGGACATGTATAACCACACTTCTTAGATCAATTAACATGCTTCTAAACTATCAACACTGACTTTTCTTGTCAGATTTCAATTTTAATCCCGAAGGGGGCATGGTATTGCACATCATTCAAAGTCTGTAAATCAAATTCTATCGATCAAGTCTATCAATATCTTTCATCAGTGATCAAGACAAACAATCACGTCTAGTTACTGATTCATCAAAAGTCCTCATCGCTCGGGGCAAATCTATCATCACTTGGGGCATATCAGATTCATCGATCCATATCAATCTGGTATTCTCTTAATCTTGTAATCTGTATCAGTTTTTGCAACCATCAGATCATAGTGTTATTTCCTTGGTTCTTCGGCAACTAAAGGATTTGGATGTGATACCTGCTAGTTCTGCTAAGACAATCGAGTCTAGAATGGGTCACTCACTTCTTATCAATCCTAAGGTTCAGAATCAGGCATTTTGACACTTTTTCGCAATAATAGGTTCATTTGCTTCTACAGTGAACATTATCTTTGGTCATTCAAGACCTATTATCTCCATATCAATTCAATATCAATCAACTCCTATCTCAATATCTTTCAATCGGTTTCTATCTTGAGATCGGTTTATCTTTTGAATCAGTTTCATATCTTTATCAAACACAGACTATCTTTGAACCACTGCGCTTCACATAGTAATTCAAAGAGGGGCAAAATGTAATACCCCAAAAATGGGCTATAAGTTCATTAACCTCCTATATCATCAAATCATATGAAATCGACATCAAAGTCCTAATCTAAGGCACATCTAAACATCATCAAATCTAATTGATTATCTTAAATTTTGCATCGGAGAATATTCCTAGTAATATTCCTAATTATCTTAATTATCTTTAATTTTATAATTATTTGGCAATAAATCACATTTATCCTAAAGTTTGATTAATTGAATATTTTCATATTTAATTAATTAGATTTAATATTTGCCACTTAATTGTGTAATTAAATTTAATTATATCTATTATTAATTGTATTATTTAATTTTGACAATAAATCTAATATCATATGAATAATTGATTAAATTCTTATTTAATTAATTAAAGCAAGTTGTCATTATTTAATAATATAATTTTTAATAAAATTTTGATTAAATAATTGATTAACCCATAAATCAATTGTTTTATTTTTAAAAGCAGTTAAGTTGGAAATAAATCACTTTACTATTAAATTAATTCATAAATAAAACATGCACAATCATAAAAGCAAACAACTATCAATTATCAATTAAAGCTAAACTCTATTTTGAGTTAAAGCTTAGCTTTTGCATGTTTTTGTGACTTAATTATCTGTTATTATCAGATAACTCAAAAATCAAGCTGAGTTAATTTGAGTGATTTATGGCTTTTATCCATGCACCTCCAAAGCCCTGGATTTCTATAAATTAAGGCTTCAGCTCTTCACAAATCATCTCATATTTTGCACAATCACGCTGGAGAATTGGAATTGAAGAATCAAAGCTCTTGCGAATCGACATCTTTGTGAGATCAATCTTATTTTTGCATTCATATTACATATCATTGTTAGATTCATAGCATATCAGTTTTCAATAGCATTCATATCATATCAGTTTTTATCATTCTTATTGCATAGAAAAATCCAAAAATATAGATTACTTGCATTCAATTTCATATCCATCTTTTGCATTCAAATCCTTCATTTAGGTGTCGTCTAGGTCACTGATCTCGATTACAATCTGAGAACATTAATCTTGCACCTATTAGAAGGCAGTAAATCGCTTGGTTAGTTTAGTTTTCAATTTTGCATGATTTTGATTTTAGCTAACCTCTAATGTTTTACTGAGTGTTGTGTCTACAGATCGGGTACAATTTTCACACACACAGTGCATGGGGAACCTATTGTTGGAACGTCATGCCATTTGGATTAAAAATGCTAGAGCTACATATCAAAGAGCTATGACTACTATTTTCCATGACATGATGCATAAGAATATGGAAGACTATGTGGATGACACCTTGGCAAAATCCAAGAAAAGGGATACACACCTTGCCGATTTGGAAGTAATTCTAGATCGTATGGAATAGTTTCAACTCAGATTAAATCCCAAAAAGTGTGCATTTGGAGTTACCTCTAGCAAACTCTTAGGATTTATCATTTTAGTTAAAGGAATAGAGGTGGACCCAAAAAAAGTTCAAGCAATAATGGATATGCCACCTCCTAAAAACATCAGTCAAATGAGGAGTCTTCAAGCATGTCTTCAGTCTATAAGGAGGTTTATTTCACAACTAGCTGATAGAGCTCAACCCTTTAATAAGACTTTGCATAAAGGGGTTAAATGTGTCTGGAATGAGGAATGTCAGAAAAGCATGGATCAAATCAAATAGTACTTGGCTAATCCTCCAATCTTAATGCCTCCTATCCTAGGAAAACCACTTATATTATATGTCTCAGCAATAGAATCATCCCCGGGGGCATTATTGGCTCAACTTGATGATACTGGAAAAGAAAGGGCCATATATTACATCAGCCGAACACTTGTTTCATATGAGGTCAACTACACTAGTATTGAAAAATCTTGCCTAGCGGTGGTGTTTTTTTCCCAAAAGTTGCGACATTACATGCTTGCACATACAATACACCTCATTGCAAAAATTGATCCTCTAAAATACTTTCTCGGTAAGGCTGCTCTCACAGGTAGACTTGCTAAATGGATGATGATTCTTTTTAAAATTTGACATAGAGTATGTTGAGCATAAGGCTATAAAAGGACAAGCTATTGCTGATCAATTAGCTGATTTTCCAATTCAAAACAAGGTACCCATTCAAGTTGAATTTCCAGATGAGCACATCATGTATATGACTACAAGAACCTGGAAGATGTTCTTTGATGGTTCTTTCATGCAAAATGGTTCAGGCACCAGAGTGTTGTTTGTCTCTCCTCATGGATATACTATTCCTAAGTCCTATAAGTTATTGTTCCCATGCACAAACAACATTGTTGAGTATGAAGCTTTGACAAATGGATTGAAAATGGCTATAGAATGGGGAATTATAGAGCTGCACATTTATGGGGATTCACAATTGATTATCAACCAAGTTAATGAAGAATATCAAACAAAGGATGACAAACTGATACCCTATAAAAAGATGGTTGATTCATTGCACCGATACTTTACCTTTGTTACATTTCAACAAATCCCTAGAGCAGAGAATAAGGCAGCTGATGCTATGGCTACATTAGCTTCACTTCTTCAGTTAGAACAACATGAGTCCAGATTTGAATTCTTGGTGGAAGAGCTACGTTACCCTATTTTTGACTCCTTAGAAAGCCATGTCATTTGTACCTTGGTTAGCCATGAATCATCTCGCTATGGTGCCATTTATTCATATCTCTATGATGGTACTATCCTCAAAACCTTCAATCATTCTGAAAGAAGAAACCTTGTTCGTATTGCCTCTTGCCACACCCTTATCTCTAGTGATCTGTATAGGAGGGGTATAGATGAGACACTTCTTAGGTCTTTAGAAAAGGATGAGTCCAACCAAGTGTTAGTTGACATTCATAAGGGCATTTGTGGAGGACATTCTAATGGTCTTGCCATGGCCCAAAGGTTGCTTAGGGTGGGGTACTATTGGCCTACCATGCAGACAGATGCAGTAGCTTTTGCTAAATCTTGTGAAAAATGTCAGAAACATGGAAACTTGATACATGCTCCAGGTAGGGAGCTTATTCCTTCTATTTCTCTTTGGCCATTTTAGTGCTGGGCCTTTGATCTTGTTGGGCAGATTCATCCCAACTCATCAGGTGGACACAAATTCATTATTACTACTACTGATTACTTTACCAAATGGGTAGAAGCTGTCCCACTTTCTGTTGCCTTAGGCAAGATGATTTCTTTATTTATTCTAAATCATATCATTTTTTGGTATGGAGTGCCTTCTGAGATAATCACTGACAATGGGGGTCAGTTTAAAAATAAGGACCTTAAGCATCTCTGCAAGAAATTTAAGATAAAACAACATTGGTCCTCCATTTACTTCCCATAAGGAAATGGACAAGCAGAGGATTCGAATAAGACCATTCTCAAGATTCTCCATAGAACAGTTCACAAGAATGGTAGAGATTGGCACCTATAGATAAATCTGGCCTTGTGGGCCTACAAAATGAGTATTCATACTCCAACAGGGGCTACACCTTTTGCCCTCACCTATGGTGCTGAAGCAGTGTTACCTTTAGAGGTAGAGATCCCTTCACTTAGAGTCTCTCTCAAAGGTTTAGTGATAGATGAAGACTACCATGCCATGAGGTTTTAGGAACTAGAACTTCTAGATGAAAAGCGAAAAACATCTTTTGATCACATGAGAGTCTACCAAAAGTGTATGTCCAAAGCATTCAACAAGAAGGTTTGCCTTAGGGAATTTCAAGTGGGGGATCTTGTTTTGCAAGAAAACCCTAAGAACCAACAAAATAGAGAGCAAAAAGGGAAGTTTGAACCTAATTGGCTTGGACCATACATCATTACTGTAGCTTTTGGTACAGGTGCTTATTTACTATTTGATCCAGAGGGGGAACAGCTCCTTGATCCTATCAATGTTTTGCACCTCAAGAAGTTCTATCCATGATGCCTATTTTGTTTGGGGGCATCCTTTGTACATATCTTATTGATCCTGAAAAAATTCCAAAAAAAAAATATCATATATGATGCTGAAAAAAATTCTAAAAAGCATAAAAAGTCCTAAAAAAAAAACGAAAAAACAAAAAAAATTCAAAAAATTCAAAAAAATAGAAAAAGTGCCGTGGTGAAAACTTGGAAATAGGTGCCTTGGTAGCAAAAATACAAAAAAATTGAAAAAATAAAAAAATTTCCAAGTGGTGAAAACCTAGAAATAGGTGCTACTTGAGGCCTTTGCACCCTTGTCTTTTAGCATGCGCTCTCGACACTTCATCTTTCTCCATCATGCCTTGACCTTGTTGCCTTGGTCTAGAATTGGTCTTTATCTTGTCTAGGGGGCATAACTATGTTAGCTTTGGTCTCTAGGATGCGTTGGTCTTTAGGACTTCCTTGCAAATGGTGTTTTTTAACACCACCCCAAACTATGTTTTTCAACACTACCCTAGCGTCAAGTGTTTCTCAACACTTATCAGATATCTTACCCATAGTCTAGCATGATATGATATCTCTCATTGGAAAATGTGATACTCAAAGATTGATTCTATGACCTTCACACACGCACTTAAACACTTGACTCGCTAAGACTTGTTTGACTTTGTTTTCTATGTGTGTTGTCTATGACGATTTCTTTGATGAGTGTTCTCTCCCTATGATAGTTTTCAATGATGCATAGCTAGAAGACTGAGGGCATGAGGACATGTTTTATTGCTTTTTCTGTTTGTGGGTATATTTTGTTGGTCCTCACTATCATTAGCATTTATGCTTGTTCCACTTGATAATGGGATCTATAAGGTATTATCCTTGACTGTTTGTGAGTGCATGCTTATAGCCATCTTGACCTTCTTATGTCCTGATGCAAGCATAATCTCGCTATATCAAACTTAGGTAATCTCATTGCACTAGTCATCTTGACCTACATGTCTTTGGTGCCTAGGTGGGATTCCCACATTCTATCTGATATAGATCATATTCATATACCCATAGTCATACTAGTGTGTATTGTATGATCTTGCAATGCTACCAATAAAGCTCAATGATGATTATTAGATGTCTATTGGCGTTGTGACCTTGCAAGTCAACCACTTTCATAGTAGTTTGCATTCTTAGGTTCATGTTAGATTAGTTTTTGCACCTTGCATGTGGAGAGAGCTCTCCTTTTATCTTTCACAGACCTGTCGGTCAACTGCACTCACCTTTCACTTTTCTTGATCATGTCTTTCGCTCCTTGTCTTTCACATCACATCATTTTCCTATTGCACCCCTAGGTAATTTTGTCGTCCTAGATCCATTTTCAGACTCGAAATCAAAATTTGAGTTAATCTTGATAGTCAAAATCACATTTCAAATTTTCCCCTTCTTTTGTGCAGTTGGTTGACCATTTGAGGCCTGATTCTTCGATCTTCACTGGGGCATCTTCATTTCTTTCCCCCATCTCTTCCAAACTCCTAGTCTTTCATTCATTTTCATTCATCTTCATCTCTCTAAGGTTTGACTTTATCTTTATCCTATATCTTTCTCAGTCAAACTGGGGCATGTCTTCACTGCTTGATGGTTATCCTATCATGCTTCATCTTTGATTGTGATTTCTAGTGTTTTGATCAAGTTTATCAATTTGCTACTTCTCCTTTACCTGATTTCAATTTTGATTCCAAGGGGGTAGTACCTATCAGCTTTAATCTTTGATTCAGCTTTATCATTCAGCTCAGCTTGAGATTTTTATTTTGAGACTTGATTATCACTTAACAGCAATGGTGTTGGTCTTGTCTTTTGATTCTTATCTCTTATTTTAAGACTTGATTATCACTTAACAACAATGATGTTTATCTTGTCTTTTTATTTTTAGACTTGACTATCACTTAACAGCAACGGTGTTGGTCTTGTCTTTCAACCAGTTTATTTTTGTTCTAGCGTGTTCCCAAAATGATCACACGTTTGGATTGTTTTGTGATCCCAAATCGATCTCACATTTCAATTATTCTTTGACCACATGTGTTCCTAGAATGATCACACATTAGTCAAAGAGGGGAAAATGTATGCACCCTAAAATGGTCGCCTAGACTTTGGACCCCCATTCAACAATTTATCAAATCCCTAAATCAGTATTTTTAAAAATCAGCATTTTATCAATTATATCAATTTCCTTGATCAAGTCCTATGTTATCATTTATTCGATTATTCCTTGGGCTAACCATTTTATCCTAAAGTCTTTATTTATTAAAAGAAATATTTCCTCCCCTTTTAATAAATAAAAAGCCCCCACTTTTCCTCTTATCCTAAGTTGCACAAATAAAGCATTGTTCTTATTTTATAAAAAGAGGAAAAGCACTTTTTGTCTCATATGGACACAAAAGTCAACTCTTATTTTCTCATTGGAGGATGCTTGTGCACATGGATTTCTTCTCTTTGATTCTCCACCATTGATTAAATCTTTTGCCTCTTAATCTCCATGGTCCATTCTTTCTCATTTCCTATAAAAGAAGAGCTCTCTTCCTCATTTTCATATGCATTTTTGAATACTAATGTTATGTTGCAGGTTTTCTAAGTCACTTTAGAGCTTTTGAAGATTTGGAGCATTCTTGGCTTTTGCATCTACATTCCATTCTTAGTTTCATTCTTGCATAGTAGCTTCATATTTATGCTTTCATAGTTTAGATTTCATTTCAAGCTTTAGAATAACTCATCTAGCTTAACTAGGAAGGTTTGGTAATACTTGTACTTTCCTTTTCATAGCATAGCTTGTACTTTCATTTTCATAGCTTAGCTTGCACCTCTCATTTATAGCTTGCATATTCATCTTAATCTAGTTTGCATTTGCATTTCATAGTGATTCTTAGAGATATTGGCACTCTTGCCCTTGTCTTCATTTGAATCTCTCATTGTGTGGTTGACTAGCAAGGTCATTAGCTTAATAGCTCTAGCTGAGAGCAAACTTCAAATAATCTTGCAACTCCATGCATAGAGAGCTCTAGGTCACTTTCTAAGGTATCCCATTCATGGATTCCCTTGGATATAATGACTTAGAGAAGTGCACCATTTGAGTGTGTACAATCCTTACATAAATCTATAAAAGGAAGACCAAAATCAATCATAAAACAATCCACAAATCTGAGAATAGCATCCAACATCTTGAGAATTATAGCTAGAAAGGCAATTTAGAAGTTATTTGAGCATTTCAATTTGGAATTGAAGTAATTAGTTTAGCTTATCGCTCATTTATCATTCTAGGATTGTCATTAATGGAAGCTTCTTGAGAGATTCACCATTAAAAATCTTAGTTAGAGAGCCATAGGATGCTTAATTGTTCATTTATTTGCTAAATAAATGTTTTTGATTAAGGTAAAAATAGGTTTTGAATGGAACCCGAAACCATTTGCTAAATAGATGTTATATTGTGGTTAATTTAGTTTCTATTTGATTTATTTGACAATACTAATTCTATGAAGGTACATATTCTTGTACATAGTTAGATCTGGATCCTACGAGATCTTAAAGATCAGATTGTTATCTGATAGTTTGTAATACAAGAGCTAGTGGTTTGCATGCTTGGAGACAAGGAGATTTTTTGGAGGCTTGCGAGCTCAAGTTCAGATCTGCCTTAGGGTTTCCATGAGTTGCTGATTTGTTTTAGAGCTGGACTAGCTAAGAGATTGCAAAACTACTTTGATTGTATTTGGCCCTAACCCGAAAAGCCTTACATCCAGGCATGTTAATGAAAATTGAGTTGAAAACATTATCCTGTTGTGTTATTCCACATTGTGGTGTTTGGATGCTTTTTTGGACTGTCCTTAATTAGATCCTCCTTACCTGTCCTGCGTCAAGTTCATCTTATAAATAGATTAATTTGCATTGATAAAATTGTGTTTCATTCAAAAATAAAAAATACAAAACTTGGTGTTACTAAAATTGTCTTGTAACATACAGTTTTCTTTGAACTAGCAAAGGCCTCCTCATGAACAATTCACATAAGTCTTCAATTGAGCTACCTAGGAAGTTGACAAACAACCTAAAGGAACCTTGGGAATAATTTTATTCTTTTAAGAGGTGAATTTGCATCTCAAATTCCTAGCCATTGTTTTGTGTAAAAATAACACTCAACATAAGTGACACTAGAGGGAAGGGTGAATTAAAATTCACTCTCAGAACAACTTGGAAAATTAAAAAATTGGTGATACACAAACCCCCCATCATCACGCCAACAAAAGTGGCGCTAGGAGGGTCTAAACCAAAAAATTTCATGGTTATATGCATACTAAATAAGTTGGATCTTTAGAAAACCTAGCTTCAATGGATAGTTTATTGTGTATATCGGGAGGTCTCCAAGAGATTCCTTTACATGCACACAATAGTTTTCATTTTTTCTTCTCTGGTAATGGACAAAATGCTATGAATCATGTAAGGATTTGCATGGATCTAATGCTTTTTCTTAAAATTAAACATGAATATGTTGTTTGTAATCTATTTGTGAGGACATTTAAAGGTGTATCACTTCAATGGTATGTGAGACTTCCATCCGATTCTATTTTATCATGGTTGAATTAGAAAATCTATTATTAATACAATTTGATCCCAATGTGAGTGCACAAGATTCATTATTTTGTTCCACTGCTGTGAGAAGGACACCTCAAGAATCTATATCCCAATTCAATCATCTATCTCTTCTCATGTATCAAAGGGCTCAAAATTCAAAAGGGATGGTGCATGATTTAATGTTAAAAGAGCATTATTTATGGTGTTTGAATGTCTCATTTGCAAGCACAATTAGATATTTTGGTGAGATTACTACCTTGCATGATGTATTCAACACAGATATTTTCTTGGCACAATGTGGACACGACATTTAAAATGGTACAAATGGCTCAAATGGTAGTTTTAATATGTGTCTGATTGAATGTTTCCAACCGTTACATCCTTGTGTCAACCTATTCAATGCATAAAATTAGCTGCAACCATCTCATTCAACAAATTACAACTTGTCTGATCTCCAAATTATGCAATCAGCCAATAGAAAGAATCAAATCAATCACTTTCAAGATTAGAGAGGGAGTCAAAATTGCCATGCTACAACCTTGGAAGCAAATATTTTACTTCCCAATGATGCTTCTTTGACTATATTGTCATATTCTTGTTATACTCCAGTGCTCTATGCATCAAATCATGATGATATTTCAAATGGAAAGTTTGTTGGTTAGTCATATGAACATGATAAGTTGTCCAAAAATGAAGATGAAATATGTTTGAAATCTTATTGCAATCAAGAAATCAAGTTACCAAATGATGTTTCCACAAAAATCACACATGAGGTATCAAGCAATGATGACCAAATCCAAGAGGATGAGACATATTAGATGCTGCCCCAAAAATATTGCCACAAAAGATCAATAAGTATAAAAAATTTGTCATCCACACAAGGTAATTCTGATGACTCTATTGAGACTGTGAAAGGTTCAAATGAAGAAGATGCAAATACTCATAATCCATGTTGGATGGATATTCCACTTGAAAAAAGTAGACTGAATGAGAGGTTGCAATAATTGGGTATTCCTATGTTATTATCATATTTTGCATGGATTGATGGATGTAGGATACACCTCACAAATCAACATTGTGAGGTAGACTACATTATTTTTTAAGGAAATATGGACTTCTATTTGAAAGGAAATATGACTATTGAAGAGGTATTAATTCCTATAGAGGATCATTGGGATAGTCAATCAAGCAAGGGAGAATATGAACACAATTAAACCCATGAGATTTTGGAAGATATGTGTTTTCCTAATGAGGAAGATAAAGTGATAAACATATAAGAGAATGATGGAGAGCGCAAAGGGATGCAACATCCCTTATGTGTTCAATGGTCAAGGTTTGATCTTCTCTGGTAAAGATGGGCAAGCTTTTGACAGATGATACATGTATTTTATTGTGTTGCTGTAAATTTTGAGGGCTACCTTGGTTAAAGGCCACAAAAGGTTGATTCCTAGCCATTGGTAGGTTTAAGGGAACTTGAACTATTGGGGCTACTTGAACAAATGAGATTAGTGGTGGGGTAATAGTAGCACTTGTAGGAATATGATTGGAACCAATAGGTTGAGATGTACTAGATTGGGCTTGCTTAGCTTTCTTGGTCCTCTTCTTAGATGGAGGTAGCTCTATATATGTAAACCGATTCTTGCTCTGCCTGGTTGGAATCCCACTCATAAGCCAAAGGTTGATCTACATGAGACAAGATTAGATTCACCAGGTATGCTATATTTAGAATAAAAACATAGTCACTACTCCTACCAAAAAATAACTCATATGGAACTATCTTGGAATACAGGCTTAAAAGAGTCTCTACCCACTAGGCGTGCCAAAAACTGTTGTCACTAAGGATTGCACTTGTGGAGGCTAAGTATGAAACCTAGAAATCCTATGAAACATGAGACTACTTTCAGGTTGTGGGGAACCTATAAGAAAGTAGACCTCTGGGTTAAGGGTTAGCTTCCCTTGAATCACCCTATAACTAACTGTACTTTTGAAGGAAAAGGGGAGAGAGTGCATAAACTTTAAATGACTAAAAATGAAACTAAGGTGATTAACCAAACTTAAAAGATCCATAGATTGAAAAACACTCATAATGTGTATTGAAGCATAATTGACAACTTCACAAATTTATCCCACCTATAGTGTTTCCCTTAGAAATAGTAAGGTGCGGGTTATAGGTAGGAAGGGAAATGAGTTCCACAACCTAAACTATTTTTAAATGCACACAAATTAAACCTTTAAGAAACAAAGTGTGTTTCTAAGTATTTAAATGAACAATATACCAAGTAAAGGATTAACTTTAATCACAAAAACATTGGTACAAGACTCACCAAACAACTCATAAAATAATAGGAACAAGGACCATTGTTTTGGATTCAACAAAAAGGATCCAAGAAAACAATTTGCTTCTCTAGAGCTACAAACATTCAAATCTCAGAATGAGATAGAATGGAAGAATTGGCTCCATCACAAAAAGTGAGAGGTGTAAATAGGTGAGAACCCCAAAATATGCATATCCAAGGAATCTGGAATTTCACCATGCCTAACTCCACCAAATTCAAGAATAAAGGGATATATCTGAAGAACCTGCATTTTTGGTCCATGGAATATGTTACTCATATCTGGATGTTAGGCTCCCAAAATTTATAGGGGGGTATGAGGAGAATCCTAGAATCATGCCTTTAAAAGGCCTCCCCCTTTTAAATCCAATCTAACCTACCCCCCGATCATGCTTGGAAGATGATAGTTGACAAAATGATTTATAACAATATCATTTGTCAATATCTCATAAATAAAAAGCGGGCATGATTTTACATTTAAAATATCACATTTTAAAAAATGACCCTTAACAACTCCCCATTTACCAAAAATAACCTAGGACATAGGGGACATTGTTATTACATTTCGTTTTAACCTTGCCTTAAATGATTTCAACAAAATATTAATATTTAGGAAAAGGATTTTACTTTCCTTTTATCCCTTTACCTAGGCAAGATTAAATTTTTAAACCTCATGACAAACTTTAAAATATGTTCAAAGCTATGTAATCGACCTCCATTATCTTCATGCCATTTTGCCTCCAAGGAAAACTCAAGCTTGGTGATTCCCTAACTGTCATTTCATTTGGAAAGTTTCCATTGTTGGACCAAGCTTTTGTGGATTGGGAGTTTGATGATAGCAATTTTGGTTGCAAAAAAACCAAGGTAGGTGATCATTCGCTCACTATTGCTTATTTGATCATTTCATTTCTTTATTGAGGGCTCAAATCATCATTGCTTTGTTGTTATTAATTACTTAGGGCATAAATGATTCACTCTCAATAGATTATGTTATTGCATGATTATTTTTTACTATTTCATCAATATCTCTGATGATGAGACCATGGTCTAGGGCATCATGAATGGCATCCATTTGATGTTGAGTACTAATTCTATGGAGAGCCAGTGAGTCATGCCATGCCATCATAATGTTTTTGTTGTTGTCTTATTGCCCATTATTTTGAATAGTGAAATCCCATGCTTGGACTAGGGCATCATCATTTTTGTTGTTCCTTGTATTTGCATAGTGGATATACTTTTTTTACTGTAGATGCTTATGATTGTATGAGATTTGTGAGGCCGTGGGCCATGCTAGGGCATCATTAATTTGTTGAATCTTGAATCTGCATCTTTGGAAGCCCATTCTTGGACTAGGGCATCATCATGTTGATCTTTCTGATATATCTATTGCTATAAGAAAGATAAGGTATCATTATTGATGTGGATGCTCCATTTGAAATGATGCAACGACAACATCAAATGTAACAACAACATTTGATGTTGTTGTTGTATTGTTTTTTATATTATATGCCACAGCTACGGTATCACTGTATCCCTTGAGAGCTCGTGGATTCCTTTTGTCTTATGCTCATTGTTGTGTCCTTGGGGTCGTGGTTCTATGAAGGTACTAATACATTAATAATCAGTGCTTTTACTCATTCCTCGGGAGATACATATGCTACCTTGATGTTCTTGCTTTGCATTACTTATTTTTCTACTCCATTTATCACATACATTTATGTTGCATCTATATACCATGATGTTTCTATTTTTGACAGTTACTGTTGCTATCATGATGAGGCCAAGTCACTTGAATGTTATCTCTATTTGATGATGTGGGCATTTGCATGTATTATTGTTCTATTTGACTTTGAATTTGTTGCATCATTGGACTATGCTATGGTTGTAAGGAAGCACCACTATGCATGATATATGTTTCTCCTTTGATTAATGTTCCATGATACACCATTATTGATTCCATTGATGATAATTGACAAAAAATGCAAGGATGTTCCAATATATATGCTTTGAAGTAAATACTATAAGGCATATCTGTACTCACTGGGATATATGATGCTCCATTGCTTGATGTTTATTTCATTGTATTGTTTCCTCACTTGATTATTTCTTTTGTAACTTTATGGACACCATGATATTCTTGTTATTCCATTTGATAGAGTAACACAACTTTCCTTGTTGAGTTGATTTAATGCTCCTTTTTCTGGATATATTTAAGATATATGCAAGTATACATCTTTCTAAAAGAAGAAATCACCTACTTGTTGTTGTCCCATTATGATAAGTTTATCATTTTGACTACTCCATTTGATGTGTTGTCCCTTTGGATGTCATTGATGCATCATTATCCATCCATGGTGGTTTTTTATGCATAATGAATGCATTGTGACTTTTGATGTTGATATATTTGATTCTCCATTGTTTGATGGTGTTCTCATGCTCTCTTGGCTATCTAGATCATTGATTTATTGCTCATTTATGATATTCCATCAATTTCATGCTATGCAATGATGCTCCTACACCTTGTATTGCCTTCTGCCCATCTGAGGGTGTATATCTTATAGGTGTCCTTGTGTTGCAAATTGGTGCTCCCAAAAGGTGGCTTTAGGAAGCTACCCCTTGGGGAGCCCAATTTGCAATTCAATGGCATTTATTCCATTTTGAAAGGCAATGTAGTTTTACAACATCTATGGATCCAAATAGTCATACCTGGCTATTGCCCCATCTCCCTGCACCATTTTTTCTTGTATAAAATGTTCCATGCTTACTGTTTCTCTATTGACTACTCCCTTTTCTCGATCAGTGCTCCTCCTTGGGGCCGTGGGGAAATTAGGAACTCTATGGAAATGGAGCTCCTGATAACCATCATAGCTTCAATTTGGGGTACTAAGGGCTTGGTACTTGATCATGGGTGCTCTTTTCCTATCATGTGGGTTTTGTCAAGGAGCCTTGAGGGCCTCCTAACAATGCCCACATTACAAAGCAACACCATTCATTATATTTATGAAAAAATACAACATCTTTATAATTGATATTTCCCAGACAATAGCTTTACTTTGAGGATAGCCTTTTGGAATGGCTATCCTCTCAGTACTCCTATTATCTGAGTTAGGGTGAGCAACAATGACACAACTTCTTTTGTACATGCACATGGAACAAACAAGTTAGTGAAAACATGGTATCTTCTTCTTTCTACACCATCCTTCTGAGTGTGCACATGCCTGGAGCATGGTTCCCTTATAGAGATGTATGGATGATTATGTACATGCATAACTATAAATGTAGATAGGTAATTGGATATCATGCATTGCTTAGATCTTTTGGATCTAACCCCATCTCTTTCTTCTTTGTAGGTTTTGGATCAAACAGGAGCATACTAGAGTCACACTTGGGTCAACATTTCATCTTCTCTTTAGGAAATGTCTAGTACCCTATTATTTATGTTCATTTGCTTATGTATGTTTGTACTTAGCCATAGATCCCTAGGAGTTGGCTATGCTCACGGCTTGTGTGAGCCTAGATGATTTGCTTTCCATTCCTTGTACATATTTTGTTATTCATACTCAAAATCTATATATTGGATATCTTATCTTCTTTATTTCCCTTATATGTACTTTTAATTTAGCTCAAGAAATGAACACAAACTTAATCTAGATCACTAATAATGTGCAAACTAGGTTACCTTAGTAACTCACCTAGTAAATAGGCTAACAATATTAACCAATTGAATGAACATAAAAATGGGGTAACAGTACAACTACATTCTATAGTCATTGCGCAAAATTTTGTCTTCATCTTCTCCATCATATTGTACCAAGATGTAATCTCGGGCTTCCCATTCTTCCATCTTTTAGCTTAAACACAATCCCACCACAAAAGAGCATGACCTTTCAACCTTGATTTAGCAATCCTTACCTTTTTTCCTTCTTTAATATCCTCACATTCAAAGAAGTTTTGAATTGCACTAAACCAGTCAATCAACTCGTCATCATACATCTTCCCTCCATACATAGGAAAATTAGAATTTTCTCTAGAATCTCCACTTCTTATGGCTTTTGCAAAATTAGCCATTCTAATGTGTTCGGGATCAAGTTGTTGTTGTTGTTGTTGTTCTCCCCCATATTCATATTCATCATCTTGTCTACAACTCATTCATTTCCTTTATAATGTAGATAATCTCTCCATCAAGGATCTCATCTCCCTATCCTTATCATCTTTGAACTTATTGTCTTGTTCAAGGGTTTCTCTCATCTTCTTGTTCTCGACCATTTGTTCCTTCACAAGCTTAGCAAGCTCTACATTTGTCATTCTCTGAGGTAACTCTCTAGACATAGTATCTTCTTCTCCTTCTGACATACTTCCTCTTTGTCTCTCTGATGCAAAGGATCAACTCAGGAACTCTCCTCAAAGGAATGATCAACTCTAACGGTTGTTAAGGATTCAATCCACCAAAGATCCACAAGATTCTTTCTTAGAACTCTTTACCTAGGATGCTCCTAGGCTCTGATAACAATTGATGCGGTGTAATGTCCCCATTTTGAGTGAGAATTGGAGTTAGTGGATTTAGCCTATCATTGGGTCCTTATAGGCTAATACTGGTGATTAGAGGACCCCGTTGTGGGTTTTGGCCCCATTTTGAGGTCCTTACTATTTATAGTAAGTCAACATATGGTTCTACTAAGCTCGAATTATATGAGGAGGAGTTATATGATGCCCTCAGATTTTATTTTTGGCTTCTGATTTGGACTCCAAGATTCTTGGAGGGAGTGTCTATTTTTAGTAACTCACCCCATCAGGTTCATATCTTTCATCACCAAGATCACTCTTATGCTATTAGATTTTGATTCTGATGCTTCCTCAGCCATTTTCACAAGATGGGTGAATTATGATTGTTATTTAATTAAATTGGCTAAGGTTGCCATTTTTATTGGGAATTTATTGTGGGCATCTTAGTGTTATAGCTTGTTGGAACTGGATTGAGAAGTTTTAAATCCTAAGCTCATAAAATAGGGACCCTATGTATCAGAATATGGTTATTTTAATGAAGGGGTCATTTTACCATCATTAAAGAGGAAAGAAATATAATAGTTTATTATATTTTAAACGTGCACATAAAGAAAAGTATTTTGTAAGTGAAAAGTGTGTGAGAGAAGATATCTTTTATTATAAAGCAATGCTTTGGGAAAAAACAATTCATTCAATGATATCATTATTATGCAAATTGAAATAATCAAATTCGGGGTGAAGTCACAAGGGTTTGAGTGCTGGGTTTTTTTCTCTTGGAGATGCATACACTTTGAGTTGGATATAATTTCCAATGAATTGCATGTAGATTGGTTGCAATTGACAGTGAATGTGTTTGGAGGTTTTGTTTGAGAGAATTGTTCAATATTTATGCAAAATCAAGTTCTTCAAGGAAGTTGTGATTCATGTTAGGAAGGCTGCAATTTATTTTTTAGAAGTTGTGTTTATTTCTTAAAATCTTTGATCTTCTCTAAGGCAACATAATTCCTCTTAGGTCTTCAATTTTATTGTATTGCTGGTAGCGACTTTAATATTAAAAAAGGTGCACATTTATGATAGATAATTTGAATTTGTATATCTGCTAGAAATAAATAAAAAAGATTTTCATCTTGTGCATTTGGGGCTTGAAATTACTTTGCATGTTATGTTGGAAAATTACCTATATATATATATATATTTGTGTGTGTGTGTGTGTGTTCAAAATACAATTAGGTTTTTCAACAAAGAGCCAGCCAGGTTCTTTACAGTGGTATCAGAGCAGTTTCTTGCCATCCTGTTGGGTTGAAAATTATTGAGCTAACACATTTGTTCGGAGTGAACAACACTCTAGCTTTATTTTTCAGCCATGGATAATTATAGAAAACCAAGTAAATATGGAAACAAATTGAGTAGTGTGACACGGGTTAGGAAACAATCAAGTGCCTCAGAAAATGAAATGGAGAAATCGAGGCAAACACAAGAAAGGCTAAAATCCCAACTTGCAGATCCAGCTACTATTGACAGGGTGACTAGTTTTATGGTTTCCTTCTTCAGGAAGTCTTCCCACGAAGACTGTAAGAAGAGAAAAAAGATGTTCTCATAGGTGAGACATCTAGGAATCTTCATGATGAGTTTGCATCAACCACAGATTATTGTAGATATGATCCTATTCTTAGTAGGACAACCACTAGTCCTATTTGCACACATGATGTTCGAGACTCTTTAAGGGGACATGTGGATGTGCCCGTCTTGTTGGTAGATAGTGGTACTAAGATTCAACATCTTGAGCCTATCAGAGTTAGTGACACAAGGTCTAATTTGCAAGACATCAATCCTTTATGTGATCCTTTTGTTGATGTCGTGGATAGTGTAAGAGTGGAGCATGTTGCAGACACCACTATGGCTTCTGACACCTTAGATGATGGTGTTATTTTTTAGGATTGTGAGGAGTATATGAGCTCTGAAAACTCTGATGTTTATGACAACAGTCATAGTGTCGAGTCAGTATAGGAGACAATAGTTTTTTCCTATATTGAGGATGTGAGCATGGAGATACCTAGTGATGACACTCATGATGGGAGTGTTACAGATGAGTCAGGTGACATAGATTCATGCCATAGAGTAGGTGATTTGCATGATGACATTGAGTCATGTATGCAACCAGAGATAGAAGAGGGGTTTCAGATAGATGATGTTGATACTAGCATCATAGATACCTCTGATGTTGAGAGTGAGGATGATAGGTGTTGCAGTGTTTTTGGTTTTTTATATCAAACTTTGGGTGTGGAATCAACATTGTCATTCGGTGGTGGAAGGTTATAGGATCCTTTTCTATAGGGACTCACAGTTGAGGATAGGGAAGCATTTGAGTGGCAGGGTTTGTTCAAGCCAAGGCTTCCACTCCTTCAGTTGAGTTGTTAGTAGAGGTACCTAGTGGTGATACCTTGTTGGTGGACATGTGTGAGGTTGATAGCACACATGAGGAGAGGGATTATAAGGTTGCTTCCTTGGTGAATCATGAGGATGAATCTACCTACAATGAGTCATGCTTGATTTATCAGACCTTGGGGGAGGAATTTGAGTTGTTTGTGAGTGAGGATGGGTCCTAGGATTTGGTTTTTCATGTGGCTATAGAGGATGAGGTAGTTGAGGATTATGATAAGATAGATTTGGCAACAAATTTATTGAGGGTAGATGAGGATGATTTTGATGTCAATAATCAGTTTGCAGATGTGTGCTTGGATGATAGTACATAGAGATACAATGATCTTGAGGGGGGTTTGTTGGATACAACTTCCTACCGTAGTGTGGATAGTACACTTGAGATTTTTCATAGGAGACCCATTGTGCAGAGTCATCATGTGACTAGCCAACTGAGAGTTGGTGAGAGAGATATTACTTCTACTCTCAAGCATTTTGATGCCACTTGTCATGGTTAGGGTGATCCTATGACAAATGAGCACGATGATGGTTACCTTTCCTTGACAGAGATTCATTCCTTATGTGAGGTTGTCAGGATTTTGAGACATAATTATTTATAGTTGGTAGCTGACCGAGATCACCTAGAAGAGCGGGGGACTATGGCATGAGGCACTAATGGACAGAGAGGAGGAGGTGAGTGAGCTTACTTAGGAGCTCACAACTACTTCTGAGGCTTTAGAGGGAACTTAGTGGGCTCTTCAAGAGTCGTAGTTACAGTTGGGAGAGGTAACTGTAGAATTGGAGTAGATTCAGTGTTTGCCAGCCATAGATCCAGTTCAGTTGCATATAGTAGTGGTTGGTGGTGAATCAACTTCCATAGTTAGTAGTGATGGATGTGTTGGGGATACGGTTACATCCATCCTTGAGATAGGTGTAGTAGATACGGTTGAGGTGAGTGCATTAATGGAGGACAATAGAGAGAGTTTTGTGGTATCAGGTTCTATAGTTGTTAGTACAATAATAGATGATATAGAGCAGGTTGTTGAGAGTCCCGAGATAGAAAAATCAGATTTTCTAGTGAGTTGTGTGCTAGTTCATGACACTAATCCTTCACAAGACATGGACAGGGTATCATCTAGTTTTGAGACTAGTTTCCATGATGATTTGTTTCCTTTTGTGAGAAGCAAATCTATTTCTTCTTCTCACACAGGTGATAGCAGTAGGCAGTTGGTAGTGCCACAGTTTTAGAGAGATCAATTGTGGTTTGTAGGGGAGTAGGTTGATTGTGCTTCTTATAATTTCTACTACATGGAGTCTTTCAGGGAATAATTGCTTGAGAGTCTAGTTTTTTAGGAGGGATCATTCAGAGCTTCTGAGGGTACTCTCATCTGGGGTTCTCGCAGTATTCAAATTTTAGTGGGGAAAATTGTAGATACCTTGACTACAATGCTTCCTCACAAGGATTTTGTGGTTGGGTTTGCTGAGAGGGTTATTCAGGATCATGCCCAACTAGTTGTTCAGAGTAAGAGATTGGAGCCATCTCTTGATTCTTGAATTATTTTTGATGAGCCTCTATCAGAGATTGGAGCATTTCACCATGATTACATAGTGAGGAGCGCTCATCACTTCTCTTTTGACCCACTGGTTGAGGACTTGTTTATGCATTGGTGTGGGTTGGATTCAGGGTTATATAATCCTTTTTGGGATGAGTTTTGTCCATCTCCAGTTGATGGGGTTGGTTACTGCAAGTTAGCAGGAGGTGACTTGCATGGTCAGTACATCCAGGATGGTTCTACAATGGATTGATATTTGGATTACAAGAGTACTCAAGGAAGATTGGAAGGGTGTCCAGGTAGCTTTGATTTTTCAAATGGTTTTGGACATCTATTTTTCTTTGTTTTGGATGGTTGTGAGTTTCATCTCTATTGGGATCCAGGTAGTGACAGGTTTGGTACTACGGGTTGTGTGGGTCACTATGATTGGCATGATAAAGCATGTTCGGGTTTACTTAGTGGATGATGATTTCTCCACAGGAGTTTGCAGGTGATTATAGGGACATTACTCCATTCTATCCTTGGGATCTAGGTGGAGTTCTATGTTTTGTTTTTTTGAGATTGCTTTGGGACAAGCAATTTCAAGGAGGGAGGATTGTAATGTCCCCATTTTGAGCGAGCATTAGAGTTAGTGGATTTAGCCTATCATTGGGTCCTTGTAGGCTAATACTAGTGATTAGAGGACCATGTTGTGGGTTTTGTCCCTATTTTGAGGGACTTTCTATTTATAGTAAGTCAATATATGGTTCTACTAAGCTCGGATGATTTAGAGGAGTTATATGATGCTCTCAGATTTTATTTTAGTCTTCTGGTTTGGACTCCAAGATTCTTGGAGGGAGCATTTATTTTTAGTAAGTCACTCCGCCAGGTTCATTCATCATCTTTCATCATCAAGATCACTCTTGTGCTATTAGATTTTGATTCTGGTGCTTCCTCAATCATTTTCACAAGATGGGTGAATTATGATTATTATTTAATTAAATCAACTAAGGTTGCCATTTTTATTGGGAATGTATTGTGTGCATCTTAGTGTTATAGCTCATTAGAACCAGATCGAGAAGATTTAAATCTTGAGCTCATTAAACATGGACCCTATGTGTCAAAATATGGTTTTTTTAATGAAAGGGTCTTTTTTTAATCATTAAAGAGGAAAGAAATATAATAGTTTATTATATTTCAAATGTGCACATAAAGCAAAGTCTTTTGCAAGTGAAAAGTGTGTGAGATAAGATATCTTTTATTACAAAGCAATGCTTTGGGCAAAAGAAATTCATTCAATGATATCATTATTATGCAAATTGAAAGAATCAAATTTGGGGTGAAGTCACAAGGGTTTGAGTGCTGCATTTTTTTCTCTTGTAGATGCATACATTTTGAGTTGGATATAATTGCCAATGAATTGTGTGTAAATTGATTGCAATTGACAACAAATGTGTTTAGAGGTTTTGTTTGAGAGAATTGTTCAAGATTGATGAAAAATCAGGTTCTTCAAGGAAGCTGCGATTCATGTCAGGAAGGCTATGATTTATTTTTTAGAAGCTGCGTTTATTTCTTAAAAGTTATGATCTTCTCGAAGGCAACACAATTACTCTTAGGGCTGTGATTTTATTATATTACTGGAAGCGAATTTAATATTAAAAAAGGTGCACATTTATGATTGATAATTTGAATTTGTGTATTTGCTAGAAATGAACAAAAAAGATTTTCAGCTTGTGCATTTAGGGCTTGAAATTACTTTGCATGTTATGTTGGAAAATTACCACTATATATATATGTTCAAAATATAATTAATTTTTTTGACAAAGAGCCAACCAAGATCTTTACATGCAGAGGGGTAGATGATAGGATTCTATTCTTCAATGGTTTATAAGGGAAAAGCAAGGATCTTCAATATTTACCCAAATAGGCTTAATGACACCAAAATGGTTCAAGAGGTAAAAAATCAACCAAGACTCCACCCAATGCTCTTGATGGTTTAAGATGCTTATTTAGGTATATTAAAAAGTGATTCAAGAGGTTTTATACTCCTAAGCAATGGGTTTATCCTCAAACTCCAAGTTGCTCCTTGTAGGCCTAATTGCCCCCAACTAGGTCTCCTGCAGGGTTAAAGGCTCTATAACTCAAAATTTTTTTGAGACACTCACATTTTTTTTATCTTTATAGATACCCTTTTAAGTTTTACACAACATACTAGGAGATCATGTAGGGTTGTTTTTGAGCAATATCTGTTGCTCACACTAGTGACCCCATTTTAGGTTAAAAAGATGGCCATTTAACAAAGAAACATCAACTTATATTTATCACTTGACTTTGAGACTTTAAAAATTATTTCAATATGGATTCAATCAAAATAATATAAACTCAAATTGACTCCAAGGTCACTGCAACTATAAAAGCCCCAATTTGGCTTCATACAAACCCTCAATCCCAGGGTCTCCAATGTATGATCTCCAAATAATTTTGCAATCAAAAAAGGATGGTTTCACCTTGTATTTGGTGTGTATAGACACCTTCAATCATAAAAATAAAACTCTTTTTAAGGTATACATTTTACTTCTGCTCCCTAGCAACTAAATTCATCCCATTTCTCACACTTTTTTTTAACTATCTTGGTGATCACCTGTCAAACTCACTTCATCTACACATATTTATGTTAATAATATAGTGTATGTGTCAAAAGGTGTAATTCCATGAGAATCAGTTATAATACATTTATGGAATGACCCTTGGCATTAATCTTGAATCAAATTGTTATGGAAAAATAGTGACTACAAGGAACAATCAACACAAATGGATTTAAAACTGAAGCCAAAAGATCTTCAAAGAATTTAAATGTGATGAAAAAAATCTTATAAGTATCCTCAATGAATTTGAAAACCAATATAACTTCTAAGAAATCAAAACATGCAATGAATACAAGGAAAATTGATCAAATTCTGAGTTTTATTGAAGACTTCATGTCACAATCTTTACATAGGTCTTCAATCCATACATAGATGATGTTTTCCAATTTAAAGACTTCATACCAACTTCCCCCAACTAATTTGGATCAATTTCAAGGCTTAGTTAAGGCTAAAACTTCCTAAATCTTAATTCCCTCTATTTTTCCACTAACCATTGGTATTCAAATATTTAAATTTCCAACTTACAAATTATTGATTTTTCTAATTGAAAACCTATAAAACTTTGTATAATTTAAATCCTAGGATCTTTTAGACTTTATCTCACCTATCTAGATCCTTATTTGACTATTGGGGCATTATTAACCCAATTTTCATCATTTTTGGTCCTAAGTCCTTTACCAAGACTTCTAGGACTTATTACATTTTCATTAAATTGATCATTACATAGGGCCATTATTGGCTTTAGGATATCCCAATTCATATTTAGGGACGTCTTTGATCCTTCTTTGTTTGGCTCTTTAATTCTTCTTGGTGTCTTCATGGATGCTTTCATGGATGCTCCTGCATCAGACACCCTCTCTAATAACCAGTGCCTCATAGAGTCAGATGTTGTAGCGCAACTCTCTATCACCACTTTCCTAGCCCTTATCTATGAAACCATCACCTTTGTAGTATCCATTCAATCTTGTAAAGATATCATCTTCTCTCAAATAACAAATATATAAGTTGTCAAGGCTTTAGTGTCTAGGATCTTCCATATATCTTGACCTATAGGTATATCCTGTATTACAATCCCAGTCTCCTCAAAACTTCTCATGAAGACATCCATCAAATCTGTATAATCCTACTCCATATCATCATCATCTCCCTCCTCATCCCCCTGTGATGAGGTGGTCCCATCAATTCTCTTAGTATCAGTCTTCTCCTGCTCACTAGACCCGGTCACACATGCCTCCTCTTCCTCCATTAGATTCTCTTCTCCTATGTCCTCCCCGCTAATATCCATGACCACATCTTCTCTACCTACCATGTAAACCACTAGTGCAATCATTGGGCCACCTAATACTACTGCACCTGCTCCTATATCATGTCCCCCATTGGGTCTCCATCACCTCCATCACCTCCATGAACCTTCCCGCCATCTCTCCCACCACGACCCCTCCCTTTGTCTTTCCCACCTTGACCCCACCCTCCATATCCCCCACCTTTCCCTCTACCTTTATGTCCATCTCAGCCTCTACCACCATCCCTATCACCTCTTTGTCCCCATATCCCAAATCTTGTGCATGGCTTTCTAATCCTCCTTGCCAAATCAATTGACATAGGAACACTAGGATTTGTATAGTGCATTAGTCAATGTTGTGCCAACCATGCATCAAAATAGGGCATGATGTTTGCATCCACAACCTATGACCCCTATGCCCATCTTCAAGGTGCCAATCCCTAAAATGGATTCACCGCTATAACCACACAAATAACTAGTCTCCATTCTCTAACATCCCTATTACAATGGGAAAACTGTGCAGACCCAATAGGCACATCCTACCTCTCACCGAATTGTCAAAAGAACCTTTTTGGAAAATGTATCTCTATCATCCGCTGAGACTGAGTAGTCCTCCCTATAAGGTACCTCTCCTATCTGCAAAATTCTTAATGGTCACCCTCACAATCCCATGCTACACATCCAACATATGACCTCCAAGTAAACTCTCTCAAAATGTTGAACTCATGTCTCTAATACCTAGTATGTCCTACCCATATTTGCACTATCACATCATAATAATATACACAGGGTTGTCTTTCCTAAAGTGGCTATTTATAAAAAATGGGGTGACATAGTGTTATATGCTCCCAAGCCCAAACTTGGAGCAATGTAACCCCACACCTTAAAGATTGTATTATGGTAGGCTATATCATGCATTTGGAAATAAAGCATAGCCAATATATACAAGGCCCCAAAAAATGTACAATGCTCTTGATAAGCATGTTGGAAACTACCTCCGCCCACCACACAAGAAATCTATGTCTCCTTCTATCAGGCACTAAAACCCCAACTACCAATCCAAATAGTAAACCAAAATATTCCTCATAGTTAGTGACCATCTCCCTCCACCTAATCTCATAATTATGAATCCAAAGTTCTACCTGATCAACATCGAATAACTCACATAGAGCCCTAATCCCATCTCATGGTGCTTATACAACCCTGTTACCCCTAATTGGTAACCCCATTATCCTATATACATCCTCCAAGGTCATCGTGCACTCCCCTGTCAGTAAGTGAAAGGAAGAGGTCTCTAAAATTCACCTCTCGCATAGTGCTATAATCAATCCTCTATTTTCCCTAATTTGGGGCATCCAAGTCGCATGTAATAGTACTATCCCATCAAACTGATCACTATCCTCCCAAGTGAGTCAATTTCTATGTGCCAAAGTCTCGAGATGATTCTCTTGAGTGATGAGTACAAAGTCTTGTATCTAAACCATCAAATGCAAATGCAAGATCACTAAAAATGCAAAAATATATCATGAAAATGCATTTACGCTATATCTATTTTATCACATGACCAAGTGCATTCATTAATTGTGTAATTAAAATAAATAGGGCAAATGCATTGCATGAGCTATACATATGCATCTAATCATTTCAACAATTTTACCATGCAAATACATAAAATTGGATATACAAATGCGGCTTAATTATTATTTATTTTGTAATGCAATTGTAACTAATTATACATACACATGCATATAATAAAACTTACACTTGCATCTAATGAAATACACATGCGTCAACTGAATAACACATGCGATTTAATTAAAACATTATAACCTTATCCAATGCATCACATAAGCCACACTTGTGATGAATGCTCTTATCACAGGTGTCACATACGAAGTTTCTTGTCTAGACCTACTAGCAAAAAAACACAAAAATTGAGATAGTTAATGTGTAATTGGAAATGCACTCACTAGTTCTAGGACACCCTTTGGCCACTAATATGTCCTAACCATCTCGCCAATTTGAATGCTATCCTCGTAGCCCTCCATTGCTCCTCAAAGTTGCTCATAGACCTCTTCTGCTTCACAAAATTTTTCAAAACTCAAGAGTGCAAATGAACCTAGAAATTGACCCCTAGGCCCTATTTATACCTCCCCTAGCCCTCCTTGGTGGATGTACACACTCCCCTTTTGAACTGATCATGTAAATTTTACCTTCTAGAGCCCATAACATTTGCTACACACCTCCTTTTTTTGATTCATTAGTTTTGTTGCGATGATCGTCACTTTTTTTGACAAATTGAGCTCCTTTCCATATTTTTCACTCAATATTTTGAGGGGGCATCATATTACCTATTTGGTACCACGATTCTATTAGGGCATTACTAGTGCATAATTTTTATTAATTATTCTTTGAAACAACACTTGAAAACACATTATCTCAAAGAGGAGAAAAATGTAGACACTAAAAATTATCTTGTTGCTTCCGCATGACAATTTTACGAGTTTTCATCTTAATTAATTAAAAAAATTATTATTTAATTAATTTGTGTCTTTCTTCTTAATTCAAATTTTGAATTCATCATTTCCCTCCAATTCCATATTTGAATAATTAATTAATTATTTAATTATTAAAGTTTCTAATTAATATTCTTTAGAGATTCTCTAATTATTCTTTTAAAAATTAATTAAATAGTTGTTATTATTTAATTATTCTCTTTTCTTTAGTTTAATTAAATAATTTTAATATTTAATTAAAATGTTTCTCATTGTTATTATCACCACAATTAAGTGATAATTCCAAATTACTTAATTGCATCTTCTAAAATTAAATAAATGATCAATTTATTTAATTTTCCATTTATCCAATATAAACTAATTCTTTTGAAAATAAGTAAATTTAATAAATTTATGTGTTTCCTTCATGCACAATCAATTTTTTTTTAAAAGTTTATTTATCACTAATTATTCCTCCAGCTTCACCTCTTTTAACTGCCACTGGCTAACAATCCTCCTTCTCAATCAATTTAGTCTTCTGTCCAATATATTTAGTTCACTATCTAATCTTTCTGGTCTACTTCCAATCAATTGGTTAACTATCCAATCTATTTTGTTATGCAACCACATAACTATCAATTAGTCCTACTCTTTTGTTCAATCAATTCAATCATCTATCTAGTCAATTACAATTATCTAATCAATCAGCCCAACCCTCATTGAAGCTCAAAATTCTATATAATTGTTGGTTGACTTTCAGTCACCCATCATTTTTTTTTGGTAATATCAAGTCAGATTTAGTCATGTCTGAGTCTAAGTCTAGGTTTCCTTCAGGATAGGTTATCCTTGTCGGGTTTCCATTCTTTTGCCCCCTCTTCTCTTAGCTGGGTGGGTTGTTTTAAAGTTTTGACACAATGGGTAGGTTATAGATCCCAACCCGACAAGGATAATGTGCTCTTAACTGGTGATCTTTCTCAGGCATAATGGCAATTGGGAGTCATGATCTCAGGACACTCATAAGAAATCAGAGAAAAAGATTCTTCATGTGGATGATGCAGTAATAGAGCTGAGGTAAAAAGTTATCCCTAAAAAGTCTCAAGTCATGTTGGTTCTAACTCTTAATCAGAAGACAGTGATGAATGGATTACCAAGTTATATTGAAATAAAGAAAAGTGCTTAATGATTGCAGTTCGAAGTCAAAACAATGAAGATAATGCAAGGCAGAAAATGGCACAGTGACTACTCCATGCAGATTTCGCACCCTCTGCATACATTTTCCGCCAAGAACATCCCTTTGCCAACAGTGCAGTCCACGTGTGCCAAAGATAGAGCGGTCACATGATCGCATGGATTAAAATATTGCCTTGTGATCATGCGACAACGTAAGTCATCAAAGATGCTTGGCGGTAAAGTGGGATTTTTCCACGTGTCTAGGTGGGGCCGCATGTTCTTGTATGTTTGCAAGCGTATTGGTAGATTCTTGATCTACGATCGCTATTTTTCCTTGGTGCTGTTGAAGATTCTTATAGGCAATGTGGGATTATGCCATGTGTTCATGTGGGCCCGTTTCATTAAAAATAAATATTATATCGTGCACCAATCATAGAGTGGTTGCATGATCGCATGGATTAAAATATTGCTATGCGATCATGCGACAATGGAAGCTTAGGTAGATCAGAAAAGTTAATGAACGATAGGAAAGACCAAGTAAAAGATGCTCTGCTGGGACCCACATACGCCAACAACACAAATGCGACAACATAGACTGGGCAAGTGAAAGTTTTAAGTTATTTGATATTATATCAAGTGCCAATAACAGAGCGGTCGCATTATCGCATGGATTAAAAAAGTGTTATGCGATCATGCGAAAGGTGAAGGAGAAGAGGGTCCCATGCAGATAGAGAGGTCTAGCGGTTGGCAGGTGGATATCCAATGAACAGGCGAAGGAAAGAGGAGTGGTCGCATGATCGCATGAATATAATAATAGCCTTACGATCATGCGACAAGGCAAAAAGTGATTGTCACCCAAGCTTTGCATAAAAGGAAATGTTTATTATTATTTAAAGTTTAAAAGCATGTGCTTTAAGTTAAAAAACACCCATGCACTTAAAGTTGACGTGCGGAAAACGGGCAAGTCACTACACCATTAAGCGGAAATCGCACTTACTAAGTGTGAATCCCGCAAGGAAGAGATTCAGTGTATGTGCTTATCTGTTATGATTGCCAAAAGGAAGATGTTTGATTTCCTAGCAAGGAAGCTAGAGGTCGACAGTCTAGAAACATGCCGAGTTTAATTATCTATTCAAATCAACACTGTTCATCATATGGATATGTTAATTGCTGAGTTGTTCGAATCATTTCCTGTGATAAAAGTTACGGCTCATTGCAATATCAAAGGCAATCAGTTCTACTTGCCCTGCTATAAAATGAATTCGACTTGCATGTTCTGTGCACTCTAGTTTAGCATAAATAACAAAGAGCAGAAAGCTTAGAAAAGGGGACTGATTTTATAAGGAAATTACATAGTAATGACGGGTTTGATCAAAGGATTACTACTATGGTGTGAACAGTTTGTCTTCTCCCAAATGATGGTAGAGGAGAAATTTGATACAATGGGATAGCTAAACATTTCTAAATCAAGCTTGCAAGTGTCTGTCAAACATCTTTATTTCCAGTCAAGCAGTTTTGACGATTATAGGATCAATTATATCAATTTGATAAAGGTCTATTCAATTCATATTCTCTAGCCAAAGTAGATGAAGGGACAGCATCAGAACTAGTTCTTCTTATTGTATTCTCGTAAATACTTGGCTCCAGTCTTTTCAAATTCTGGAATTGGAAGCACTTTGTATTCCCATGAAGGTTGTATGTTTGTAAACTCTTTATATACTGTTGAAAAGTGAATGAAAGGGTCGGCAAAATTGTTGGCATGAAGAGAGGTTGCAGAGACAATCATACTTGGTGTCAATTCTTTACTGTCTATGTGCTTCCTTTTTCTGCATACAGTCAGAGAGCTGGAGTGGAGGAGATAGCATGTTTAATTTCTGTATTTTCATTCATGCATTGAGATTAATGTTCATTTTTTGTAATAGATTTGGCTATAGTTTGCAAGCAAATATGATCATAGTATTGTGTTTGTGTGTTTAAAACAAGGAAAAGTTTTGTTATGAATCAGAGTATTTGGGCAACACTTTTCTGATTACTTTCAATCGGAGTATTGTTATGATCAGTTTTGAGCACTGTCTTGTATTCTTAGTCAAATGGTGATTGGATGGTAGATCAGAGTACTGTCATTTGATCCTATTGCAAAGATTTGGATGTTTAATCTTATCATAACATTGCATTTACAAAACTAACAGCATTCTTGCATTACCAACATTGGGAAGTCATAGGATGTGCGATTTCCTGAAGTTGGCTAGAATTAGAATCTAAATCTGCCTGAGTTAGTCCTGGATAGGATTAGCTTGGTTTTGCCTCTGTTGTTCTCTGGTTAAGAACATACCCTGCAGTAGGAATTAGAAATAAAACATAATTCATTGAATATCATTTATATAGGGAGCTGTACCTCAATTCAGAGGGAAACTAGATATTCTCAGAAACGGTTTCCCAACTGTTGTGTAAAGTTGTTCTTCATTATAAAATTGGGCAAATAAAAGGAGGACAAGAAGAAGGACAATCTATTTACCAACAATAATGAGGCTTAGTTCTCATAATTTTACAACCACTATCTTGAATTCTCGTGCTATCATACTTGAGTGATTCTAAGAGCTCACATTGCATTGAGAATGAGAGAGCCAAGCGAGGATTTGTTGATTGTTGTGATGGTTAGATTTAATTTTGTTAAATTTGCAATCAATTATATTTTCATTCTCTCTTGATGTTAGGAGTATTGTTTGTAGCAATCTAGATCTTTGTGGTTGGATCTAACTTGGTTGTTGCAGATTTACATATATTTTACCCCTACAATAGCTATATTTAATTAAGTACCTATACATTATTTAATTAATTATATATAATTACTCATTTTATAAAATACATAGTCAATTTTATTTGTGATTTCCTAAAACTAGATTGAATTAGTCCCATTATTTTATCTCCTACATAGTGTTAAATAACAAGATTATATATAGAAAGAATTTGAATGCTTACTATTGCTTGATATTGCCACTGTGATTGATATCAACCATTGAATAAGCATCCCTTATAAATACACTAATAGGTAGTCATATATACGTAGAGTTGTGACTCTTAAAATAGAGTCACAACTCTACATATATGTAGCTACTAATTAGTTTGCTGATTAATTAACATTAGTTAAGCAATACCGATTCATTTAGATGGTTATGTATATTAAATAAAATTACACACACACACACACACACACACACACGTGTGTGTGTGTGTGTAGATATATGTTTATAGTATACATTCCATCAATCAAATCGATGCTATTCTCTAATACTCCCTCTTAGCAAGAGAGGATTGATCAGTGTATTATCACAATCCTTGATTTATTCAGAACTAGATTTAGTGATAACTAAAACATAGCTTCATATCAAGATATTTGACACATCTCAGGACATCATCATGATGTACTCATCCTGATAAAAGAGTTATCGCAATCCCCGACCAATTCAGAACTAGATTTAGCGATAACAATGAAGATATCTGACACATTCCAGGACAACAACTTAATGTAGTCTAATCTTGATTCACACGTTGTTATAATCCTCAACCAATTCAGAACTGGATTTAATAACAACTCTAGAACATTCAGTTTCAGAACTAATGACTATAATACATAGTTATACTTGACACTAGGTCAAGCTATTGTCTAAGTCGTCACTTAGCAATAGTAACCTAACACATATGAAAGATCATCACCTTTCATAAAATAACACAAGAGTAATAATACAATATTTTCCATTTATTATATTCATGAATATAAATTACACATAATTTAGATTTAATCTCAGAATTTATAATTATGGTTTAGTCATACCAAGTTTCTCTGAAGTATTCTATTTTCAACCTAGCAGGGGCTTGGTGAAAGTATCAATATTTCTTCAATCTTGATGTAAACCAACTTGATAAGGTTTTCCACATAGTCCAACAAGTAACTTCCTATTTTCCCTCTAATTCTTAATTGTGTAGTCTTCATTTATTTCTGTAAGTAAATCATTTTCATTTTTCTTTATGACTAAGGTTTTGTTCAAATTTCACATCCCTACTGATTTCAACAACTCTTTATTTGGAACATAGATTTTGTATCCATTTTATTGAGGATTGTATGGTACTGAATACTCCCTCTTAATCCCAACATAAATGCAGAATTATTTAAAATTCTTCAGAATAAAGAATATTCCTCTTCTCTGACTTCACCAATGTCTACATGATTTTTCTTCCTTTCTGGACAGAACTTGTGAGTGTGTCCAAACTTATCACACTTATAACACTAAACTTTGGAGAGATCTCTGTGGTTCTCTTTTCCTTTTGAAATTATTTTCCCCTTTGTTGTTTGCTTTCACATGTAGAGCTTGTAATACACATTTAGTTGCATTTGTTATCACAATGATTATGTTCCAGAAATCCAGAGACGACTTCTTACAATCACATTTTCAATGATTTGACAATATTGCGAATAACCATATCATAAATATAGTAGCTAAAAACACTAAGAATGATTAGTTTATTCTAACCAGATGTTGTAGCCATGAATAACAAGACATCACAGTGTTGATCAAACCATACGGAATAGTAAACAGTCTCTCTATTTTTGCTGGAAATATAAATCAGCATGCTTTGGACCAAGCAACTGTTTTCATCAATACTTTAGCTATATATATGCTGCAGATATAAGTCAATGTCACCTAGGTCAGTAGTCACTTTATTCAAGCACAAATTGGTTGATTCTTATGTTCAGACCAATTCACTTGCATGAGAACGCACACAACAACAACAACAAGAGAGGACACAATTGCTATACTAACAACAAAATTGACTCCTTTAACATGCTTAGGAAAAGTGTAACAATGCTAAATAGGAATTATGGTGCATCTAGTTTAAAGATTTGGTGCCATTAGCATGAACTTTCATGCCTCATGTGCTCCTAAGGAATTAAATGACATAGCAAATGCCAATAGAAAAAATCTAAAGAAACCATAAATGGTGTCTTCTCCTTCTCTGCTCAAAATATTAGATACTGACTGCTCATAGAAAATACCAACACCACTGATTTGGAGTGGAACGTGCTCAACATATATTTCTGACACTAAGAAGAGACTGCCAATAATCTCTGGCTCCTTCGATTATTTCTGCTTAACCTTTACTTGACTCCTTAATGTTTGCAGCACAAGTCAATATTGTCAAACAATATTATAGTATTTATATCAAGCATTAAGCATAAAATATTATTGTCATGAGTAGAAAGAGCTGGAGACTTCAATGATTAATAGGAATGTCATGGGCTCCTATAACAAGTTCCATG
Organism: Chamaecyparis obtusa; assembly: GCA_027943335.1. Classification (NCBI taxonomy): domain Eukaryota; kingdom Viridiplantae; phylum Streptophyta; class Pinopsida; order Cupressales; family Cupressaceae; genus Chamaecyparis; species Chamaecyparis obtusa. Next base: position 1,452,721 of record BSBK01001219.1, read on the forward strand.
CCTCAAAGAAACAAACATAAATGACTGGAGAATAAAGGAAATAGGCCAATGTTCTCAGGTGCCCTGAAGATGCGCTCACTCCTTGATAAGTCCCGTAGGTATTTCCACTCCAAACCTATGTTGCCAAGAAAACTCCCTTCCCATGTGAAAGTCCACAACTCTGCAATAAAAATATCGGTAATAACGCTACAAAATTTTTGAAAGAATTGAGCCCAGATGAAGGTGTTGGATGCGGCCTGGATACTCACGATCTTAACCATGAAAGACTTGAATTTTACTTTGTCGCGATTCCTACAATGTGGGCTTCAAATAATCAACATACGTGATTTTCATTATTTCCAATCGCCACATTAGAAAGAGATGGAGGGCCCACGAGATTGAAATACAATCTCCCGATAAATAAATGGGCATTCAGCCTTAATTTGCAAGCCTATATTAAGAGGCCCACAATCTCACCATAACCATTTAAAAATTGCTGCTTTCGGCCACTGTTTCTCCATTCTTAAAATTCCACCGAAAGATTTAGAGAAAACCCCCAAAACTTTATTTTAAATAAATAAATAAATAAATAAATAAATAAATAAATATATATATATATATATATATATTTAAATAAATATATATAAATAAATAAATAAATAAATAAATAAATAAATATATATATATATATATATATATATATATATATATATATATATATATATATATATATATATATATATATATATATATATATATATATATATATATATATATATATATATATATATATATATATATATATATATATATATATATATATTCGGGCCCACTACAAAGTCACGGTAATCTTAAATTATTTCCCATGACACACAATAAGTATGATGAAAATGTCGAATCAATCTTCACACTAATGTGGAAATCAAATATTTTTGTTTCATTTAAATTACCCGATGGTAATATTCTGCCGAACATTTTGATGTCTAATTATTGCTCGACAAACGAAGGGAACTTATTTATTATTAATGTTTTTCAATAGTTGGCAAGGAAAAATTTAATTTCCACACACAATATAGTCTGTAATATTTGAACTACTGACTAAGCTATATGTATTGTTGTTCTTTATCTTTAATTCTTTTCTATAGAGGCTCTGATACCATGTTAAATAACAAGATCGTATATAGAAAGAATCTGAATGCTTACTATTACTTGATATTGCCTTTGTGATTGATATCAATCATTGAATAAGCATCCCTTATAATACACTAATAGGTAGTCATATATATGTAGAGGCGCGACTCTTAAAATAGAGTCACAACTCTACATATATGTAGCTACTAATTAGTTTGTTGATAAATTAACATTAGTTAAGCAACACCAATTCATTTAGATGGTTATGTATATTAAATACAATTACACAGACACACACACACACACATGTGTGTGTACACATATATAGATATATGTTTATAGTATACATTCCATCAATCAGATTGATGCTATTCTCTAACACATAGAGTACACACTTTTATATTTTAGATAATTATTATAGATTAGATATTATTTACTTTTGAACAATTATTAATAAAATAAAATAAAAAATAAAATCACAAAACATTATAAACAAACATCTCGATACATTTGACTATGACATTGCAAAAAATTACTACACAACTTTTGACACAACATTGTTCAATGTCTCCAACTATATACACCAATACAACATTTCAAACTGTATTCAAAAAATATATATTCGATCACCACATTCATGGACATCAAACTATTCACTACATGTAAAATCTTACATTTCCTCCATGTCTTTGGTCAACTTAATATTTATTGAGCACAAACTAATATTGACAATGGCTATGATAGTTGGCATTTTCATCCCATCCCAATTCGAGTGCTCATTATCATCTAACTCAATACCTTGAATGAGTAGGTTGACATCACAACATGGTAATATATCAAAGGTTGTCCATTTAGCCTAAAACAACCCTCCACGTGCTTAACCTCTTGACCCTAGTCATCCACATCCCGCTCTCCAAAGAAGTTGGCCAAATTTTTATGCATACAAATCTTTATTTGTAGATTTGACCTAGTAGTTTTAATCTTTAAAATCCTATATTCAACTTGGGTATTTGAAATGATAGTATCAATATGTATTGGTAAGAGTTTTATTGTGGTAGGTGTTGTAATACCCCAAAAATGGGCTATAAGTTCATTAACCTCCTACATCGACAAATCGAACGAAATCGACATCAAAGTCCTAATCTAAGGCACATCTAAACATCATCAAATCATAATTGATTATCTTATATTCTGCATCGGGGAATATTCCTAGCAATATTCCTAATTATCATAATTATCTTTAATTTTATAATTATTTGGCAATAAATCACATTTATCCTAAAGTTTGATTAATTGAATATTTTCATATTTAATTAATTAGATTTAATATTTGCCACTTAATCGTTTAATTAAATTTAATTATATCTATTATTAATTATATTATTTAATTTTGACAATAAATCTAATATCATATGAATAATTGATTAAATTCTTATTTAATTAATTAAAGCAAGTTGTCATTATTTAATAATATAGTTTTTAATAAAAGTTTGATTAAATAATTGATTAACCCATAAATCAATTGTTTTACTTTTAAAAGCAGTTAAGTTGAGCATAAATCACTTTATTATTAAATTAATTCATAAATAAAACATGCACAATCATAAAAGCAGACAACTATCAATTATCAATTAAAGCTAAACTCTATTTTGAGTTAAAACTTAGCTTTTGCATGTTTTTGTGAGTTAATTATCTTTATTATCAGATAACTCAAAAATCAACCTGAGTTATTTGAGTGATTTATGGCTTTTTCCCATGCACCTCCAAAGCCCTGGATTTCTATAAAAACAAGGCTCAGCTCTTCACAAATCATCCACATATTTTGCACAATCACGCTGGAGAATTGGAGGCTAAGGAATCAACTTGGGAATTCAAAGCTTTGTGAGATCAATTTCAATTGCATAGCTTTTATATCTTAGCATATAATTTCATAGTTTTTATATCATTGTTAGAATCTTCATTGTTAGATCATTTAGCATTCATTTCATATCAGTTTTTCAATAGCATTCATAGCATATCAATTTCATCTAGCATAGATTCATATCAGTTTTTCATTCATTCTTATTGCATAGAAAATATAAAAAAAAATAGCTTAATTGCATTCATATTTCATATCAAGAATTGCATTCAAAATCCTTCATTTAGGTGTTGTCTAGGTCACTGATCTCGATTACAATCTGAGAACATCAATCTCGCACCTATTAGAAGGCAGTAAATCGCTTGGTTAGATAGTTTTCAATTTTGCATGATTTTGATTATCACTAACCTCTAATGTTTTACTGAGTGTTGTGTTTACAGATCAGGTACAATTTTCACACACACATTTCTGGCGCTCACCGTGGGGCATGGACTTGTCACTGATGATGACTACAGAGTATCTAGGTTACAAGAACTGGAACTACTAGATGAGCGCAGACAAGCAGCGTATGATCATCTCAGAGCATATCAGAAGAGAATGTCTAGAGGCTACAACAAGAAAGTTAGACACAGAGAATTTCAAGTTGGTGATCTAGTCTTGAGAGAAAATCCTAAAAATCAATCCCATCGAGAACGCAAGGGGAAGTTTGAACCCAATTGGCTAGGTCCCTTTGTTATCACTGCTACTTTTGGCTCTGGTGCCTATCAACTCTCAACGACTGAAGGAGAACAGCTCCGAGAACCAATCAACGTTCTCCATCTGAAGAAATTCTACGCCTAAGGCATTCAGTGCTTGGTAAATGTCCTAAAAAAATCCTAAAAATCAGAAAAAGTCCTGAAAAAATGAACATCTTGGTGAAAACCTAGCAATAGGCGCTTTGATGATTCACAAAAAAATCAGAAAATATCAAAAATTCAAAAAAAAATTGAAAAAAAATGAAAAAAAAGAAAAAGTGCCTTGGTGAAAACCTGGAAACAGGCGCCTTGGTAGCAAAAATAGAATCTCTACCAAGATGGTGAAAACCCGGCAAATGGGTGCCACTTGTTCAAAATGCTCCATCTATCAACACAATCTTGGTCTTTCCCAGCTTTCAGTCTTGCTTTAGTTTGTACATATCTCCCGGTTTGTTTTTACATTTCCAGTTTTCAATAAGTCAGTTTGTACACCAATCAGCTTGCACGTCTGTATCCTATCAATGTTCAAACTTGGGGGCAATCAATGTCATATCCTATGGCGTCCAATGTATCTTAGACGTATCCTATCCAGTCAGAGTCCTTTGAAGCTTCAAGTTGAGTCAGTCAGTCTACCTCGTCTCTAGAAAGGATTTTGCATCTACAACAACGCAATCAAACATCAAAACTCAACTGAAAACAATCTATGCTTTTCATGCTTTTATCTCTTTGTATGCTTACTGATTCGCATTGAGATTTTTGCATATTGTGTCCCTTCGAGCTCTTCGATGATGTCCTTTATAGGATTTAGAGAGTGATGACTGGGGGCATAATCTTTTCTTGGTTTTCTTCTTGTATGTGAAATCTAATAACTCTAGAAATTCCAGATTGAAATGGTGTCCGACTGTAAGAGCCTCTATCTCGAATTGGATGGCCATGCGTACCTCGACCATTGATACCTAGACAATTCAAGGAAGTTTGATCTAACTATTGTCTTTTTGAGTAAGTTCTTTCATTTACTGTGAAATGCAATCTTGCCTAAGGAGGTGAACGATAAAGGATCACTACGGGTAATTCACACTGGATTTAGAATGATCTTTTGATTGTTTGATGTGTTTGCAACGCAAGGCGTACTCAGGTCATCACGACGTTTATGTTTTGATGCTTGTACAAATTGCTATATCAAAATGGACATGATATTCAGGTCATCCTGGCGTTTATGCTTTGATGCTTATATCTAATCCGACATTCTGAAAACAAAATCAATATTCATATGTCCATGGTTGCCTAGCCAATGGATGTTGTATTGGTTCTTGAGCGTTACAAATCAATATTCATATGTCTATGGTTTCATCACTAGTGGGCATTGTATTGATTTATCCGGTTACCAAAAAGTTCAATGATGATAACAAATCGACACATGATCAGTGACTAGGTCCTAGGTCTTAGGTTGCATTTCATATTGCATGCTTCTTTGCATTTTTCATCTTTGCATGATCTCACAATGACTAAACAAACTTCAAAGCTTAAATGATTCTTCAATCACATCTTCAAATCTAACAAGAACTGAATCTCACACGAAGGTTCCTCCAATGAAATAGCAAGTAGAATCTTTTTTCGGGATCAAAATTCAAATCTGAGATCATTCATATTATTAACTGCTTGCATATTCGACCTTCTATCATCACATAAATCTAGTATTCAACTTAACTGATTATCTTACATCAAACTATCACAATTTCAACTTGGTCAACTATGGTCAACTCATAGTTTCACCTAGTCAAACTTGGTCTTTTGGGGCCTTCCAATGATGCAGAATGCATTCTCAGACGCGTATAACCACTTTTCAAATCAATTAGCATGCTTCTGAACTATCAACGCTGACTTTTTCTTGTCAGATTTCAATTTTCATCCCGAAGGGGGCATGGTATTGCACATCATTCAAAGTCTATAAATCAAATTCTATCGATCAAATCTATCGATATCTTTCATCAGTGATCAAGACAACAATCACGTCTAGTCGCTGATTCATCAAAAGTCCTCATCGCTCGGGGCAAATCTATCATCACTTGGGGCATATCAGATTCATCAAGATCCATATCAATCTGGTATTCTCCTAATCTTGTAAACTGTATCAGTTTTTGCAACCATCAGATCATAGTGTTCTTTCCTTGGTTCTTCGGCAACTGAAGGGTTTGGATGTGATACCTGCTAGTTCTGCTAAGACAATCAAGTCTAGAACGGGTCACTCACTTCTTTGCAATCCTAAGGTTTGGAATCAGGTGTTTTGACACTTTTTCGCAATCATAGGTTCATTTGCTGTTATAGTAAACATTATCTTTGGTCATTCAGGACCTATTATCTCCATATCAAATCAATATCAATCAGCTTCTATCTCATATCAATTATCAATTTCGCATCAGTTTCATATCTCTATCAAACACAGACTTTCTTTGAACCACTGCGCTTCACACAGTAATTCAAAGAGGGGCAAAATGTAATACCCCAAAAATGGGCTATAAGTTCATTAACCTCCTACATCGACAAATCGAATGAAATCGACATCAAAGTCCTAATCTAAGGCACATCTAAACATCATCAAATCATAATTGATTATCTTATATTCTGCATCGGGGAATATTCCTAGCAATATTCCTAATTATCATAATTATCTTTAATTTTATAATTATTTGGCAATAAATCCCATTTATCCTAAAGTTTGATTAATTGAATATTTTCATATTTAATTAATTAGATTTAATATTTGCCACTTAATCGTTTAATTAAATTTAATTATATCTATTATTAATTGTATTATTTAATTTTGACAATAAATCTAATATCATATGAATAATTGATTAAATTCTTATTTAATTAATTAAAGCAAGTTGTCATTATTTAATAATATAGTTTTTAATAAAAGTTTGATTAAATAATTGATTAACCCATAAATCAATTATTTTATTTTTAAAAGCAGTTAAGTTGAGCATAAATCACTTTATTATTAAATTAATTCATAAATAAAACATGCACAATCATAAAAGCATACAACTATCAATTATCAATTAAAGCTAAACTCTATTTTGAGTTAAAACTTAGCTTTTGCATATTTTTGTGAGTTAATTATCTTTATTATCAGATAACTCAAAAATCAACCTGAGTTATTTGAGTGATTTATGGCTTTTTCCCATGCACCTCCAAAGCCCTGGATTTCTATAAAAACAAGGCTCAACTCTTCACAAATCATCCACATATTTTGCACAATCACGCTGGAGAATTGGAGGCTGAGGAATCAACTTGCGAATTCAAAGCTTTGTGAGATCAATTTCAATTGCATAGCTTTTATATCTTAGCATAGAATTTCATAGTTTTCAAATCATTGTTAGAATCTTCATTGTTAGATCATTTAGCATTCATTTCATATCAGTTTTTCAATAGCATTCATAGCATATCAATTTCATCTAGCATAGATTCATATCAGTTTTTCATTCATTCATATTGCATAGAAAATATAAAAAAAAATAGCTTAATTGCATTCATATTTCATATCTAGAATTGCATTCAAAATCCTTCATTTAGGTGTTGTCTAGGTCACTGATCTCGATTACAATCTGAGAACATCAATCTCGCACCTATTAGAAGGCAGTAAATCACTTGGTTAGATAGTTTTCAATTTTGCACGATTTTGATTATCACTAACCTCTAATGTTTTATTGAGTGTTGTGTCTACAGATCAGGTACAATTTTCTCACACACAGGTGTAAGCAACTATCTGATAATCTTTTATTTTCTTAGTAAAATAAGTCAATTTAACAATATGAATAAGTTTAAACCATGCACCTATTCTCTTCTTTTTCATTACTAATACTTATACAATGCTCAAGTGTTGACATCACAAGAATATTTCTTAGTAATTCCCTAATATTTTTTCAATGTATTTGGTTCAATCGAATTAGGATTTTATCCTTGTATTCAATACTCTAATATGGAATTTGAATGTCTTATATTGAAATGAACAAACGATAATCAATAAGAAAAAGGATCATATAAATCTTGAATTGTAGATTTGACCTAGATAGATTTAATTTTTTAAAATCTTATTCAACTTGAGCATTTGAAGAAAAAAGATCCTAGAAATCTTGATTTGTAGATTTGACCCAGATAACTTTAATTTTTAAAATCTTATTCAACTTGGACATTTGAACATGATAGTATCAATGTGTGTTGGTAGAGTTCTGTTGTGGTAGGTATACGAGACTATACCCCCTTTCCCCTACCACCCTCTTTTGTCCTAGTCAAACACTTGAAATCAATTCAATGATATGAATAAGTTCAAGCAACCACACACCTATTTTTTCTTATTGATAGTAATACTAATAAAATACTAAATATTGATATCACAATATAATTCCTTAATCATTCTCTAATACTTTTTTGGTATTAACAAATAATAATTTATAAAAATAATTAATTTAAAACTACAATTTAATTTTGAATTTTAAAATTCAAAAATCAAATTCATAACCATGACTTTGAATAATGTTTTAATTTACCAATAAAAAATTCTTAAAATTCAAGATATACCGAACCAATTTCAATTCAATATTATATCATTCAACAACTATAATAAAAAGTATTCAACTTACATAGTAATCTTGAAACAATGTTACTCTCCGCACCTTTCACCTTAACAAAGGCGAGGAATCTTCCGGGTAGAATTTGACGGTGAGCATTGACGGCATAACTCGATCGAATTTATTTTTCTCGACAGGCAGAGTTGGCTGTCAAATTTAGTCTCTGAGTTTCATCCTCTCTCGCAGGTTGGAATCATCATTTCTGCGAATTTGTTTCCTCTTCATGGAATTGGCTTTCTGTCTGCGATGCATAACAATCTCACGTCCATCAAATTACATCACCTGAGAATTAATCTTCTCTTCTTTCATATCCCTTCATTTAACTGTATCTGGACTCCAGCCACATACAATGCTATTAATTCTGCACGCCACTACACTACGCAATTTAACCCAACAAACAATGATGAAAGGAACCCAAAAACTAAAGAAGAGGAAACCCAGAAAGCGGAGCAGCACCTGCGTCAAAGGCTTGATACAGTGATCGACACATCAATGACCAGAAGCACAGCTATCCTTCACAGACCTGGGAAAAAAGGTACCAGTTTTAGGGTTTCTTTCAATGAAGCTAGCTCTGGTTTGTCCAATGCAGAGAAAGTGTATAAGATTGTCATGAAATACTATAACAAAACGGATATGCTAGAAATGGCCTTAGACAAATGTGGGTTGAGCTTGACACCTGGGTTTGTAGTGCAAGTGTTGAAGCAATGTGGTTCTGCTGCAAACCCAGCATACAATTTTTTTATATGGGCTGGAAAGCAAGATCATTACATGCATACGCATGAATCATACAATGTAGTTATTAATGTCTTGTGTCGAATGAATCAATTTGAAAGGGTTTGGGCCATTCTGGACGAGATGAGAACGAGGGATCCTAGTCTCATCACTCCCCACACCTTTATTATTATGGTGAGGAGATTTGCAGCAGCAAAAATGGTGAGGAAAGCCATTGATGTTTTGGATGAGATGCCTAAGTTTGGTGTTGAGGCTGATGCACATGTATTTGGGTGCTTGCTGGATGCTCTCTGCAAACACAATAAGGTTAAAGAGGCTCTGGCACTGTTCTCTGATATGAAATTTAGGTTTAAACCGAATGTGAAGAATTATACTATTTTGCTCAACGGGCTTTGCAAGGAGGGTATGTTGGAGGAGGCCCGCTTCTTGATGGGGGAAATGGTAGGAGTAGGGTTTGATCCAGACACAGCTGCTTATAATACTCTCCTTCATGGGTATGCCAGGGCAGGGAGAATACAGGAAGCCTTTGATTTTTTGGACGAAATGAAAAACAAGGGATGTGTACCTAACATAATATCATACACAAGTTTAGTCCATGCACTCTGTGAGGCGGAAAGACTAGAAGAAGCACGCAGACTGTTTCAAGATATGAGAAAGTATGGGTGCTTTCCAGATGTGGTGTCCTACACTGCACTGATTAGCGGGCTTTGCAAATGGGAGAAGTTAGATGAGGCTTATAAGGTTTTGGACGAGATGGTCCAACAGGGCTGCGCTCCTAATCAAATGACCTATTCTGTTCTGCTTCGACAACATGAAAAACGAGAGGAGCTGAAAGAAGCTCTGGAGCTTGTCCAAGAAATGTTGGAGAGTGGTTGTGACCCCGATCTGGGTATTTACAATACACTTCTGAGACTTTCTTGCAACTTAGGGCAATTGAATGAGGCTTTCGAGATCTGGCATAAGATGGAGAGGGAGGGGATCAGTGCCGATCTTCATACTTACACTGTTTTTATACATGGGCTACTCAAACACAATAATCTTACAGATGCATGCAAATATTATAAAGAAATGGTTGGGAAAGGCCTGCTTCCTGCACCCCAATATGGCACTCTTAAAGTGCTCCTAAATGAGCTTCTTAGAGCAGGGAAACTTGATATGGCTGCTGATATTTGGGAATGTATGAAGAAGGGTGGTTCCCATATTAATATCTTCGCCTATACAATCTGGATACAGGCATTATGTCAAATAGGTGAGGTGAAGGAAGCTGCTGCATATTGTGCAGATATGATAGATGATGGATTGCTGCCACAGTCTAGTACCTACCATATGATCAAGAAAGGACTCAAGAAATTACACAACAGGATTATTGGAGATCAGATCAGAGGTAGACTTAGAAAATTGATAGATGAGAGGAATCTAAACTTTAAAAGCTACGAAAAAGAGGGGATTAGAAAGGCGGGAGCAAGAAAAGCAAGTAAGGGTGGAAGGAAAAAGAATCTCAAATGAAATATAAAAGAAAAAGTTCACATGTAAGTCAAATGCTTCAGATAAATTCTAATGAGTTTTGAACCAAGTAAACGAGCTTAAGGGACTGGGTTGTTTATTATTTTCTTTTTCTCAGAGTCCGGAATTGTGTGCCTGAAGTCAGTTGGCTTTTATAACAATTTCTACGAAATGATGGGACAGAAGCCCCTAAGAAAAGCTTACAGAAGTTAAATGCTGAAGTTGTAAGATCTTCCTTAAATTTTGGGAAGAGAATATGTGGGGTGAATGAAAGTTGCAGATTGCAATACCTTGCCTTCAGAGTTCTGGTAGTCATAAGGACCTGCATGATTGTTCTTAATTTATGTCTTATGATTTCTGGACAGTTGTTCCTCATCTTTGAGCTCATAGATTGCCCGTTTACAGTTTTACATGCTGCTTTCAATTATCGTTTTAGATTGTTGTCAATGATTTCCTGTTGTTGATCTACTCCAGAAACTTGCCAATTTTTTTTTTCAGGAGTTATCTGTGCATTTTGTGGTTGCTGGTAATACCAAGTTTGAACAAATTAGCCCTTTGAATATTTTTTATTGGAAGGGGGAAGCTTAATCACAACAAGAATAAATTGGCAAACCAAAAGATGAATTTTTTTCAAGAAATTGTGATTCAAAGGGGAAAAAATCAGCAGGGTTTAGGGTTTTCAGAAAAAAAGAAAAAAATTGCCATGTTTTTAGAAGTTGCAAAAACAAATTTTGAAAAGGCAGAATAAATCAGTGATTAATAGGTAGATGTGATATTTGCAGATAAATTGATGAAAAGATCATGAGAACTCGGGGGAAAAATGGGAAAACCCCAACCCTAAATTGTTGTGGTCGATTGTATGATGACATTGCTAATTACCGAGACAAAAAATTGCCTCCAATTGTGAGTGGTGAAAAATTGCTATTTTCTCTTGATTTTTGCTATGATTGATTTGGAGGAGCAAAATGTTTTTTAGATTAATTAGCCAGGGTTTGTATTGGTGTCCCATCCTTGAAATTGTGAGAGTTTTGTTCATGGAACCCCAGGGACACCACTTTAACTAATGCTCTAAAAGCAGGGAATAATGCAACAAATACAATGCAGCAATTGCACTCCTCCAGCTTGAACACTCCCACTTCTGATCTCACTCCAGCTTGAACGCTCCTCCTACCTATGATCTCCTATCTCTTCCTGCAGGGCATACATTTCTCCTCCTTTCCTTCATCTCCCTCTGACATTTCTCCAGCATGCTTCTCTAACTTCAAGACTTCTCCTCTAGCATGTTCCTCCAGCTGAACACTGTCATCTCTCCCCTATATTTTTCTTCAGCATGCTCCTCCAGCTTGAATGCTAGGAGGAGCAAAATATTTGTTCTTCATACAGCTTTTGATAAGTTTATACTATTTAGAAGTGTTGTTTGTTTTATTTGTTTCAACTGTCATTAAACGCCTGTGTGGGGATGTTTTACTTTCCAAGGATACATATTATCTAAATTGCAAATGGAACAAATTGACAAACTACTTGCTAAGGCGATTGCCACAAGCCATTTATTTTCAACTCTTGACTTCTCAAAATGCATTAAGTTATGACAGTCATAATTCTGCTTTTTCCTTTGCTTGGTAATTCAAAATTTTAACCTGGGTGCCAGTCTGGTTCTCCAGGTAATGTCATAGGTTCGCCCACCTTACCTAAATGGGACTTCAGGACAATTCCGCCAGAGGTTGACCCAATTACTTGGTCTAGTGAGTGTCCCTCATTCACCAGTCAATCTGGCCAGATGGATCGACAATTTTAGAGTTAATCATCATGTTGATTTTGATTGTAGAGAGCTACTATTTTACCTGATGGACTAGGTGCTTAAGATTTCTAATTACATTTCTGAATTAGTAAACCCAAAATTTAATTTTTTATTCCGTTATATAATTACACAGCATATTTTCCAATTCTAATGATGTTTTGGTCTATATTTTAAGTTTTCATAGGTCTTGTTGTTTGTAACGGTGAGATTGAGAAAACTGTATGTGATAAATTGGAATCTGGGCGCTTCACTCAGTACATCATTAGTCAAGCCAAAGCTTCCTCTTTTAGCGAGCACATAATTGTTCCAAATTCCAGATCATTGATTAGAACAATGTGTCTCCTCTCAAAGAGACTTTGCCCAGAAATTCTGTGTAGAATCCTGTGTCTTGCCATTATTTTAGTTTGATCTCAGTAATGCTAAGGTGGGGTTCCATGGAGTGGACTACTGCTATTTTCACTGCCTACGCTGTCTTAAAAGAGCTGCATGGTGACACAAAAAAACTCTAAAGAATTTTATTCAAATGAAATAAAAAACTTAAAAAGAATTTTTGTCACATGAATTTTTATGCAGGCAACATAAAGGAGGCTTGGCAGAAAACTAAAATGAGCACGTGACCAATAAATTTGGAAAATGTTCCTGATTATTCTTAGAAATATCAACAAGTAAATTTACTGCATACATCAGGAGTTTACCTTGCTTAGAGCTTGAAATTCTGAATTGTAGCGGAACAGAAAAAATAATGGAGATTACTGAAACAGCTACAAATAAATGAAGGCTTGCTGTTATAGTGCCGATCATAAGAGTTCACTGCAAGGTGTGAAGTTCTGTCTTGGCAGACAATCATTTTCCAATATAATGCTTCCTGGATTCCAGTTTTAATAAATATTGAGATTTAAGTATATTTTGCTTTTGATTAAAATGACTAGGGTGCTGACCCTCACACAATCAACTGTCCAAAGGCAGCAAAAGTGTTCAACATCACACTAATTAAAAAGGTGCTGACAAATACAAAATACAAAAATTAAACATCACACTAGCTTAAAGGCTAATAGCACACCTCAAGAGTGAGAAGGCAACTCACCCACAACATGTGGAGACAAATTTGAGGTTAAAGAACTATTTTGCATGGTGACACAAAAAAACTCTAAAGAATTTTATAAATGAAATAAAAAACTTAAAAGAATTTTTGTCACATGAAGTTTTATGCAGGCAACATAAATGAGGCTTGGCAGAAAACTAAAATGAGCATGCGACCAATAAATTTGGAAAATGTTCCTGATTATTCTTAGAAATACCACCAAGTAAATTTACTGCATACATCAGGAGTTTACCTTGCTAAGAGCTTGAAATTCTGATTTGTAGCAGAACAGAAAAAATAATGGAGATTACTGAAACAGCTACAAATAAATGAAGGCTTGCTGTTATAGTGTCGATCATAAGAGTTCACTGCAAGGTGTGAAGTTCTGTCTTGGCAGACAACCATTTTCCAATATAATGCTTCCTGGATTCCAGTTTTAATAAATATTGAGATTTAAGTATATTTTGTTTTTGATTAAAATGACAAGGGCGCTGACCCTCACACAATCAACAGCCGAAAGGCAGCAAAAGTGTTCAACATCACACTAATTAAAAAGGTGCTGACAAATACAAAATACAAAAATTAAACATCACACTAGCTTAAAGGCTAATAGCACACCTCAAGAGTGAGAAGGCAACTCACCCACAACATGTGGAGACAAATTTGAGCTTAATGAACTATTTTTCCTATGCCATCAGACAATTGCTCAGTCGGTGCTGTCATTAGGACCCCCCCCACAAGGGGGAGCAGCTAATGAAACTCTATTTGGAAAACTGTCAGCACAAGGGGTTGAGTGCTGAGGAAGTTGTACATTGTTCGTCGAAGATTGGAGCAGAGTAGGTCAGCATGAGAAGAAGGGTTGTCACTGCGCCAGAGGGGGCTGCACTAGGAGGAGTGGTATTCATATGGATTACCCGATTTACAGTAGGAACATCACCTAGATTTGCAGCAGGTGCACCACTCATATTTGCAACAGGATCATCCCCCATTTGCAGCAGGAGCTTCATTCTCATTGTTAGTCTACGACTCTTCGTCAGAGGAAGAATCAGAGACTGGGACAGTCAAATGTTCTTCTCTAGCATCTTTCCACCAAGTGGCAGTGCCTTTATGCCTCAAGAGAGAACAATCTATAGCCAAGTGAGCAGTAGAGAAACACCAGCAACATCGAAGTAGGATACCCTCATAATCCGTCGCTTGAGGCCATGGCTTGCCCCCCACCATCAGAACCACATCTCCAAGGAGAGGTGTGGAGATATCAATGTCCACCAAAATACGTGAAAAGGTAGAGAGCCCCATAGTCGCCGTAGCATCATCCACCTTTATGAAATGACCAATAGAGTTGCCAATGGCCTCATAACTGGAGTTCTCCCAAAAGTGAAGGGGAAGATTGGGAAGCCGAACCCACATTGGACGTACGTTAAGTGGTTTAGTAAGAGGATTAAAGGAAACTATCTAGGGTTTGGCCAAGAGAGAGTGATTGTCCCCAACCCGCAACTTTCTTAGCACAAATCTCATTTTTTAGAAGTAAAAAGAGCAACAAAGAACCCCTTTGCACAAGTGAAAAGCTCAATATTACTAGGGACCAAGGGTCTCCAAGAATCTATCACTCGACGATGAAGATCTAGAAGAGAAGGCCAAAAACCGATGAATCTGCAAACTAACCTGCAATGTTGGTAGAAATCCATATTTTCCACCACTTCTGGGTCACACACCACCACAAGGGATGTCTTGGCACAAGCATAAGGCTGGGATTTCTCCTTTGAAGGTGCAGATTTAGCAACATGAGCAAAACTCCGTCCACCAACAGCAGTAAACCCAGTACCATGTCTCTAGGAGGGGTGCCCAAAAGACGTTGATCCAACCAAAACTCTACACCCAACATTGTTAGGAATATTACCCCTAGCACCCATTACATCCAACAGCCCCAATCCAGAAAGCCCCAAAATCATTGGAGCCAAACCAACAATCGTTGCTTCACCCTGTATAGGGACGACATCAGGAACTCCAATCATTGCTGCAACCTCAGGGATTGCAGTCACAACAACATCATGGGGAGACGTTGCTGGGCACAAAATTGTTGGAGTTGTTGCAAGGCACTAACCTGTTTGGAGTCAAAGGAGCTGTTGTAGAGTGCAAAGCCATTGGAGCCGGTAGGCCTTCACCACAAGTAGCCCCAACACCTTGCGCCCCCACCAGAGGCCTAGACGCAAGGCCAAGCAGTGCTCCAATGGTTGAGTTTGCTAGGTGGCAGATGGTAGTAGATAACATATTAAAATTTTTGTTAAATATGTTTTTTTCTCCCTTCTAATTTTTGAACCTTGGCTGTAAGCTCTATAGGCAAGAAGCTCCACTATTTCATCAAGGGTCAAGATCAACAACTGTCCATTGAGAATCACTATAGGGAGTGACCCTGTGGGGACTTGAACCTTGGTTGTAAGCACTACAGGCAAGAAGCCCCGCCATTTCACCAAAGGGTTAAGCCCAATTTAAGTATATTTTGTTATTGTGTTAAATTTCAAAACAAATTCTTTTTATTTTTTGATTGTGTGTTGTACTTGCATCCTTGTCATGTTCATTATGTCATTTTTGCTGTCTCTAGTTGGTGTCTTTGGAGGGGAAGTGAAAGGAGCTCTCCCATGCATACAATGATCAAAACTTAGAGATGGAGAAATGATGAAAATTCATTACAAGATTAAAATGTCAGTCAGTGTAATGGAGAATGCCTATGTGAATGATGGTAAAGTTCATATCATAGAAAATGTTGCTTAGTAGATGAGTGCACACTTGATAGTGAGGGCATGCAAAATGTTGAAGTAAAAATTGTAGGTCTCTTGATGGGTGTGCGCCATGTTGAAGACTCACTTCATTTGCAATGCCAAAAAGGAGCAGACATACAAAGGTTTGTGCCAGGCTGAAGGAAGACAAGTCTTTGTTGAGTTAAAGTCTGCAAGGGTATATCAGGACGCATGCCACATAAAAGGTGTAATTTTGTTTAAAAATTTTTCGAGGTAGTGAGGACACTTATCCCATATAGAGAAGCAGAATTTTGCAATCATATGTCAATGAACTCTCCTAAGAGATGATGATTTGAAATCAAAGTTGCAGGTGATATACAAACGAGCATCCATAATCAGGTTTAAATCTTTTTCACTAAATAAAATTGCTGCTTTTGAGAATGACACAATGCAATAGATGAGGATAGTTTTTGTAAAAAGGAAGCAGATTTTATTAAGAATGGAAGAGGAGCGATGGTCCTGTTTTAGGCGTCATTTTGATGGGAAAGAAAACCAGAGGCGGAAACAGCTTATTTTATTTGTAGACGTATCATTGCTCCCTATTCTTCTTCATTACCCCATTCATTCAAAGGTTTGCAGATTTTCGCTTTGGCAGTGAAGATTTTATACAAACTAAGCTCAATTTTTTCCAAGTATTGCTGCTAAAATACCAAACGTTTGGGCATATTCTGAAGATGTTTTCATCAAACAATCAACTGGCACTTTCTTCAGAATCACATAAAATTCAGTCATCATTTCAGCGAGTTGTCAAATGAATTTTATCAGCTCTATACAGCAGTGATTGCATTGAGATTTTAAGAAGCTTTTACCACTCAAATAGCCGATAGCAGCAGGTTTCCGAACAGTGATGTGATCGTTTGATCTTTTTCAAAACAAAGTCCAATAGAAGTTCCATATCGACTTCAAGCAGACTTGCATTACTCAAAATAATAGATAGCAGTATATTGTCATCAGCAATCTGTGTCTACACCAGTAGCTCTGTCAAGTTTTGATCACAAACAGAAGGTATGAGCAAAGCTTTCTGAATAATTGCTATCTGTTTGCTATAGACTGTTTTTGTAGGCTTGTATAACAGCAGGCATGCTCGGTATTTTCAGATTTTCTATATGTCAAGATTATTTTCAGTCATCGTCAACATCAAACAGACAATTAGTCATATTTGTCAAATAAAAGATGAGTAATAGGGTTTCAGAATTTTCAAAGCTGTTAACTTTCAGCTAGTATTTGGTGAAAAATCAACAAGACTAAGGGAAGTCAGATTCAAGACAACAAGAACGGGCAGTAGGGGTTCAGACTTATTGAGGGGAGTTGCCATGGTTAGAACATAATAGTTTTGTCAGAGTCATTGTCAAAGCTGATTGTCATGACTGACTATTTTTAGCTCGAGTTATTTATAGCCTATTTTATTTTTAATGGTCACCCATTTCTAAGGGATAATAATATTTTGAGAAGTCCGTTTTTAAAACAGTTATTTATAGATTGACCATTTTCAGATGATCTCCTAGAAGTTCTATTCTTAGTTGATAGTTATCCAAAATACATTTGAAGATCCATTGATTTGAGGTTTAAAATTTGTACAATAAACTTGCTTCATGCACAAACAAACAATTGACAGTGTAGAAGTCTTAAATTAGCTTTTTTTTATTTTTCATGAAGAGTTTTGCGAAGTCTTAATTGCTGTTTAAAAGTCTTATAGGGAGAATGGGTGGAATTTAGTATGTTTATTTTACTGTTTAAATTATTGTTCAAGTTTTTCACATCCTTGTATGCGTTGTTTAAGTAAATTAAATAGTTGTTCTTGAAAATTGTAGGCTTTGCATTGTTAATTTCAATAGAGACGGTCATTGCACTTTCTTTTATATGATTTCTTTAATTTTGTATGCATCATTTGTTTAAATCAATTGAATCTTTTTGTTTTATTCACTTTTTCGGTCGTCATATTTGGACAGAATGAGCAAGCATTTATGAGTTACAAAATACTGTTCACTTTACATGATAAGACAAATACCTCTGATCTTGAACAAAGTGTTGAATTACTTTGAGATCTAATTCATGAAATTTCCACAATCCATAATGATTTTGCTTCTGGGTTTGACTAAAAACATAGATAGTCAAGCCCAGAAGCAAAATCTTGTTATTACCTCGAACTCTCATCTATGAACAAATAACAACAATTAATTTAAGCTGCTTGCAACTGATTCTTAAAACCCAAAATGCATGCATTGTAAAAATCTAGGGTTATATCTTCAGATTTTAGTATTTTTTTTTTCTTTTTGTTATTAAGAGCTTCCTTGTCCAATTAAGACATGTTTTACTTTACATGTTCCATCTGTTGTATTAGAATGTACAAATTAAAACATCAAATTTTTTTTGTGACTCTACTAGGAAATGACAATTGTGATCATTGTTTTTATAAATATATGCAGCGAAACAAGGGTGCTGTCTCTTTACAAACCAATCTTGAGGGCAACCAACGACAAAGTTAAATCATTAGGAGATGAACATTAATCATCGAAATAAGTTTTTTTTTCCTTTTTCCTTTTTTAATTAAAATTTCTACAAGAGCTTATTAATATATTTTTAGCTTCAAGAAAAGAAGCACTCCAGATGATTGGTGAAAAGAATGGGAAAACTAACAACAATGATGGCTAGGTAAAAATCAATTGAACAATTTGATTTCAAAACATCCTAAATTTGGATTGGTCATTTGTATGGGTTAGTTATTAGTGTAAGATTTGGCTATGAAGTGACCACCTATGACTAGAGGCCCGATGAAAAGCATAATAACAAGAGAGATAATATGACAAGAGTAATCTATATTCCTATCAATAATGCAATAGAATGGATCAACTAGATTGACTTGAATTAACTTAATTCACTTCATTGAATATTACAAAGGAAACCACTTGGTTAAGTAGGTGGTGAGACATAGGAATGCATAATATTATGATAAGTGTCTCAATCTTTTGGCATGATACATATAGTGATAACTTATCACCTACATGAGCTAGAAAAGTGAAAATGTGATAGCACCATAAAAAGTGGGAATTTTCCCATGTAGTCCTTAAGTAAACTTAAGTACATGTGTGTTTAGAACCTAGGAGAATAACTTACTAGGTGCAACAATTAAACACACCAATAGTTAGCTTTTTATAGTTTCATAGTTGTTCCTCTTGGCCGTCTTTTGCTATTTTGTAGTGCTTAATTCTTATCTTTCTAGTTGTACAAGGGTTTGACTCTTTTAAATTGTTTGTTTGACCTTATCCAAACAAAGCACAACAATGATACATGTTCCCTTGCCCAAGGGAGACAATGTTGGTCTATTGTCTTTGACAAAACATTTGAACTTTGTCATGAAAAGGCATTCCTAATTTTTTAGTAGTGATAGTTAGCATTAAAACAAGCATACTAAAACATTTGAACATTATGAAAAGTTCTAGGTGTTAGAATGTGTATTTTGTAGATTGATTATTATTGAGACTTTGTTGGGCCTAATTGTAGATTGGTTCTATCATCTTCAAGTTAATTCTATCATCAGTTTGACAACTATGCATGAGAAGGTTTTTGTATGCTTCAAACTAGTTGAAGATAGTCATATCTTGTTTGTGTTGGAGTTGATGAGAAAACAACCCACAACTCCTAAGAACACCCGCATGCAAACACCTGTCACAGAAAGAGAGAAGCAAAAGCTATGGAGGCCTAAACACAAAAATTCATAAAGAGAAGACATTCTTGATGTGCAAAAAACAAAAGTTGCAATCAAATAAAATGAATGTTCTTCAATAAGATTACAAGAGAGCTCAATCCTTATAAAAGGAGATCAAAACCCTAAAAAGGGTGAACAAACCTAGGTTACATTATAATAATTAATAAAGTAATTAATTATTATATGCCTAAAGTTTAGCTTGAGTAGAAAGAGATAATAAGTGACTTAATAATTAAATCAATATGATTTAATTAATAAGAAAATAACTTATTACTCTAACACCCCACCTTAAGATGAACTTTGGGAGAAGCTAAAAACCTAAAAAAAACAACTGAAAGCAAATGGGTCCCGACAACAAAAAACATGATCATGCACCCAAGTACAAAAGAGTCTCTTAAAAGCAGAGAAATAGAGAAAACCACATGGGAAAAACCCTACTCTAAAAAGAGGCGAGGACTAGTCTGAAGGATTGAAGAAGCCTCCAAAACTAGGAATGTTCCATAAAATATGAACAAGGATGAATATGTAGAACATCATTGAAGCAAGAAGCTACAAACTCTATCAAGAAGTAAATTTTGATCTAAAGATCCTCCACTGAAATATGACCAGGTAGAGAAGACTGTAATATGCATGACTGCCCTCAAATGACACTACTCGAATCAGGAGGCAAACAAAGACAAACAACTGAAGTCAAAGATACAAGATATTGTGATCTACACTAGTGCCCTCAAATGACACTTATCAGATCATGAGGTAAACAAAGAAAAACACCTGAACTCGAAGATACATATGACAAAAAAAAATACCAAAGTCTGGAGAGCTGATCAATCAAAGCTGGAAGAGTGCTTCCAAAAATAAGAAAGAATGAAGTGTCCATATGGTAAATGATCCATCTCACCGGAATGCATAGGTATCCAGCCACTGCATCCGCTTAGTACATAGGATCAAATATTGAATACATAGCTCACACTATCGAACCAAGTAAGCAGAAGAACCAACAATAGAAACCCCCCATAATGCTGACAAGGGAGTAATGACAGGTACACTGAAAAAGATGTCCAATATGAATTGCATGATGAAGAAGAATCAGGAACATCGAAGGTGCAAAGAGAGTACAAACATAAATAGAGATACCTGAGGCTAATGTCATTAGAGGAACGCTCACATGACAAAAGTAGATGGAAAACAAAGACAAACTTCAAACCCCCATGACACTTTATAATAGAGTGCAAGTACAAAGAGCACAAACATGTGCAAGATCCCATACATGCAATAGAATGACACTTTATTTCAGTGTGTGCATAAAAGAATACTACAAAAGTGAAGTATACATTGCTAAAATAAGAGCGAAGGCTGCTGAAACAAAAGAACAACCAAAGACAAGCCATCCCTCAAAGGGAAGAGATCCTAGGACCTAAAACATCCAAGATATCCACCAGAGTGCAAAAATGCAAGAAATTGAATAAAATATACTTGGATCAGAATCTGGAAAAATGACTCACAACATTGAAAAGCTCTCAGAACAAGCTTTTCAACGATATATATTGTTTGCCCAAAACAGAGTCCAGATGCACAAGATAGAGCTCCCAGATTGCAAAACTGAACATCTAGCTTTGACAGTAAAAAACACCATCAAAAAATAAAAATAAAAATTCAAACCTCCAGATCTGGATAGATCTTGGAAAGAGATTTTCGACAATATCTCGTTTGCCTGATTTCAACATTGTATGCTCAAGATATGAGCAAAAAACCACAAGTTGCGCCGGAGGGAAGGCAAAAAATAATCTCTACCTTTGAAAACTTGGTGCGAAAAATGGAGGAAAAAACTCTAAAATCCAAAATGCCAAAAAGATCTGCCTCTGAACAAGCTTTCCAACGGTTTCTCATTTTTTGAAAATGATACTGTATGCTCAAGTTATGAGAACAAAACCAACAGGTGCTCAGGAGGGCCCAAAAAAGTGTCCAAATATGTTGATGCAGTGTTGATGTCGGTACTTCACGAGCCTAGAATTGACATCTGTCTACCCATCATCGCAAAAAAATAATAGGGACTGGGGGCCAAAAATTTGGGGCCCTTGGTCACCACATGACCAGGGGTTGGCACTGGCTGGGGGCTGAGTCTCTAGGGTTGGTCCCCTAGATGTGACTGTGAGATGATGCGAAGGGGGCTTCTGGTCACAATGGTTAACCCCAGATGTAACTAGCGGTTACCTCCCGGTCACATTGGCGGTGAACCCGACGGTCATGTTGCCAGTCATTGTGCGGTGATCCCGGTGGTGACCGCGGACCGTTAGGAGGTTGCCAGTGATGGCGCCCAGGTGGAGCCTGGGTGGCCGCTCGATGGTTAAACCCCCACTTTTTTTTTTCATTTTTTTGAAATTGCACGCATGCCTCGATTTGCATGCTATGGTCATACGACCTTGGTACACAATTTTTTTTTTGCCACGAATTGCAACGTCGTCCAAATCATGTGCCTTATATGGAAATGGGGGTTCTTCGACACTGCGAGCTCAACAATGAGGTCCATTTGAGCAAAAAATGTTCTAAAAAACTAGTGATCACCTTGGGATCTGTGTCGAAGCTGATTGCAATTTTTTTTCTTCCATAGATTCTAACTTTGTCTAGAAAATGGACAAAATTTATATGGATTTAGGGGTTCTTGGGCGCTCTGAACACAACCGTGAGAAATCATGAGGTCCATTTGAGGCCAAGATGACCAGAAAGAGAGGTTCCCCCAGATCCAACATAAAACCTTTTGAAAACGTAGATCTGACGAACAAAACCAAATCTCTCAAGAAGAGGATAGTGGAAAACATATTTGAAGCTCTGATACCATGTTGAAGTTGATGAGAAAATAACCCACATCTCCCAAGAACACTTGCATGCAAACACCTGCCACAAAAAGAGAGAAGCAAAAACTTTGGAGCTCTGAACTCAAGGATCCATGAAAGAGGAGACATTCTTGATGTGCACAAAACAAAAGTTGCAATCAAATAAAATGAATGTTCTTCAATAAGATTACAAGAGAGATCAATCCTTATAAAAGGAGATTAAAACCCTACAAAGGGTGAACAAACCTAGGTTGCATGATAATAATTAATAAAATAATTAATTATTATATGCCTAAAGTTTAGCTTAAGTAGAAAGAGATAATAAGTGACTTAATAATTAAATCAATATGATTTAATTAATAAGAAAACAACTTATTACTCAAACAATTTGCACAACTTTCAAGTACTAATACAGATGCTAATGAGCATATGAGGGAATTAATCACAAAATTTAATTGTGTGTGGACTTGAATCGCTATCTCTTGAGATTCTTCTAAGTCATATAAATGCTTTGTCATGCTTTCCTCCCTCTCAAAACATGCTGCAATATTGAATGAGAAGAAGCTCAAAAACATGCAATTGAGTTGCATAAATATCTGATTACCATAAGAAAAAAAAGATATATTCCACTTGGTTAGTAGTTTAAAGTTTATACGATCAATTGCTATAACGTCTAGTCAATGTTGTTACAAATATAAAAAAGAGAATTGCCAAGAGTTATCCCTATTTACAAATATCATCTGTACTTCCAAGGAGAAGTAACTTTTAGTCATTTTATACAACATGCCATTTTTTCTAGCTCCTACTAGGCTAGCAATTGAAGGACATCCATTAGAAAATGACTATTGTGTTTTTCATGGTATAGATCCTTATGATGGAATGCTTGTTTAAGGATGCATAGACTTAATCAAATTATAAAATTTGCATGCTCCACATCAACAAACTTGGGTACTATTCAACACCTAATAGAAGAACACAATGACAACTTTATGAAGTGATATATCCAACATAGAGTCAATTTTGATGAAGTAAGGAATAGTTTGCTTAGTCATATGTTGTATGCATTCATGTTTTTAATAAAATCAACAAGATGAAAATAAACCAAAAAAATATAGAAGTGACAGAGGAAAATGTGTAGATGAAACATCAAGTGGAACAATAATGTTCACAAGAATTGAAGATTTTGTTTACTTAGATCAAATACTTTGAGGTAGATGAGTGGTCGTTAATTGAAGATGAATCTACTATTACGCAAGTAAACCATATGATCTTTGAGGAAGATGAGGTCAGATAAGCACCTAAATAGTTGAGTTGTGTTCAAATTTTTTTTACTAAGAAAAAAAGAATTAGTACAATAACCAAGAGATTGATTTCAAGCCTTTGTTGAGGTTGTGGATGAAAAAGAGACAATTTTTAGGAATGTAGTGATTCAACTCAAGACTAATAAAATCTCAAAGGGATTAGTAGCTTTAATAGAGGGTTTTTAATAATTTAGATAGTTAGACAACAAATCCATCACTAGTCCATGAGTAGGACTTATAAGAGGTTAACTTGGGTATTGATGCCTCTCCTAAGAAGGTATATTAGAAATAAAATCAACCAAAAATCAGTACTATGCTTATTGCTCTACTCAAAAAGTACAAACATGTGTTTGCATGGTCGTATGATGACCTAAAAGCATATAGAGAGGACCTCTTCCAACATGAGATACCTCTAAAACCTAATGCAAAGCCTTTTAGAAAAAAATAGAGACCAATTATTGTACATTGGTAGCTAAGATGGAACAAGAGCTAATGAGGTTTGGAGATGGTCTGATCATAAAGCCAATCAAACACTGCACTTGGGTCTCTAATTTGATGCTAGAGAAAATGAGACATAATATTGTATGTTGATTTCAAAAATCTTAATGTTTCCTCATTGAAAGAAAACTTCACATTACCCAACATGGAAACAATGTTACAAAACATGACTGGGTGTGAGTTGTTGTCTATGATGGATGAGTTCTTTGGTTACAATCAAGTGAAACACAAGGAGTCAAAACAATACAAGATTCCTTTGAGCACTCCTTGAGGAGCATATGTATACATAAGAATGCCATTTGGGTTGACAAATATTGGGGCAACATTCCAAAGGGCTATGAATGTTGCATTCTCTAATTTAATTGATATAATAATGGTAGTCTACTAAGATGATTGCATTCTCTAATTTAATTGATATAATAATGGTAGTCTACTAAGATGATTTAATTGCCTTTTCTTAAAATGATAAAGATCACTACACATTCATGTAGACACGATATTTGCAAGAGCCCTTGACTATGAGATCTCTCTAAATCCTAATTAGTGCATGTTTGTAGTTGATGAGTCCTAAAACATATGCCTTCTAAATAGCTCTAGGTTAGCCTTTATTAGACCTTATTAGACTCATATGTATGCCATTATGCTTGTTAAACCTATTTTGATACCATATACATATGATATAGTGATATATTACATGCAACTTGAGAGGAAAGTAAGTTTCATGCAGTTGAGTGGAATGGATACCCTATTGCGTTCATTTAGATGAAATCAAAGCCGTTAGTAGACATGGTCATCCTCACCCTTACCAATATCAATTTTTAGTTCCAACACACAAATAGGATGGATGACTTATGAGCTAGGAAGTGTTGTTGAACATTTACTCTTCCCTACATGACATTACAAATATGTGATGTAGAGTTTGAATCCTTGTAGAAATCAACGTTGTTGATTAATTTAGTTGTTAATATTACTAGAGAATAAGTCATCATCTCTATAGGAGAATGAAATTTTTGTAACAAGATTTCAATGGCCATTATAATCACTATCATTAGGTTTGTCTATAAAGTCTAGATTGGTCTAGAGTTATGTTGTTTGGATATTGTTGGATTCTACCTAGATTGCAGACATATAATTAGAAGATATTTTTTGTTGTTGTATACCACTATATGCAAGTGAATGATAGATATTGATTTGAGTTAAGTTCATAATTTTTTGGGATTATGACCCCTCAAGCAAGGGCCACTTGAGGTGAAGTAATTCTCTTGTTAGACTAGATTAGATACTAGTTCTTTTAATAAAAATAGTTGCATCGTTAATCTAAGTTTTTGATTAAGGGAAAAACAAGTTTTGAAGGGACTCAAAACCCTTTACAATAAGGTCATAAAAGATAATCCATGAAAGGCCACAACAAGGAATAGAGCAAGACCAAGACGAGGGTTTTACCACTCAGCTCCCACAATCTGGAACAACGCTGCATGAAAAAATTAACTTGCAGCCAAGATCAAAGTAAAGGTGATGCAAGTAGGGATGGATAGAGGCACCTAAGGCACTCCCAATACCAATCCTACTTGCTGAATAACAGTTCAGAAGAAACAATACATAGAAGGAGAGAATGAATGCATATAACTTTCATTTATTTATCAAAACTCATACATGTCAGGCTGTAAGGCCTTCCCAGTTACAACCAATACAATGCAATTCAATTATAGAACAATCCTCATACATGCGAGGATCCAAACTTCTTTTTCTATCTTCTTTCTTCCTAACTACTTAACTCTAGAACAACTCTACTTATTTATACAAGAAGCTACCAAACAGGTTGGCTCAAAGATCCTTTAGATCCAACATTGGAGAAAGCAATGACCTAGATTTAGGTCCACACGTTTCCAAATGAGAGATCCCAATATTAATAACATGACCAAAATTAACTGCACATATCGGCCAACATCAAACAATTAAATTCCACCAGCCAGTGAACTCAGGAATTGAGCAACACCGAACACACCTAACCAACTCGGTAAAGAACACTACTAAACCAACTCGGTAAAAGATAACAAAGCAGTAACTGAAATCGCCAGTGACCAATAAGAACACTTCACCGAGAACTCAAAAGTAGTTACCGAGCAAATCAAACAAGCTGCTGAGTAGGCAAACAAACTCCAACATATTTTTGGTTGATCCAGGATTGCCATAAACCCAAGATGCTCCCGCATCAGACAACCGGGGTTGAAAAGAAATGATTCTTTGAATCATGTGTTAGGTACAACCCGAGATGAATCCAATTCAGATTGAGAAATCCATGTACTGCCTTCAATCAATCTGTTCTTCCACTTTACCAAATACTCCATGTAATCCTTTCCTATTGTGCTTCTGCCAACTCTTTGTTCTAAAATCTACTCAACTTCTTCTATCTGCTTCTTAGGATAATCACTCGGTACTGTCACTTCTTCATCATGTTTATGATACTCATACAAATTTGAAATGTTGAATATATGTGATATATCCATGTCATCAGGTAACTCAACTTCATAAGCATTTCCACAGTCAAATTTCTTCAATAGCTTGCAGGAAACAAATTTCTTCATCTTCAACTTACCATTTGTTCCAACAAGAAATCTGCCTTTCTTCAAATGAACCATTACCTCATTACCAACATCAAAAATCTTTTCTTCTTGACCTATTTGCATTATCCTTGTATTTCTGATTACTCTTCTTCAACTTATGTTTCACTTCCTCATGCAATGACTTCATAGCCTCAACAAATTCTTCTCCTTCAACATTCTTGTTTTCTTCACCAACAATATCTCTCAGGTCTGATATACCTCTCAGTTGTATGCTAGTAATAATCTCAAAAGGTGACTTGCTAATACTAATTCACTGAATTATTGTATGCAAACTCTGCTTGTGCCAACATTAAATCCCAATTACTCAGTTTGTCTCCAACTAAGAATCTCAATAGGTTACCCAAACTTCTATTTACAACATCTATTTGTCCATTAGTCTATGGATGAAATGTAGAACTATACTTTAACTCTGTGGGGTAAAAGCACAATAAGTTGTCACCCTTTTATAAAGGAAAATGCTAACAAAATCAAAACTGTTCAACTTCAATAGTATAAAAATGACATTTATGTTTGGAATTTGAAGATGGTGTAAACTAATTAAATGTGATAAAATGGATGAAGTTCATGATTAATATTTTTAATATTTTTTTGGAATAAGAATTGATATGTTTTATTAATTTTTAAAGATGATTTTTTAGTTGCTGAAAAATGCTAAAAATTAGGGGTCTAGTTCCCACAAAAAAATTATATGTAAATAAATATTTTTTCCCCTAATTTCAAAATATGTCATAGATGACATATATAGCTCGTGCATGAAGAAATAAAAATTGGTTTGTGACCTATATTTTCTCTTTTATAACAATTCAAATTCCAACTCATTGAAATCAACAGTTTTCATCTCGCAACATATTTTTCATAACAAATTTATCCCAATCAAAATAAGAAATATATATTCTTGAAGAGGACTCTCTCCTCTAGTGCACCATATGTTTTTCAAATTTATTTAATATGATTTACTATTTTTTTCTTTCCCCAAATTAACATCTCCTTGACTGTTGAAATACCTACTTGCAATATTTTTTAATTACAATAAACTATGTCTAATTAAAACACTATAAAATCTATATGAGGATATTCTTGACTCTGATCTCTACAAAAGGGTATTTTTTTTATTTAAAAAAAAATATCATTAAAAATATTAGGAGTTATTGAAATGCCACTATTCTGATATAATTTTATTTTTATGGTAATTGGACCCAAAGTGGTGTAAAACATGCATTTAATAGATATTTCCAATTGGAAAAGTTAAAGAACTTATCTAACTTAGCTAGAATGAATCTAGCTAAACTATATGTTTGACCAAAATTAATTTTTAGTTAGAAATACTAAAATTCAGTTGTGTTGATAAGTTAGCCTAAAAGGTGACACCTAATTGTGCTTTTACCCTGTGTTCATCTTCTTCCATAAAGTCTTCCAAAAATAACCAAAAAACTTACTGTCTCAGTCATAGATGATACTCGGTAATCCATGCAATCTGACAATCTCCTTAAAGAGAAGATCTGCTATATGCATTGCATCTGATTTTTTTATACATGGTATGAAATGTGCCATCTTGAAAAATCTATCCACAAACACAAATATGGAATCATTAGCTCTTGCTGTCCTCGGTATGCCAAGAACAAAATCCATGCTGATATCTCTCCAAGGTTTCTCAGGAACATGAATCAATGTATACAATCTAGTATTCTGACTTACTCCTTTTTCAACTTGACAAACTCCACAACTCTTCACAAATTTTTGAACATCCTTATACAATTGAGGCCAAAAATACCTTTCCTTAAGAAAACTCAATATCTTATCAATTCCAAAATGTCCAGCCAAACCACTACTGTGTTTTTCCTTTATCAAATTAGTTCTCATCGATCCTCTTGATATACATAACTGAATTCCTTTGAACAACATACCTTCTTGAATGAAATAATCTTCAAACTTACTCAGTTGATCTAGAATAGGTGCTCTGCACATTCTCCACTGCTCAGAAAAATCAGGGTCAGTTTCATACAAATTCTTTATGTCATCAAAACTGAGAACCTCAATTCTCATTTCTATCATCAAAGATCTTCTTTTACTTAATGCATCAACAACTTGGTTAGACACTCCACTCTTATGCTTTATCACAAATGTACAATTATGCAAATACTCAACCCATTTCACATGTCTCTGATTCAACTTATTCTAGATACCCAAATACTGTAAAGCCTTATGATCAGTATACAACAAAAATTCTTTTGGTATCAAATAATGTCTCCATTTCTTCAGGGCTTGAACAATAGCATATAATTCTTTATCATACACAAAATATTTCCTTTTAGCATCATTCAACTTCTCACTAAAGAAAGAAACATGTTTACCTTCTTGACTCAACACAACTCCTATTGCACTTCCACTTGCATCACATTTAATTTGGAGTATCTTATTGAAATC
Organism: Chamaecyparis obtusa; assembly: GCA_027943335.1. Lineage (NCBI taxonomy): Eukaryota > Viridiplantae > Streptophyta > Pinopsida > Cupressales > Cupressaceae > Chamaecyparis > Chamaecyparis obtusa. The sequence continues at coordinate 1,482,347 of BSBK01001219.1, forward strand.
CAATAAAACCTAATAGGCAATTCAACAACCTTTTGTTTCAAAGTCTCAAAACTCTTATCAGCTCCATGTGTTTGCTTTAATTCTCTTTTATCTCCTCTCATTGTTTCAATCATAACATTGCAAATTGAACTGAAATTTCTGATGAACTTTCGGTAAAAACTTGCTAAATCATGGAATGATCTTACCTCACCAACATTCTTAGGTGTAGGCCAATTAGGAATAGCTTCAACCTTCTCAGGATCCATCTTCAAACCATCAGCTGAAATCAAAATCCCCAAATACACAATCTACTCTTTCATGAAGGAACACTTTTTCAAATTAATCAACAACTTTTCCTCCTTCAATCTCTATAATACCTGTCGAATATGCAACAAATGATCTCTAGTTTCACTGAATATCAGAATGTCATCCAAGTATACAATCACAAATTTACCCAAGAATTTCTTCAGAACCTCATTCATTAGCCTCATAAAAGTATTCAGTGCATTAGTTAAACCAAAGGGCACAACCAACCACTCATACAAACCTTCTTTTGTCTTGAAAGCAGTCTTCCATTCATCACCGTCTCTAATTCTGATATGATGATATCCACTCTTCAAATTAATTTTGGTAAAATATTTTGTTCCACTACAACAATCCATTATATCATCCATCCTAGATATAGGGAACCGATACTTAACTATTATCTTGTTGATTTCTCTAGAATCACTACACATTCACCATTCACCATTCTTCTTCGGTGCCAACACAATTGGTACTATACATGGACTCAAACTTTATATGATCAAACCTTTCTGCAATAACTCTTGGATTTGTCGGTTGAGTTCTCCATTTTTGGTTGGTGTCAGTCGATGTGGTGCCTTATTCGACAAACTAGCTCTAGGAATCAAATACATACAATGACTTATACTTCTCATCGAGGAAAAACCTGCATCAGGTACATTATCTAAAATGATCTCTTTGTAATTAGTGAACATTTTCTCAACCTCTACTAAAACTTTATCTTTTGTTTTCTCACCTAGTTTGTTAGGAATCAAAGCATAAAAAACATCATTTTTCTTCAAATATTTAACAAACTGTCTACCTTCCATCAAACAAACTTTCACAAATGTACATATCTCACGAACATATTCTTCAATCAAAGGTAACAAGATTTGTCTCTTGCGAACAACCTAAATAGTATATTTATGCAATCTCCCATCATATATAGCATGTCTATCATATTGCCAAGGTCTACCCAACAAAATATGACAACAATCCATTGGCATTATATTACACAACACCTTATCATAATACTTTACAATTTTCAAATTCACAAAACATTGTTCACTTACCATAAGTGTATGCTCATCCTTGATCTATGAAATTTGATAGGGCTTTGGGTGCTTCAATCTTTACAACTGTAACTTTGTAACCATTTCTTCTGATGCCAAATTCTTCAAGCTTCCACTGTCAATGATTACTTTCCAAACCTTTTTTGTAACTTTACATCTAGTTTTAAACAAACTTTTCCTTACCGGATCTTCCTTAGTCTTTTCACTCCATAATGCTCTTCTAAACATCAAGTTTCCTTCCTTCTTAGGTTCATTCGGTGATCCTTCATGTACCAAAGCATTTCTATTGCTACCAACCTTATTATTTGCTTGTTTACACTCAAATGATGTACGTCCTTCTTCACCACAATCGTAACAAGTTGCTCGAAATCCTCCTCTGCCATAGCCACCTCAGGAGTAGTTACTTCTTCCCCGGAATGAACTTTCACATTTCCACTCGGTCTTGCCTTTGTCATGATTTCTCTTTTCTTGATCAAATCTACTATTTTCACCATAGAATCTACCTCTTCCTCTAGGGAATCTACCACCTCTTTCTCTTTGTCTTTGTTCATGTCTTTTTGTTCAATTTCTCCTCAACTTTTAGGGAAAACTGATAAGCCTCCTCAATACTCTCCATTTTAACCAAATTGATTTCTTCTTGAATATAAGTCCTTAACCCATTCAAATATCTTGCAATTATTTCCACCTCATCTTCAATATGTCTAGATTTGATATCTAGCCTATAAAATTTCTTGGTGTAATCTTTACCGAGCTATCTTTCTTCCTCAAGCTTTGCATTCTCCTAACTAGGTTAATTTGACAATCACAAGGCGGAAACTTGCCTTTCAACTTATTTACCATCTTTTCCTATACCTTGATTTTGTCTTTACCTTTCTTCTTTCAGCCTAACTATAGATGCTCCCACCACAAGGATGTATGACTTTTCAATTTTGTGCTTGCAATTTTCACTTTCTTCTTCTCTGATATATTCTCATATTCAAAGTATTTTTCCATCTTGGTGATCCAATCCATCAGCTCATCTGAATCCAATTTCCCACTATAATCAGGAGGGTTAAATTGCGGTGTAGCCTTCAAACTAGTCAATGCCTTCAGGAATATTTCCTCTCCTTGATCCATTATAGGTGCAGGTGTAGCCTCTTCCTACATTTATTCTAATTCATCATCACTAACATCATCAAGATGTCTTCCTTGGTGCCGGGCTATCTCAACAGCTTCTAATCTAGCAACAATTTGCCTTAGCATATCATCTAAGCCTGGATATGCATCTCGCCTCCCTTGAACCATCTTGAAACCCTCTACAATTGTAGGTCATATCGTAATCTACCACCCCACAACAATATCACCAAATAGGACTTACAAGAAGGAACCTCCATATCTAACCTTCACTCTAATATCACTTGATGCAAGTAGAGATGGATACAGGGGCCTAAGAAACTTCGAATAGCAATCCTACTTGTTGAATAACACTTTGGAAGCAACAATACAAAGGAGATAAGAATGCAGATAACTTTCATTTATTTATCAAAAATCATACGTGCCAAGCTGTAAGGCCTTCCCAGTTATGGCTAATACAATGAAATTTAATTACTAACAATCCTCATACACACAAGGATCCAAAATTTCATTTCTATCTTCTTTCTTCCTAACTACTTAACTCTTAAACAACTCTATGTATTTATACAAGAAGCTACCAAATAGGTAAGCTCAAAGGTCCTTTAGATCCAACATTGGAGAAATAAATGACCTAGATCTAGATCCACACATTTCCCAATGAGTGATTCCAACATTAATAACGCGACCAAAATTAACTACACATGTTGGCTAGCATCAAACAATTATATTCCACCAATCGGTGAACTCAGGAACCGAGCAACAACAAACTCACTGAACTAACTTGGTAAAGAACACTATTGAACCAACTCGGTGAAAGAAAATGAAGCAGTAACTGAGATCGCCAGTGACCAACAAGAACACTTCAACAAGAACTCAAAAGTAGTTATCGAGAAAACTGAACAAGCTATTAAGTAACCAAACAAACTCTAACATATTTTTGGTTGATTCAGGATTGCCATAAACCCAAGATGCTCTTGCATCAAAAGGACCAAAGGAAAAGAGGAAAATCTAACCCCAACACCCACAAATTAAGATTTACCTTTAGCCATGCCCTTGTGGGAGCGAAGAGTCATATTAAAGGAGAGTATATACATCTTATATTTCTTACCCTTTACTGTAATCTATCCCTCCACCTTAGTAGCCACATCCTTCCAAACCATAGAATCCGGTGTTGGACTCGTAAAAGCATGAGAGGGAAGACTAGCACCACTCGTAAGAACCAAAGATAGGGCCAACAACAACATGTCTCTCGATAGTCACAACACAATCTCCAGTAAAAGCCTTGTCATAGGTAGCATTATCCTAAGACACAACTAGTGCACCAATACTGGGAGTAGAAGAACCAGCCGAAATCCCAATATTCAGAGGAACAACATCATCCTCCACACCCCTATCAACAGTAAATGGATCATCCCGGGAAGAGGCCACGAGGCCAAGAGTATCATGTTCGACCACTTGGGAGAAATTTCTATCAGACTTCTTTTCAACCGCATAATGTTGTTTAGAAGCACCATTCCACCATGTGGAAAACCATTTCTTTTTCTCCAAACAACATTGGGCACATCTAAAAGGAACACCTTTATATTCCAAGATTGGAACCTAACTACCCTTAGAAGAATTAATCACAGTCTCAGCTGGTATCCCTTTGGAGATATATATCTCCACAAGAATTTGAGCATAATTAGAATGCAAGATATCATAAGACTCAAAATCTACCATTAGAATTATTGTTGGTTGTGATAAGGTCCTTGATGGTGTGTCTCTCGGTGTTGTCTCTTTATCTATTCCTGTTTCTAGTGACATGTCTGGCCCTAGATCTGTTGGTTCTATTAGTTTTTCGCTTTGGCTGACCTTTCATTGGGGGTTGGTTTTTCCGCGTTGGATTTGATGCTTTGGCAGGCTGAGGCTTCTAAGGTTGAAGAAGGATGGATTATGGTCAAAGGTAAACATTCTAAGAGGTCTTCTCCTCCTTTTAATATGACCCTTCGATCCCATAAGAAGGGATCCAAAGGGAAATCCTAATGTTGGACGTTTGGTCCTGGTTGGGGGACCCTATTTTTTCCCCTTTGGGCAATTGGAATTTTGTATACCTTCTCATTCTAGACTGTAGGTTTTTTGAGGTATTGGTTGTTTTGGGTTGCCAGCTGGTTTCTCATGGCCTTATTTATCATGCAACCCTCCATTTTGGTGGGGGGAGGTCTCTTGTTTTTCTCCCCTTTTCTTGGCCTTATTTTGCCTCATCTTCGTTTTGATTCATTTTGTGGCTATTTTTGAATATCTTTAGTTATGGGTTTCAAGTCCCTCCTAAAACCTTTCTTGTACAGGGTTTCGAGGTCCCTTCAAAACCCATTTTCACTTAATCAAAAATATCTACCATCATAAAATTGCCTAATGCATTTCCCACTTCCTCCAACAAAGCATCAAACCAAAGATACAGAGGAAGGTGAGGAAGCCACACCTAGATAGGAATCATGTTAAAAAAATTTAGAGAAAGGGGAGAAATCAACATGCCATGAATTAACCATTAGCAAGAACTTATCATCCCAAGTAAAAAATGTTCACACAAAATGACATTTCTATCCTTATCATTATTGAATTTAATAATGAAAAAGCTTCTTGCAATAGGAAAAATCTGGATCGTACCTAAAATGAAGGGTTCCTATTGTTGAGAAATCCAAGTGTGCAACTGAGGAAGGCTAGGCCAAAAGCTCCTAAATATGCAGATAATAACATGAGAGGAGAATATGGAAACATTAGTATCCATTTCCTTCTCCAACTCCACATTCAACTTCACAGATATGGCATTTGAAACTAGAATAAAACTTCTACTTTCTTGATGATGGTTAGACCAAGAAGAATCCCTAGGCCTACTAGCTACAACACTACTGCACCTAGTAGTAGATGAGGGAAACATAACATCCGGGGGGACCAAAGACACCCTCGCAATAGAACCAATAAGAGTCCCCTTGGAGATAGAGGCACTTGAAGGATGAGAACCAGTCGCCAAAGGGGCTGACAAAGGAGGTCAAGAGAAAAAGGGAGTAGAGGGAGAGGCACCCACAACCCCCTCATCTCTAGGAAACAAGGCCCCATGGACCAACGAAGCAGTAGTAGGACCCTCATAACCAATGCCGATAGGACACAACACACTAGAGATGGGAGCAATGACATAAACCCTTGCAGCAAAGGCATGAGCCATTTCAAAAAGTAATTCATATCTTTAATTTAAGTTGTTTCTTTAATTAATGGTTAATTACTTATTACTTTCCGTTATGTTATGTTGCTTAATTCTATTTATTCAATTATGTTATTACACTTTGTTAAGTACATTATCCATTCATAGATAGTTTGTTGTTAATTACTTAGTCAATTTGTCTACATCCATTAATGTGTTCATTGTTACGGTGACCTAAAACCACTACTGCACAAACTAGACTTATGCTAGCATTGTTTTTATTTGTTAATTATTGTTCTTAGACTATTTTCTTTCATGAATCGGTAGGAAACTAAAAACCCTCTGTTGCACATACAATGCCAACATCGTTCAAATATACAATCCATGTTCGATGATTAAATGAGCCTTAGTAGAAGCAAAGATTATTGAATTGAGGATTACTTGCCTCCTCGAGAGAGTGCATTGAGTTGTCTGCACCAACTAATTGTGCATAGTGGAGACCATACATTTTTGGCGCTGTTGCCAAAGGTGGTGGTTAAGGCTTATGATTTCAAGAATATATTTTCTTTCTTGTTATTTGTTTATGTTAGAATAAATGCCTGTGTGTTTTAACATTAGGATTAGTAAATTCAATTTCAGTTTAAAATTATTTACTAATGACTATAGGAAGGCAGCTTGTAAGCTCTCACCTTATATCTCATGTGGTGACATAGAGATGCATTAGGAATGTTCTTTCCCTCTACTAAATGTATAAAAGACATACTAGTCATAATAATTGGATCAACATATATTTCCAACCTGACAAGAGAATCAAAGGATAATATCGATACAACAAGAGGAGGAGAATACTCTTTTTGAGACTCTATCCAGCTAGACCATTCTAAATCTTTAGAAGAAGCACCCCCAATGGTTGAAGAGGAAGTTGAAAATTGTAGAGATCTAGTTACCTTTAAGTTCCCTATTTGAAACTAGAAAAGAGTTGTGCCCCTTAAGAACATACGACCTGATAACATTGAAAATATGAAAAGCTATTTTATAAACCTTAACAAAGCAACCACAAGTCTATGATCTAAAAACTAAATTCAATAACATATCAATGAATCTTTTCTCCATGAATGAAAACCATAAAAAAGAAGCCAAATTATACCATCACATTCATGAAACACTTGACTCCATTGTTCTTCTATCCTTTAAGGGTCTTGTATTGACTAATATATGCTCTCAACTATTTAACACATGCACAAGATGACATTGAATGAACATAGTGTGGTTGATCAATGTTTATAGTGATATAATAACATGTGAAGAAAGATCTCAAGAAAGAGTTGTCCAAAAGTGCATTAGATTGATATCACATTAGATTCAAATGAGGATGGAAGATATTCTTTTATAAAAGTTCTCAAGAAAATCAAGGGTTGAGATTAAATGATGAATGACTAAAATTAAATGGTAGATAAGGAGATGGAAATTAGGTAATTGAATAAATAAAAAAATTATTTAACCATGAGAGAGAAAAGGTTAATGAACTAAATAAATAAATAATATTTATTTAAATTATAGGGAAAGAGCTGGCTAATGAATTGATTAATTAAATAAAAACATCTATTTAATTAATAGAAAAATAATGGTAAATATTTTATAGAATACTTAATTATATGAGGACGATTATAGATACCTACATTTAGCCCTTCTTTGAGACAATGCAATTTATCACATTGCTTTAATGAAGAAAATGGTTGACTAGAAATGTGAGACCCCAATCATGGAAAGGGTGAAGAAGGATAAAAGGAAGGATGATGCCCCCTCAAGAGGACATATGGGTTAGAAAAACACATGTGTGCTCTTGAAAGGAAAGACAAGGAATAAGGAGATGGTAAAACTATAGCTAGCTATGGAGGGATGTAGAAAATGAGAGATATGATTATATAGGAAGGAATGATGCAAATGTAATGTCCCTTTCCTAAGACAATCTAGTTCACAGATAGACAATTAGCTTATTCATGAGATTCCCATAGGCTAGTAAGTGGAGTTAGGGAATCTTGGAGGTGTTGATAGCAACCATTTATTGTCCAGATGAGTATAAGGAGTGTAACACCCTTTTATAGAGCCTTCTTAGACACTTTCTCCTATACTTACTATTGTTTAGTAAGTGAGTGATGAGCACCAACATACTCATGAAACATGGGTCAATGATTTTGACTCACAAAATACACAGTTGAATCCTGATAGCAATATCACAACCGACATAGTCAGTTGACATATTTCGTGATATCGATGGAGTTGGCTTTGATGTTCATCTTGAGGTTTGATATAGTCCTGAGCTGATAAATTAAATCATGATAAGTTAGTGTTTTATAAAGTTAAATTTAATATTTAATTTTATCGTTATTTTAATAAGGGACAATAGAAAGGGAAAGCATTTAAAATAAAGTGTTAGTTCAAAATGGTCTTTTATTTAAAAGCAACTTCGTGAAAAAATAGCAAAAAAGTATTTGTAGAAAAATAGTGAAAAAACATTCGCAAAAATAGTGGAAAAAGAAATCAAGAAAAAATTCCTGAAAAATACAGAAAAAATATTCTGAACAAAATAGGGAAAAAGCAAAAAGGTGTTTTTTTTGAAAAAGCAACTGAAAATTATAACAAGAGGATTGGGGCTCTCATTTTGGGGTTGTTGATGATTCAAATATTGTTATGGTTTTAATTTTTGAAGGAGTTACAACTTCTTATTCTTGGTTTGTGAGGATGGAACCCCTTGCAGACATCATTTCTCATGTTGTTGAAATAGACAATATGAGAAATTAACTTGTTGATTACATACAAAGATTGCATTTGTGCTTCATTGGTGATTGAACTATCCATTCTTCTTCAGTTTGAGGTTTGCATGCAAAAGTCTACTATTTGGGAGGTTCTTTGAGTATAGTAAGATTTGATTTGTTTATGCCCTTTTAGTTTGAGAAGTTTGAGTTGGACATTGAGGGTTTTGAGTGATATTTCTTATTGATTTGTTGCTACATGGTCATCATTTTTAGTTATCAACAACTGGGTTTGTTAGATATATGTTTGTAATAAGATTTTATCATTTGAGTATCTCAAGTTTAATCTTTATATAGTATTTCTAAGCTCATTAGATATTATAAATATTCTTTAATGTGAAGATGGTAACAAATCCCCGCTTAATTAGATATTTGCATGCTCATTTTCTATTTCATGTTATTGCATTAAATGAGTTGGAGCATGCATCCCCCACTCATCAAGTTATTTATCTTTAAGACCATTGCATTTTTGGTTTCATATTACTGTGCTAATTAGGTTGGAGTGGATATTCTACACTCAACCAATTTGTTATCCTAAGAGCATTTGTAAATGTGGATTTGAGTTGCATGCATGTAATCTAAAGCTAATGACAACAAATTGATAAATGTTGTTTCATTGGTTTCAAGAAAAAAAATCAGGGGTGGCCATTATGATGGTATCAGAGCTAATTTTCCTACCAAGTTATTGGGTTTAGCAGTTGCATGTTAGTTTGAGGTGACCCAGGCTCTTTCCTATTTCTTCTCATCAGTGCATATTAGATTTTGAGACTACCCATATATTTGCATGCCATTGTGGAACCTTGCATAATAGTGGACATTGGTTGCATGTTGAGTTTGATAATTTTCTATGAGAGCTAGTGACAGGGAAAAAAATAACAGAGTGATGTATCCTACCATCTTGAACATGGTCCATTCATAAAATGAAGACTTTTGAGGAGTAACTACTAGAAGGGCCAATAGAATTGAAGAAAATTTGTCAAAGTTATACTGGGGTTGGAAAAATTATGGAAATATTTTAAAATAATTACATAAGGAAGTGCGTGAGCATCTTGAATTGGTAAAGTTTCTATTTGGTGTTAAGAAGAAATATGAAAAAGATCTTCTAGTGCAAGAAACAATAAGAAGTGGGAAAATGAAAAGAGTTTAATAGAAAATCATTTGAATGTAGATAGTGCCTTGGTAGATAAATTAAGATTATGTGATAGAGTTTCATAAATAATCTTTTGACATGCATGCAAATACTATTGATAAGATTGTGCATGAAGGGAAATAAAAAACAACAACCTAAGGTTTGAGTTCAGATATTTCCAATGATGATGGTCTGGATAGATACAAGCTGTATGATCATACAAAGCCTTTGGAGAGGGGCGTTTATGAAGACATCAATGCTAGTGACTTTGGGAGCGACTCTTTCACAAAGGGAACCACTCATGAGGAGGAAAACAAGCAATTTTATTTCTAAACAAAGCAATCAACCCTTTAACACATGGGGTCTAAGAGTGTTGGCACCTAAGTACTCCTACACAAGATGAATTTTATTTTGATTGTGATGATATTCTAATTTTTAAACATAATGGATACATGGAGGATGCCATTGATGAATATAATGATGATATTGAAACAAAATCTTATTTATCATAGCTTGTATCTAATTTCAAGCGAAGGACTCATGAAAATTTTGATCCACATCATGTTGTTGAGCATCTTCATAACAAAGAGGCACATGTGATTTGTGATAGCTATGGAGTTATTGTTGACATGCATGCAAGTTCTAATTTTAGAATTCATCATAGTAGCAGTTCACTATTTCTACATTAACCAACTCTATAATTGCTTGGTAAGAAATCAATTTGTGATGTGGATAGTGATGATATTTGGTCATATAGTAAGGTTGATTTCCCTTGTTTCATACACATGACCATGTTGGAGTACTTGTTGAAATCAAATGAGGCATTTTGTCTTAGAGAGCTGGTTGTAGATACTAAGACATTGCCTAACAATAAGGCCCTACAATATTATAATGTTTGGTTTGTCATGGATACTTAACATTGAAATTGGTTGGAGGAAAAAATAATAATAGCTATGCAAATTTGGATTAGTCCAAGGATAGCTAAGGCAACATGTGAATTTCAACATCATCGACCAACACATATTGAAGACACAATAAGGGAGGTCAAAGCTACTTCAAGGGGACATGATTCTGATTTTGATTTTCTAAATTTAATCATCAGTCTCTTGGCATCACATGATCAGTACACTGAGGACAGTGGTGAGTGGGTTGATAAACACATGGTGAGATTTGGAGATGCTGATTGCCCACAGTCTGATTTCACAATGATTGAAGGGGAGCATGACATATTTTTTTTAATTTATAATTATGTTGATAATCAGTTGTTTAAGCATGAGCATGGTGTAAGAAATGTTGTGGATGGACTTGTAGATGAATCATAATTTTTTTTCATAAGTCACATCCTTTAGAAAGACAATTGACACTAAAAGAAGACATGATTGCTACATCTCTCACTCACATTTATGATACCCATTGAATAATGTCAAACTATTTGTGGAAAGTATGACAAGGGGAGCTATCCATTACAGATTTGCAAGTTTATAGAGAAGCTATGGTGGTGATGAAATCAAATTTCCTACACCTACTTGCTGATATAGATCATCTCCAACTTAATGAGATATATTCCAATGCATTAAGGGAAGAGAAGATGGAGTAGATGAGCTCACTTATGAGCTTAAGATTTCCATAATTCCTTAAAGGACTCTCAAATGGTCTTTCAAGAATCAGAAGATCAAGTTGACAAATGTTACTTGACACATTCTTCATTACCTAGATTAGACATTCAATAACTTTTTGCAACCAAACCTAAGGTATTGGAACATAATTAAATAATGGTTGACATTGAGAAAATAGTTAAGAGGATGGATGATTTAATTTGTAATCATGAAGAAGAAATATGTAATTTTTAGTTCGATGCTTATTTGGGAGTTGATAGTGGTAAATCATAATGGAAGAGATACCCTTATGTTTTGGAACCTCATCATGAGAAGTTTGATTTATTGATGAGACTTTATGTTACTGTAAACTCAAAAAATTCTATTTTTTTAATTGTGGAAAAGAGCACTTTAGTTGGGACAATTGACATATGTGAGAAGGATTCTTTGGTGGAGTACACTTTGGGACAAAAAAAAGTGGCACACCTATGTGCATGACAGCTAAGGGGTTTGAGGTTCGAATCAAGTCTGAGGCATATTATCTTTAGCTAGGGACATTCCTTGGAGAAGTGATTGATGAATGATCATCTACAATGATAAGAGTATTTGAGGATGGTTGGAGTGAGTTTTGGAGGGACAATGATCTAAATTTTAGAATTGATAGTGCTATTAATCTCCTTACCATACATCTTGTAATTCCATTGGTTAATCTAAAAATGGATTGGAGAGAGATTTTAAGTAAGGATTGGAGCATTGAACGATTGGTTAATCTGTTACTTGACAAAAACTGGATTAGAATTTTGGTTTTGAGCTTGATTTTTTTAATTGCAAGTCAATCAATACATTGTATGGTTTTCTCTCATTCATGGGAGTTCTCACATTGTTCTTTTTCAAGGTAGTGAGAAATTTAGTTGATGATTTCTTGGGGGTGTTTACCATGTACTTATGAGTTGATTTTTTATAACACTATGTTATTCACACATTCTTATACTTGGAGAGTTCACTATTTATCCTTAGAGTTGGTTTGGGAAAAAAACCTTTGTATGCTATGGTTCACCTTTTAGAGGTCCTTGGAGTTGTAACAATACATTTTAGCATCATTTTCCACTCTACCATCAACATATACATGATTTTGATCCTTGACCTGCGTATGAGTTAGATGGGTTCTAATAAAAAATTAAGTAATTTATGGATGTGGCTGGTTAGTATACGCTTTTTGGTATAGGAGATCACTCATTAACTACTTTCGTACTCATGTATCCTACATTTTCAATTTTAGTTTCTTTACCACTGATATTTTTTTTCACATTGTTTATGGTGATCTCACTCTATGGGCAGATTGATTTTGACCTCTTATCAACTTCAATGCAAATAGTTGTGGGAGATCTTCTGGGCATATTTTAATTTTTTCCACTTCCACTTGGGAGAGTATTGGTCACTATAATTAATTCATGATGTTAGTATGTGTGCTTCCAAATGATGATTGGTTGATTACAATGAGTTTTGTTTGTTGTCATACTCAAGTTTTTCCCCCTCAACTCTTGGATATTAAGTGTTGGTGATATGATCACAGTCGGTGATCACTGAGCTACTAGTTCAATTGATTTAAGGGTTGGTTATGGTGACTTATTCTATTCTAACCCCTTGACAGTGATAGATCAACTTATTGTCTAAGGCTTCATGAAGATATATTTTATTTTTACTTGTTGGACAAGTCAATTATTCTTTTTATTACCCAAGATTGTGATTGGCAGCGAGTTTGTTGATGTGGTCTTTTCTAAGTTACCTTGGTAGGATGTATTACATGGCATTGATTTCAACCCTATGAATTTTTCAGTATGGGTGTTGATGATGATTATATTTTGGGGATACATGAGAGGATAGTGTAGTTTGAGCATGTTGGTCTACTAGTTGTCATTAGAGTGACACAACGTTAGCATGGTGGTTCTTATCCGAGGTTGACCTGGGACCCTAGGATATTGTTTAGTTTAGTCCAAATTGGTCTAGTGTTTTTAGTGTTATACATGCATTGCTTGAGGACAAGAAATTTTAGGGAGGGTGGATTTTAATGTCCCCTTCCTAAACTAGTCTAGTATGGAGAGACCATTAGCCTATTCATGAGATTACCATAGGCTAATGATGCAGAGTTAGGAAATCTTGGAGGTGTTGACAAAAGAAATTTATTGTTTAGACGAGTATAAGGAGCGCACCACCCTTTTTTGGAGCTTTTTTAGGCACACTCTCCTATACTTACTATTTTTAGTAAGTTAGTGATGAACACCCACATAGTTAGTTGACATTTTTAGTAATACTAGTGGAGTTGGATTTGATGTTCATCCCAAGGTTTGATATAGTCCATGGCTATTAAATGAAAATAATGAAAATTTATTATTTTATACAATTAAATTAATATTTAACTTTATCATTACCCTCCATGAAGTGCAACAGATAAAACATAATGGAGATCAAGTCTTTATGCCTAAGATGATTTAGAAAAGGAAGATGGTAGTAATAAAAAACCCCCATACCATACTTCCACCATGAAGTACTTCATGATGAACTTGCACATCTTAGGCCAGAACTCTGGGAGGTGCTCAGTGTTAAGCCACCATGCTTCGGGACGAGATTATCCTCAAGGCTCCAGAAGAATTGAGACAAGTCCATCTTAGTAGGGGTTTTGTTGGTCTTTTTCCACTTACGACCTATGGTGGAAAGGCTTGTGGCATTGCCAATGACTTCATTTTTTTTGAATGAGATACCATTCACTGAGACCCTCCTCTCATTCCAAGACACCGCAAATTATCTGGAAATCATCTCGTCATGCCCCATCATATTCTCCATATAAGGAAGAATGCCTCCCTCTTTGCAGAAGTACATAACAATTAGGTTAGAGGTAAATTCTTCCTCAATTTTATCTAGCTCAATTATGTAACGATCACCACCCATCTCTGTCGAAGCGTAGAAGTCCAGAAAGAAAACTAGCAAGGGCTCACACTAGGTGAAGAAAATGTGACCCTTAGGGTAGTTTCCATTCAACACCAAGAAAATATTTCAAAAACTCCAACAACCCTTCTTACCAAAACAACTCCAGCGAAAATCTGAGGGACAAATGATTCTCGCATAAGGAAAATCAAAGTGAAGCATAGAAGTAATCAGCTCATAATTAGCATAATCAATAGGGTGATAAATGCATATCCCAGCCATAATCCTTGCTCGTACCGCAAGGAGAGATAACATGTGAGAGTTACTCTGAGAAGTGCAAACACACTCATAAAAATTAGCACCATACCTATGGCAATCTTCCGTTTAACGTATATGCTAGCAAGCCAACTTACCAAAAAGGTGATAATTCAAAATCACGACGCTGAGGTCATACTGCGTACTCATCCAATTGAAGAGCACAAAATCCACACCAAATGCCATGTGGAAAATAATTTCAAAACCAACACAAGTGGCAGGAAGGAGGGAAAAAGTGGGCCCAACAGCGACTCGCCACTCCAAAAGGCAGATTTTAAACATCATTGAGAGTACTAATTTCATCCCTCATTTCCAACCGAAGCAGGTCCTAAGTAGGCTTAGGGAGCTGACTAACAACCCTCCAACATCGAACTCTGTTAGATAGCAGACCGATAACAACCAAAGAGTCCACAACAAAGTTCACCTCTTTGTAAGTATGTCTTATGGAAAACTCTTCTAGTCTAGCAAGGAGGCCCTAAATGTAACTTAGAATATGATCCACTTTCCACCCCACCTTGGAGGTGCCTTGAACTACCTCAATAATGATTTTGGAGTCCCCCTCAATTTCAAGCATTCTACATACCATGCTTATGTAAAACTTAATCCCCCAAAGAAGGGCCATACCTTCCACCTGGTTGACAGTTTGATTGTGAAGGGGGCCTGAGAAAGTAGCCACAACATTACCCAAGTGGTCTCAAATTATACCACTACCTACCTGCTTCCCCCTACAGACCACCCCCTTAAAATTGAGCTTGTGCTACTGAGGTTTGGGAGGGGACCATTTAGTAGCTTTCCTTATGAGGAGCTTAGCATTGTCAAATCTATCAAAGCCAAAATCAATTTTCCAGATCTTAGCTAAATGATTATCCTCATTCGAGGGAGGATGGTTCAGGATTTTCCAATGGGAAACCAATAAGCTCTCCTACATTAGTTTAAAACTATTGTGGAAGACATCACCGGAGGAGATCTCCTTCTCATAGAAGATTTTATTATTACGTTCCTTCCAAATACACTAGCTAAAGATGGCCGGTATTTGTTACTAGAGGAGCCGTAACAGTGGGTGTTGGGAAGTGGGTTGCTAGTCATTAGCCATGTGTTGAATGTCTCGATTAAAAACCTAGGCAAAGTTAAGTCTAAGGATTATCAGGTGCCAGATCTCCTTGGTGAATTCACATTGTAGGAGAAGATGATTGATGCTTTCCTCAGTCTTGCAAAGGAAACATCTATTGGCCAGGCTAAAACCCCTTTAGCTAGGTTATCTAGAGTTGAGATTTTACCATGGAGCATAGACCACCAAGAGAAGTTCACCTTAGGAATGAGCTGAGAGATCCATACTTTTCTCTAGCAAGTCGAGTTAGCTACCTCCTTAATCAAAAAACTATAAGTTGATTTGACAGAAAAGCCACCATTTTGAGTGTGAGTCTAGATAATTCTGTTAGGGCAGTCCACCAAGGAATGCAAGTTTTAAACAGCTGATCCAAAAGATCTGTGGTGAGAGGGATGACTCCTGATTTGTCATGCAAGTAGGGTAGGAAATCCATCCAGCGACCCTGTCTAATATAGTTAGACACCAAAGAGCCCACCCGAAGAGTGAGGACATTTCTGAGTTGAGACAATTTTGAAGATCCCAACGTAGTGTTCATTAACCAAGCATCCTCCCAAAATTGAATATCCTCACCATTTCCAAGTTGAGCCCTTTTCTAGAATACACTTGCTTTTAAGAATGCTATTCCAAATTTTGGAGCCCTGGGGGTGGCCAAGTTCCATGAAAAGTTTACAAAAATGGCGCCAGTCCAGATATTTGGCCTCCATGACTTTTAACCAATCGAAAGAACCAAGGACTAGAGACCAGGAAACCTTAGACTATAGAGCTATGTTGAGATTGATTATTATCTGTAAGCCCAAGCCACCAAGAGTCTTAGGCATGAAGACTTTATCCCAACAGATAAGTGGGAGTCTTTTTTTCTCCTCACAGCTCAACCAAAGGAAGGTGCGTTGGATTTTCTCCAGTTTGTCAACCATAATTTTAGAAAATTTGAAAATATAAAGGAAAAAAACTGTGATACCGTGAAGAGAAGAAGAGAGTAACTAAAGCTTACCAGTGCTACTAAGGAGCTTTCATTTCCAACCAATAAGTTTCCTTTGTGTTCTTTCAAGAATGGTGTTCCAAAAATCATTCTTAACATCTTTAATCATTAGAGGGAGCCCCATATAGGTCACAGGGAGGGAGGCCGCCTGACAATTTAGAATTTTCAAAATTTTATCTTGAACAAAATGATCCATGTTGAAGAAAAAAATTGTGCTTTTTAGAAAGTTAATGTGTTGACCCGAGACAAAAGCATAATCATTGAGCAGACTCTTTCACACTCTAGCTTCCCTCACCGAGGATTAACCAAAGAGAAAGGTGTCATCAACAAACTGCTGTAGAACCGAGGGGGGAGGGTAGAAGTGGTCTTTATCCCCTAGATCTTTCTAATCTGGACCAACTACATCATGTTATGCCCAAGAAATTCAGAAAATAGGATGAATAGATAAGGAGAAAGGGGTCCCTCTATCGCAAACCTTTGCTTGGGGTGAACTTGACACTAGGTTTATCGTTCATCAGCACCGAGAATCTGATAGTCTCCACACACTCCTTGACGGTGTTAATGAACGGTTGAGAGAAACCAAAAGTAGAGAGAACCTTGAAGAGGAAGGTCCAATTGACCTTATCATAGGCTTTGAAGATATCAGGTTTGAAAGCCATCCCAGGAGATTTACTGCCATCAATGGAGTGTATAATTTCATAGGTAGTGATGGAAGCATCCATAATTTTCCTTCCGGGGACAAAACCCTTATGATTGGGGCTGATAATCTTGTTAAGAAGGGGTTTAATGTGATTGACCATGATCTTAGCAAATATTTTGTAGAGGGCATTGCATAGACTAATAGGTCTGTAATCCTCCATAGCCCAGGGGTCTCTGATCTTGGGCACCAACACTATATAAGTATCATTGAGTTGACGAAGTAGATTCCTTGTTCTAATGAAATCTCTTGTATTCTCTAGTCACATCCTTGCCAGCAATGTCCCAAAATTTTTAATAAAACATCAGGAGGAAACCATCAGGCCTAGGAGGCCACCTTTTTGATCTCATCCTCTAAAAACCGTGATAGAAGGAGGTCATTGTCCTCAAAGGTCACAAAAATGCAGAGGTGGGATAGGAGTTGGTCCTGCAAGTCCTCCACATTGTTAGAGGAGTTTTCAAAAAAGATGTGAACAAAGCAATCAGTAGCCAAAGAACCCAGTTGAACATGATAAAAAATCTCCCCTCCCAAATTGTCATGGAGGACACTTATAGTATTTCTTTTCTTGTGCTTACAAGTGGATTGGTGAAAGAAAGAGGTGTTACGATCCCCCACCTTCATCCAATGAACCTGAGATCTCTGCTTCCAAGAAACTTCCTCCTTAGCCGTAAAAATCTTCCAATCTCTCATAGTAGTTTCCTCATACCTATGGAGGTCAAGAGAAAGTTCTTCGGCCACCATCCATTGTTGAAGGCCCTCAAGATTACCCTGTAGAGATCTTTCTTAGTTTTAAAAATATCCCCAAAGTTGGTCTTGCTCCATCCTTTAACAACCATCTTGATAATCTCAAGTTTTTTTGCTACACATAACATCACAGATCCCTTGATCGGGGTCGACCACCAATGCAAAATATTTGAGAGGAAATTAGGATGAGAAGCCCACATGATCTTATACTTGAAGGGGGCATGGAAGGGACGCTGAGTATCCACCCACTTAAGAAAGAAGGGGTTGTGGTGAGAGGTATTCCTAGGAAGAGTAGCCAGGAAAGAAGTAGAACCCAAATCCCATGAGGAGGATAAAAAAACATGGTTGAGGCAGATCTGGATGAGGTGAGAGCCTTTCATGTTATTAGTCCAAGTGAAAGGATTACCCGTCATTTCCATCTCATAAAGGCCATTCAAGCTGACAAAACTAGATAAATCCCCCATGCTGTCCATGCAGTCCATCATGCTACCCAATTTCTCAAAAGGGAAAAGGTGGGAATTGAAATCACCAGCCACCAAGAACTTAGGATCCAGAAGGGAGAGGAAAGAAGTAGAGAGCTTGTCCCACACTGCTCTTCTACCAAGGCAAGTGTTGGGTGCATAAACATTGTAACAGTGCCAATGTGCTGAGGGGGAGGTGAAAGAAATGACAAGAAAGTGTTGAGAAAAACTTAGAGCATCCCCCTTAACATGAGAGGGGTTCCACAAAGTGGCAATAACTCCCAAGGCCCCAACAACCTCAAAATAGTAAAAATGAGCCAGAATGTCCACTCTAAAGTCTTGGATGTACTGCTTAACAACGAAGTGTTTCTAGGGTTTTTTAAGTCCCCTAATGTTCCAAGAGAGAATAATCATTTCTTACCTTTTTGGTTGAGGTCGAGGGTGAGCTGTCTTCCTACAACAATCTCCTTAGCAACACTCTTCTGTCTTCTGACCCTTTTAGAAGACCTTCCTGGTCTAGTCTTTGCACCAACATCAATCTTCTTTTTCCTATTTTTTCTTTGTTGAGTCCACCACTCTGCCTCCTCGACAATTGGCACACCTAGAGGGGAGAGTGTGCAAACAATTGGGGTAAAATCAACTGGTGCCATACTTAGAAGGGGTTTAAACAACATATCCACCATAGAGGATGGGGATGAGGGAGGTGAGGGTTGACTACCAAGGATACCACCTGCTGAAAAGGAAAGCCCTAGAGAAGGGAGGGAGAAACCCCTAGCTGAGACATCAATACAAGAAGGTATTACCCCTTCTTCTAGCCTAGGGGCCGAACATCCATTTTCCAGAGCAGGGGGAGGAGGGCATGGGAGATCTTTTCATGAACACACTCTATCAATCAGCTCAGAAATCTTCTTGAGGTTAGGAACCACTGGGGGCGAAGGGGTAGTGCAGTCAGTTTCCACCACATCCACAACAACCATATCTTCAGCCACAAGGGGGTAAGACTACTCTTCTGAGAAGCAATCGCATTGCTTGAAACAACTTGTTTCAATTTGGGATCCTTCTTGTGGGGAGCCCAAAAATCCACCTTTGTGTGGCCCTTGGAGTTGCAGGACTGGCAAAAGAGAGTAACATTTTCATACACAATGGATTGAGTCCACAAGCCGAGATTAGATTTAAGGATCATGAAGTTGGGAAGAGTTTTTTTGATAGCAACATTAACACAGAAATGAGAAAAGACTAGGTGAGACTTGGACAAAGTTACCAAATCTACGGAGATGTAGTGACCAAAGGAGTTCCTGATCCACTTGAAGACCCGATTGTCCCAAAATTCAAGGGGCAAGCTAGGTAACCAGTGGGGGTGAAGGGGCAATGCAGTCAATTTACACCACATCCACAACAACCATATCTTCAGCCACAAGGGGGTAAGACTACTCTCTCAAGAAGCAGTCACATTGCCCGTAACAACTTGTTTCAATTTGGGATCCTTCTTGTGGGGAGCCTAACAATCCACCTTTGTGTGGCCCTTGGAGTTGCAGGATTAGTAGAAGAGAGTAACATTTTCATACATAATGGCTTGAGTCCACTGCCCAAGCTTAGATTTAAGGATCACAAAGTTGAGAAGAGTTTTGTTGATAGCAACATTAACACAGAAATGAGAAAAGGCTAGGTGAGACTTGGACAAAGTTACCAAATCCATGGAGATGTAGTGACCAAAGGAGTTCCTGATCCACTTGAAGACCTGATCATCCCAAAATTCAAGGGGTAAGCCAGGTAACCTGACCCAGATTAGAGCCATTCTACTAAGTTCAACAGAGGGACCAAAACATGGTTCCCACTTGGCTAGAGTGAGGAAGTACTTCCCATATAGCCAAGAGCTAGACAAGACAAAGATTAGGTCCTCCAGAGCCGTCAACTTGAACATGAACAGATCCCCAGGCATTGCTAAGACCCCAATGCTTCCCTTGAATTTCCATTGAGTTCTTACCCACTTCCTAACCATGTCAATGATGAGCCAAAAATTGAATTTTTTTCCCACAATAGTCAAGTTTAGATCAGCCATAGTTCTGTCAACAATAGAGTCGGGGAGAGTAATCTTTGTTCCTTCCTTCATGAGGGATATGACATGAAGAAAAGGTTCCAAGTTGTCCAACTGGGCCCCCATAAGCACACCTTTCCAATCAACCTTTGGGGGGAACAAAGGCAGGGAATCTGAAGCAACTGGACACAGGATTCCTGAGCGCCAACAGACATACATCAAAATATGAAGGAGGGTCTCTGGGAGGGGAAGGGGGACGGGGAGAGGGAGGAAGGTTCCCCCCAACAAGTACTGCCATGTTCAAAATTCAAAAACCTGGAGGGCGCGAAAAAGTTATAGACCAATTTTTCTATGTGATGTTTAGGACTATATATTATTAAATATACTTATATATACTTTTGTGATATATAATAGATTATGAATTAATATTTTAAAAAATTTCATTATCTTTTTCTTTAATGATGGACTTGTATTAAATGTATATTCAAGATTGAATTGTTTCTCTCTAAAATTTATTGTTCATGACAATCCTATTACTTTCAAAGAACTCATTAAATATGATTAATAATACAAAAAAAGAAAATTATTATTATTAGAAAAGTAAGATGTTTCTATATTATTTTTATACTTTTCTAATATTCTACTTTTCTAAGAGTAATGATATTTCTAATAGAAAAATATAAAGAGAATATAGAAATATCTTTATTGTAAATTTGAAAAATAAGAGGTATCTATTTTTTCTTTATATTTTTCTATTATTCTATTTAGAGTAATATGTTTCTAATTAATATTTATTAAATATGAAAAACATAATTTACTTATAATCTTAATCCGTTAGAGTAATTAAATATCAGGACTAGATATTATTAAAATCTACTTATATATACTTTTGTGACTTTTTGTATTCTCCCGTGACATCTAAAAAAGAAAATCCAAAAGGCAAAATGACATTTGGCATTAATTATTTTAGTTTCACTTAAAAAGAAAAATTCATGCATAATTGATGACCAATCTTTATTATGTACATGACATATTCCAAGGAATATGTTGTACTGGTATCGTAGCTTATTCTACGGCTGTATAGATATGCCTCTTGACGTAATTATATATATAAATATATGTATTTACATTGTAATGTTTGAAATATGACGACATTATCTTTTGCTACATAAAATTAACATTTGGAATATAATTTTAATTTTAAAAATATTAAAATAAAATATATACTTAATGTTAAATGTTAACAATAATTCCAATATTTAAATAAATAAAAAAATTAAAAAACAAAATAAATTAAACTTATGTGTACTATGGTTGTATAGGTACGCTTCTTGGTGTAAAGATCTCTTCAATAATCTAGGCTATCAAGACAATTCATCTGTTATAAAATTAATGTATTGAATGACAAACTTGATCCTGTCTGCATTACTCACATTAATATTGTTCTAGGGAACCAGATTCCCTCAAAACCCTCTTCATTACAAGAGACTTCTACTTTCATCCCAACATGAAATCTATTTTTATACCTTTTGCATTATGCCAACACAAATAAACATTTCAACTTTTTAATTAAAAAGATATAATACAATCCTTAATAGAAAATAAACATTTGTTGAGTTTTCTTGATTAAAAAGATATAATAGAATCCTTAAATGAAACATTTATAAAATATGAAAATAATATAAAATATTTACATTGTAATGTTTGAAATATGGCGACATTTCCTTCCACTTTTCAAACATTACTACATAAACATTAATATTTGGAATAAATTTTTAATTTAAAATATTAAAATAAAATATATTCTTAATGTTAAATGTTACCAATAATTCAAATATTTAAACAATTAACATGATGACATTTCTATCCATAATGTAATGTTTGAAATACAACAACATTGTTTTCCATGTTTCAAACATTACTGTACATAAACATTAACATTTGAAATATATTTTTAATTTTAAAGATATTAAAATAAAATAGATAGTTAATGTAAAATGTTAATAATAATTCTAATATTTTTGTCTGTTAAATGAAACATTTAAGAATTTGAACAAACTAAAGTAATGTAAAATTGAAAACTGTTTGAGAACTATTTGAAATGCAAAATTAAATATAAAATAAAACTTATTTAAAATATAAATCTAAATCTAAAATGCAAACTATTTAAAATGCAAATCTAAATCTAAAATGCAAACTATTTAAAATGCAAATCTAAATGAAATATGCAAATCTAAATCAAACATGCAAATGTAAATGAAATGTGCAAATGTAAATCAAACGTGCAAATCAAAATGAAACATGCAAATGTAAATCAAACTATTTTAAATGCAAATCTAAATAAAACATACTAATCAATTGAAACTAAAATACAAAAACAACAATCTCATTTGCAAAAAACTTGCTCCAAAATTTAATCTATTCTTGGCTTCTTCATAACTCTCCACCTCTTTGCACTCTACAAAACAACACATAAAACAAAACAACAAATAAAATGAGGAGACGCTATTTTATAATCTGAGAACATCTCTTCATATTTCCCAAAATATGCCTTTTCTAATTCCTTTGCCTCTCCAAATTCCAAATTTAAATTTAATTTTTTTATAATTTATTCTTCATCCATGTGGCACCTCTATTTTTTTGGGTCCTATTATATCAAGCCTCATTATTTCGGTCTTGCCATTTGTCTTCCTATTATTTCGACCAACTATTAATTTATGTTAATGATGTAAAAAATACAAACTATTAAAATATTCATGCGAAAATAAAATAAATAAATAAAACTAATGTATAAATTAATAGTTGGTCGAAATAAATAAAACTAATATTTTAAGAAAATAAATAAATAAAACTAATGTATGCTTAATCTAATTAAAAAAAGTATTAAGATTAATTGAATACAAATTTATTAACATGGCGACATTGCCAATCACATTGTAATATTTGAAATATGGTGTCATTGCCTTCCATGTTTCATTTACATTACTACATAAACATTAACATTTGAAAAATATTTTTAATTTTAAAAATATTAAAATAAAATAGATAATTGATGTAAAATGTTAACAATAACTCTAATTTTTTAATTTATTAAATGAAACATTTAAACAACTAAATAAATTAATGTAAAACTGAAAACTATTTGAAATACAAAATTTAATATGAAATAAAACTTATTTAAAATGAAAATCTAAAACTAAAATGAAAACTATTTAAAATACAAATATAAATCTTAAATGCAAATTATTTAACATGAAAATCTAGATCAAACATGCAAATATAAATTCAAATGTGCAAATCAAAATGAAACATGCAAATGTAAATCAAACTATTTTAAATGCAAATCTAAATAAAACATACTAATCAATTGAAACTAAATCTATGAAAAACTAAAATACAAAACAATAATCTAACTTGCAAAAAACTTGCTCCAAAATTCAATCTACTCTTGGCTCCTCTAAAACTCTCCACTTTTTCATACTTTGCAAAATAACAAATGAAACAAAACAACAAATAAAATGAGGAGACACTATTTTATAATCTGAGAGTGTCTCTTTATATTCCCAAAAATGTATATTTTCTAATTCCTTTGCCTCTCCAAATTCTAATTTTTTAAATTTATTCTTCATCCATGTGGCGCCCCTATTTTTTGGAAACTAAAATACAACACAACTGTCTCATTTGCAAAAAACTTGCTCCAAATTTCAATCTACTCTTGGCTCCTCCAAAACTCTCAATTTCTTCGTACTTTGCAAAATAACAAATGAAATGAGGAGACACTCTTTTATATCTGAGAGGGTCTCTTCATATTTCCCAAAATGTGTCTTTTCTAATTCCTTTGCCTCTCCAAATTTTAGATTTAATTTTTTAAAATTTTTTTAAATTTATTCTTCATCCATGTGGCGCCCCTATTTTTTGGGTCCTATTATTTCGGGTCCTATTATTTCAACTTTGTCATTTGTCTTCTTATTATTTTGGCCTTGTAATGTAAAATGTTAACAATAATTCTAATTTTTTTAGTTTGTTAAATGAAACATTTAAGAAACTAAACAAATTAAAGTAATGTAAAACTGAAAACTATTTGAAATACAAAATTTAATATAATATAAAATTTATTTAAAATACAAATCTAAATCTTAAATGCAAACTATTTAAAATGCAAATCTAAATCAAACATGTAAATGTAAATCAAACGTGCAAATGTAAATCAAACGTACAAATAAAAATAAAACATGCAAATGTAAATCAAACTATTTTAAATAAAAATCTAAATAAAACATACTAATCAATTGAAACTAAATCTATGGAAAACTAAAATACAAAACAACAATCTCACTTGCAAAAAACTTGCTCCAAAATTCAATTTAATCTTAGCTCCTCCAAAACTCTCCACTTCTTCGTACTCTGCAAAATAGGAGATGCTCTTTTATAATTTGAGAGCGTCTCTTCATATTCCCCAAAATGTTTGTTTTCTAATTCTTTTGCCCCTCCAAATTCTAAATGTAATTTTTAAAATTTTTTTAAAATTTTTTTTTTCATCCATGTTGCACCCCTTTTTTTGTGTCCTATTATTTCAGGCCCCATTATTTCAACCTTGCCATTTGTCTTCCTATTATTTTGTCTTTGTCATTTGTCTTCCTATTATTTCGGCCAGCTATTAATAATTTTATAAATTATTTATTTAATCTAATAATTTTTATTGATAAGAAATCTTTCTTGGCATATTCCTATGCTGGTATTCCCATTTGTGCTCTCATTGTATAGGTACGTCTCTCGATGCAATGGGTAGCTAAAGTTCATTCGTAGACAAAATGAAAGAATATTGAATATTTCAGCGACATTCCACAAAGTAGAAGTAAAAAATAGTTATACACTTCACAACATTAATGATAGCTAAAGTTCATTTGTACACTAAAAACCAAAGGTTGAAGCTCCTGCAAGCACAAACACATACACAATGAATAGCTAAAGTTCATTCGTAGACAAAATAAAAGAATATTGAATATTGCAACCACATTCCACAAAGTAGAAGTAAAAAAATAGTTATACACTACACAATAATGATAGCTAAAGTTCATTTGTACACTAAAAACCAAAGGTTGAAGCTCTGCAATCACAAACACATACACAATAATTTTTTTTTTTAAAATTCAAACATACCATACAAAGTAAATACAACAAATAGCTTTCAAACACACAACAAATAAAATAAATGATAAAATTAACCTTCAATCACACACACACACAAACAAGTTAAAGCTAGAATTCAAAGAGACTTCATTCACTCAATGTATAAACATGCATGAAGTAAACACTCAAATTCAAACATGCTAAGAGTACATACATACACATTAGGTGTGTGATAGAATTACATTCCAATAAATGAAAAGTTAAAGAAAATACTCAAGCATACTTCATTCACACAAAGTTAGCACAAACATGTGTGAAATAAACACTTAAATTCAAACATGCTAAAAGTACAACCATACATATTAAGTGAATGCTATTGTCATAAACATACATATTAAGTGAATAGCTAAAGTTCATTTGTACACAAAAGTGAAGAATATCAAATCTTCTAAATGAATTCCACATAAACTAAAAATTTAGCTATACACTTAACAACAATTATAGATAAGGTTTATTTGTACACAAAAAACCAAAGTTCAAAACTCTTTCAAGCATGTGCATAGACACACAATAAATAGAAATTTTAATTCAAACACACCACACAAAGTAAATACAAAAATTAACTTTCAAACGCGCACAACAAATAAAATAAATGAAAAAATTAGCCTTCAATCACATATACACAAAATTCATACAAATAAAAAGTGAAAGTCAAAATTTAGACATACTTCATTCACACAAAGTTTATATAGACATGCTTGAATACATGCATATTTAGTGAATGTTAGAGTTACAAACATGCTAAAATTACAAACGATCTTAAAATTGAATCTTTTTCAAGCACACCACATACAATAATTCACACAAATAAAATGTATGTCGATACACACAAACAATAATTCAATTTTAAAGTAAGTTCATACACATTTCACATACATAATGAATATAAAAGTTAGCTCATACACATTTCACACACAAAATGAATACCAAAAGATCACTCATGCACATGAAGTTCACATGGTAAGTACACAAAAGTGAATAAGTAAAGATTGAGCACACTTCAAATTTTTTTTGGAGAATATAGAAATGAAACACACTAAACAAGCAAAATTCAAGTGCACTTCAACAACATTAATGGATACTAAACTTAAACATACATAAACTAAATATCAAATATAATAAATATTCACTTCATACACATATTTTATACATTTCACACACAAAATGAATACCACAAGATCAGTCATGCGAAAATTAACTATCAAACACACACAACAAATAAAATAAATGAAAAAATTAGCCTTCAATCACATATACACAAAATTTACACAAATAAAAAGTGAGTCAAAATTTAGACATACTTCATTCACACAAAGTTTATATAGACATGCTTGAATACATGCATATTTAGTGAATGTTATACAAACATGCTAAAATTACAAACCATCTTAAAATTGAATTTTTTTCAGGCACACACCACATACAATAATTCACACAAATAAAATGTATGTCAATACACACAAACAATAATTCAATTTTAAAGTAAGTTCATACACATTTCACATACATATCGAATAAAAAAGTTAGCTCATACACATTTCACACACAAAATGAATACCAAAAGATCACTCATGCACATGAAGTTCACATAGTAAGTACACAAAAGTGAATAAGTAAAGATTGAGCACACTTCAATTTTTTTTTGGAGAACATAGAAATGAAACACACTAAACAAGCAAAATTCAAGTGCACTTCAACAACATTAATGGATACTAAACTTAAACATACATAAACTAAATATCAAATATAATAAATATACACTTCATACACATATTTTATACATAATGAATAAAAAAGTTAGTTCATACAGTGAATAAGTAAAGATTGGGCACACTTCAAAAAAAAAATGGAGAACATAGAAATGAAACACACTAAACACACAAAATTCAAGTGCACTTCAACAACATTAATGGATACTAAACTTAAACATACATAAACTAAATACCAAATATAATAAATATACACTTCATACAAATGATAAATTCAACCAAAGAGAAATCAATTATCCAGTTAGTTCATACACAACTCACACACAATTAATAACAAAGTTAATTCATACACATTTCATTCACACACAAACTAAATAATAAAATTAATCTATACACATTTTAGGAACACACACAATAAAATACAAAAAGATTACTCAAATAGTAAAGGGATGTCAAAGTTCTAATTAATACTTGGACGCCAATTCAACCAATAAGTGCACATGATGTGTATACCTAAAGATGAAACACACTTCAAACAAATAATTAGTTGAATGTTAAAATGAAACAAACAAAATTCAAGGGAACTTCAAAAATCGAAGTTCAATTTTAAGCATACAAACAATAAGTATATCAAAGTTCAAATCCATGCTCCATACAAATGATAGTTTACCAAATTAAACTGAATGAAAAAATTTAAACACATGCTAGTTAAACAATAAATAGATTCTAAAAATAATAGCATAATGTGAATGATTACAATATTTATCAAAATATATTGTGATCAAAAAATACCTATTGTGAAGCTTTTTCTTTAATGCACCAAATATAACGTTAGTCATTAAATGTGATGAAAAATAGAAACTAAAGAACTATGATAAATATTATGAAATAGAAATTAAGAAAGCGAAAAAAAACCAATAACACAAGCAAGGCTTGAGGAATAATCAATTGGTCATCTATGACAAGTGACTATTCCTCACACTATGAAGGGGGTAAATTCAACCCCTTCAAAATAAAAAATTATTTTATTAGACACAGAATCAGCTTACATTTTACATTATTGAAGTAAATCAAACTTTAACAAATATTTTTTCAATTTTTTTTATTCTAAACATTTTCTAAGATTTATAAATCATTTTCATCCAGATCAATCTTGATTCAATTCCTCATTCAAGCTTTCAATCTAGTAGCTGACTACATGACAAACAACCAATATCAACCATGATTTAGATTTTTATATGAATTTCCCTGTCAATAAAAGATACAATAATTAAGCATACTGTTATTAAATAAAATTATGATAGATTAGAATATTATAAAACTAAATCAACATTTGCCCAATATTGCAGAATCTTTTAGGAAAACCCAAAGCCTTTTAAAAGTGAATCTGCCCAATTCTGATAGCAAGAATCCTCTCATGTAAAATTAGCAAGCCGAGTAAAAATAGATGGTTACGATATCATTTTCTATTATTTATTCAGTCTATTATGATAAGATATGCTAGTCTGTTTCCGACTGCCATAATATTTTTTCTTAAAAATGAAGTAAACTGGCCATAAAGAAGGCCACTAAAACTCACTAGTTTTGTAAACCCAATTGACCTTTGATCCACTTTGTCCATTTATGGCCAAGATAAAATATACTTTGTGAAGCTTTTAAAGTAAAAACAAATATGTCTATTAGACACTAGAATAGTGTGGGCTCAACTAAAAAAGGAAAAAACTATAATGTAATTCTTCAAAGCAATATAACACAATACACTTATCGAATGATATAAGATCAAAATACATACAACAAGTCTCATTCTCCAGACAAACTCATCAATATAACTTCAACATTGTCAGTAAAAGTAAGAATAAAACATGATAAAATCAATTTTGTGATGAGATTTTTACCTGGAGTGAGAAAAAGTGAATGCAAGAGCTTTTTGGGAATGCTATTGCTATCTTGAGTATTCTTGACACTGCATCACCTGTGTAATTAATTAGTTGTTTTTCTATTTTAACTATCATTCCTCTGTTCCAGGAATATAAATATACAGTTTTTCCAGACGACACACACTTCTCAACCGATCACTGGTGAATGAAACGTTTTATAGCAAAAGACAGGGCTGGGTTGGGGGATAATATATGCCAAGGCCCAGCTCAATTAATTTCTTACAAACCAACATACCTTAGACTAGATTGAAATATATGGCTGTTTGAGGGAAATAGACTCATCTTTCCCTCATGAAAGTTGCAGAGCTCGGAGTGCAACTTTAATCTCTTCCATTTCTGTGTTTTGGACAAGGAAATTTGTGCAACTTTAATCTCTTCCATTTCTGTGGGCATGTGTGCAACATAAATGAAGAGGTGAGCAACATAAAATAGATCAGAAGGCAATTATTAACAATTAATGTTAAAATGGTTGCTGAACATTGGATAGAAGTTGCATTTTATTTTCAGTTTTTTCTCCGATATCAGATGAGTGTAGCAGGGCAGAAACAACCAAACATTTCTGCTAATGCGCTGTCAAGTTTACTCTATAAATGAATTTTGGAACACGAAGGGCACTACTAATGTGCTGTCAAGTTTACTCTGACATATATAGTTTTGAATGCAGATCTCTACTTTGTGTGCTTTATATTTATATTTTAAAACTACCTGGTAGGATTATCCACATGGTACTTATATGCAAAAACAAGATCTAAGTAGCCTAACAATATCTAAATATGAAGACTTTTCTTGAAGATGCCTAAAGCATTTCCTCACAAGTGACCATTGAGTTAGATCGTTATAGTAGAGATGTCCATCATTGTACAGAGAGTCCTAATAGCCTCAAAACATAGAGACCTATATCGAAGACTCCTATAATAATTCCTGTAGCACATGTTGCCACTCTATTAAGGCTAGTACTGCTATACAGAGAAAGAGTGTTAAAATGAATCTCTGGCCAGCCGATCTACAAATTCATCTTGAAGAATTCCAGAACATTATCTGTGATTTCTTTGTAGAAATATCTGTTTCATATTTACAACAATTTGGTTTTACTTTTAGAACAATTTGGTTGCACAAGAATTTGGTCTCATAAAAGAAATGATTGGAAAGTATGTACAAAATGGATTCATTATAAAAAGTTTGGAAGCTTCCAATTAAATGTGAATGTCCATGTTCAGCAGTAGCACCATTCCCGCAACCCTTTGCAGCAACCTCCAAAAATAAACGCAAATTCTCCAGTTTTAAGGGATAGCACCAGGGAAGAAAATTCCCTGAATGACTTGACAGATACATCTATTAAATGCCCATTTTTGCCAGTAGGGAAAGACCTAGTGTCAGCTGGTAGTAAAAGTGAAAAACTTCCACCAATACCACAATACACTTAGAATGTATAAATATTTCAAT
Source organism: Chamaecyparis obtusa (assembly GCA_027943335.1). Classification (NCBI taxonomy): domain Eukaryota; kingdom Viridiplantae; phylum Streptophyta; class Pinopsida; order Cupressales; family Cupressaceae; genus Chamaecyparis; species Chamaecyparis obtusa. Next base: position 1,513,046 of record BSBK01001219.1, read on the forward strand.
TATGGATGCAAAAATCACACATGGAAAGGTAAAGCAACCAAGTCATTGTCCAAGTGTACTAGAAACTGTTAAGGGGAATACATCACAGATGAAGGCAGGTATTGAACACAGTTCTTTAGAAGTGAAAGAGACCCAGTATAAGAGGCACCCCTCTGAATTTGAAACAGTAAACATGGAATGGGCAGTCAGTTCCTCATGAGAAAATTATATGGCTGTAACTTCTACAGGATATTGCCCTGTGTTGGTTGCAAAAGAGGTGTCAACTATGAATGCCTGGAAGGTCCAGAAAAGGAAATCACTAGATTCACCCTCCACCGACAGACTTTTCACAGCAGAGAAGCTAAGTGTAGTATCAAGTGATGCACACCAAAAAAATAGGCATTTACTTTAACAACAAAATGCTAAAGAAACTACAAGCAAAGAAGAGGATGACAACATTATAACCATTTCAAAAGCAAGAGCATAAAGAAGTATTAGTGAACCCCTATCAGAGTACTGTCTGGGCATGAATGTGGTTACTTAGAATATTGCAGTTGGAAGATTTATCAAGAAAAACTCACTCTCTGTTCAGGAAGGAGGTTACTTTGGAGGGCAACATCGATAAAATTATTAACCTTATGCAAACCATTCTCTGCAATACAGAGGAGGTGTAGCTATTGATGCTTCAGATGACTGTAGAAGGCACTCAATAAGTGCATATTCTGGCATATTTTCAGTTGTGGAACCAATAGTGACATCATCGCCAAGTAAGGAATAGGAAACAAAAGATCTTTCACACCAACAAGAGATATTCAAGAAGAATTTAAGTGTGATGGGTGACGAATGGTTTTGGGCCTTTGGGAGTAACAAACACCCTCAAATTCAGGTTGAACTGTGTCTCAAAGAAGCTGGGAGAGAACATGTAGGACATAGGACAAAGTGTTTCCCAACATAAATTTTAACATGTTGCAACAAATACTGAATTAAATTCATCTTTGTTAAGTGACAGTATGGAAAATAACAGTACAACCTCTAGTGGGATGGGATGAATATAGATACAGACTTTTGCAGTTGACAAAAGAACTGCAGGAAGAATTCTAGCTAAACCATTTGGTAAATGCTGTCTAAACAGAGGCATTCAGATGCCAGCACATACAATTTTGACATCAAACTATGTTACCCATGTCCTATTCCATGGTAGTGCACGCAGATGGAGGATTGGTAACAGGCTAAAACAATTTATGGGAAGGGAATGAATTATAGTTCTCAATCCTGACATGTATAATAGAATTGACCTTTTCTCATATCACTCTAAACCATCATCATCAACTAAGTTACCAGTAAGGAGCAGCCCTTAAGAGTTTGAGTAACACACAGTTAATGAAATTCAAATTAACCCTTAAAAAAAAGTGGCTGGCATCTGAAAAAAGCATGAGCTTATGGTCTCATGATACATTTCCTATATACACTACTGTTGCTTATATTTCTAACAACAAATTAGAGAAGAATTCTTATTGAATTAGTTGTAGAATAACTACCAATTGACTTGTAAATCTAAAATTATGCACTAAAATATTAACTCTGCCTCCAACATGATTCAATTCTAAAAGCAAATCCAAATCAAATCACATTTTCTTCTTCCCATATTCAATGCCAGTGGCTCTGGCTGTCTAGATTTTGAATCCCTGAACAATTTAGGCATCATTACTTTCCCCTGAATTTAGGCATCATTAGGTATCAGTACTCTTCATTGCATATTAGATGGTACCGATGTCTTATTCCATGGCAGCATAGGCATAGGGAGTTTTGGTAAGAGGCTAAAGCAATTTAAAATAAGAAACAGTTAATGAAACTCAAATTAACCCTTAAAATTAGGGAAGATTAGGGGTAGAAATTAGAGATGGGATGCTGCTGGCATTTACTTGTGAGAAGAGTATGTCTCATAGCTAAAAGATGGAATTCAGACATCAAGGCTAAGGGAGACCCCGGGCACTATTATCTGAGCTGATTAGTAATGAAAAAGCAATGGATCATTCTAAGTCTTTGATATTTATTTTGAGGTCACAATAACTATGCAGATTGATTTAGGGCCTATATTTTTTTCTTGCAATAAGAAAGATTACAGGCTCTCTATGAGCTTTAGAGAGATTTCAAATAATGTCTTCAACAAGAAATAGATTGCAGAATCTTAAGCTGTCCTTCCCAGTCTGAATCCATGCTTGACCACAAGCCTACCAGATGACTAATGTTGTTGAGACTCAATAGATTCATATGGTCAATTCATTAACCAGCTTTCTTTTCCTACAGAATTTCTCTTGGTGGATTTGTACTATATACTATGAATGTAAAATAGCCACTGCTCAACTAATCGAGGGAATTCAGAAAATAAAATTTCTTTCTATATTCCTCACAATAATACGAAACCCAAGCGGTAAAACAGGAAATAAACAGTGTGAAAACGCCGGCTAGATTTTTGAAAAATCATGTCACCGAATTTTTACTTGATTTCAACCAAAAGAAACACAAAGGACAGCTAAAATTGTGCATAAACGAAAAAAATTTGTTACCTAACCTTCAGAAACGAATCCTAATTAAAACCAAACATACGAGAAAAGTAAATTGTGCTTGAAATAAATATGTACCTGGAAGACCATATCTCTGAAATCCTCTGAAGCTTTCAAGGGTTAATGTAAAATTGAATAATAATAAATTTTTCAATCTTTCTCACCTGCTCCTCCAACTAAAAATTGAAAAATTATCACCCAAACTAAAAAAGAACTGATCAAAAACTCAAAATCAAAACCAAGCAAAAACAAAAAGAAGGCATGCCCGAAACGAAACGAAACAAAACAAAAATAAAAACTGCCCTGCATTTGCCCTGTATCTCAAACAAACTAACTATATAAGAGAGAGATCCTGTTTTTTTGATTTTTTTTTAAACGGTAACCTCCTGCTTTTTTGTTTTTAAAACGGTAACCTTCTGTTTTTTTTTCCAACTGAAATATACAGAACAGGAAAAATAAAATTAAATAAAAGCAAATCGTAATTTTCAATAGTGTTTTGTGAACAATTATTTATTTATTTATTTTATGTTTTTTTATATTATAGAAAATTTCAACTCATCATTTACATCATAATATCATGTTTGTGAGTATGATTTCTTATATTATAGTAAATTATTTAAGACTAGCATTCTTATAGAACATCTTAGAATGTCATATTGGCCTATCTATAATAGACTACAACTAATATATTTCATTTATTTATTTGCAACAACATATCACACATTATAAGACAATAAAAAAATTCTTACATTCATCATAAATGATTTATTGAGTATGCAACAAGCTTCATTTCTACACTATTAACAAGGTATATGATTTATTTCTATATTAAAGCATATAAAGAACTTTTGATAAGTATAGAGGTCTTTTAGATCCATAAATTAAGGAGACAAAAAAATAAAGATATATTTGGTCATAGAATCCATGTGACCTTAGCTGAATCCTAAACTTAATTTGTAATTGAATTCTAATGTCAACCTTGAATTGTAAAACTAATTGAACCCTAATTATAACTCCAACACTAACCCTTTTCCTAATTCAACTCTGATGCTAACCATAATTCTAAGCCTAACTATTATCCCAATTAAACCCTATTTATAATTGAGCCTTAGGCAACTCTAATTTTTGTCTAATTGTGATTAAACCATAACTTTAATCCCAAATGTAATTGGACCCTAACCCTAGTCTTAACACTATTAAATCCTAACCATAACTCCCATAGTCCTAATCCTAATCATAATCCTAACCTTAATATTAAATAGAACCCTAATTGAACCCTCAACCTAACCCCAAGCTTTATTTATAGAACACCAAATTTAATCCCAATTTTAAAATTAATAATATCTATAACCCTAACTATAATTGTAAACCTTATTATAATCATAATTATAGCCCTAATTTAACTATGATGAGCACACACTTTATATTGAGTGGACCAAATTAGTAAGCAAACACAATAAAAGGAATCACACAAGATCTAACAATAAGAATAGAAAATATATGCGGAAACCCTTTTGTAGAAAAATGATAAAGAAGGATTGCTTTGATCTACTATCCAATCTAGCCACAAAAAAAACAAAACATTCTTTTACAAATCTTTGTAGGTGCCAACCAACTAGAGACACCAACCATGGAACTAGGCACCAACTTAGCAAGAGATACCAATCTCTTCTATTAGGAGGCACCAACCTTCAAATCAACAAAGTAATTGCCTTCTTGGATGATGTCCAATTAGCTATTCTTCATAAAATCATCTTGTAAATTATGCAATCCTTTTAAACATACACCAAACTTGAAAAACTTGCTTATAATATAATGATATTACATTTTCTACTCCATAAATATATCGATAAAAAAAATTCAATTCTCCTTGAAAAATAATCTCATATTGGAATGATATTACATTTAGAGCTTGCTACGTTTATGTCCACTTCATCTTCTATTTGTATCCTTATCATGCCTCGTCATCCAAGATGGGTAACTTCTTCAAGAGGGGTAAACCTTATATTAAAAAAAACTAATTTAATTTAATTTCACCAAGTGGGTCGACTAGCTTTTGCACTTGGGTTGAATTATAATTAAATGTTTCATGGGTTAGCCCATTAAACAAAAAAAATCTCGCTACTTAGTGATTGAATTGTGCCCCAAGAATAGATTAGGTTGGCAAAAATAAGATGTTGACCATAATGATTAGATTAGAGGTTACAAATTTCATTGGAAGGTGTGATTAGTGGCCTTTAGCCTTTACACATTTAACCATACAAATTCTACCTTTGATAACATAAATCAACACTTCTCTCCTTTGACATCAATGACAATAATATTTCTAATGTAAACAATAACCTTAAATGAACTCTAACTCATATAAAACCCTAACCTAATTTTAGTTATTTAAATAATGCTAATCTCCTATCATTATTAACTTGGATGTTGTACACACATTTCACTATCTCATTTCTCCTTGTTAGAGTTTTAGGTGACTCTACAATACCCCTAGGATCAAATGAAAGACCAAGATAACTTCCACAAGAGATTGGGAAGACAATTGCATTGAGATACAAGAATTATATTTTTGATAATGAACATTCAATGATTGATTGAATAAAATGTACATAATAGGCCTCCTTATATATAGGAAAGGCGATAATAGACAATGATAAGAAGTTGATAAGATATCACCTATGCAAGGTGTAATCGCATGTCCACCAAATGTGGATCATCTTCCATTATGCAATGAAGTATGTGTCATGATGAGGATGGTAATATGATATGTGCACTAAAGGTGGATCTCACACCTAAAGTATAATTTCTCCTACACCATGTGCTTAATTGAGGTTCCAAATCCTAGCTGTCTCAAAGAAAAAATATGAAGTAATGCATTATCCTAAGTAAGATTAAGTAAAGTGTAATTAGGAACATTTAATTACACCACCACCCCCCCTTAAGTGAAACTTAGGGGAATGCACTTAAACTCACAATCCTAGATGGGTCTTGGCTACTAGGCCATGCATGTTACTTGTACCCATATACAATATGCAATGCAATACATGAAATGAAATCTCTCATAAAGCAAAGAAAGAGGGGAAACCTCATGGAAAAAACCCTCCCCCAAAAAGAGATATGAAAGCACAAGATGCATGGATGGATGGAGTACTCAACACCCCCCAAGAAGTACATACATCATGTCTATACAAAGAATAATCCCCCCATAAGAAGGATATTTGGAGACATGATACCCCCCTCCCCGCCATAATGAAGAAGCTCCAATGTTGTTGAAGAGTACCTGCAAACAAAAGATAATCCAATGCCTACAAGAAACATGTCTTCCCTTAGGAAGAAATAAATACATCAAATGATGAAGAAGCCAATCCATGTGCAAATAGAAGGAGGAAGAAGATGAAGGTCTCCATGTATGCATTTTTGAAAATTGAATAAGTCTCTTCAAGATCAAATAATCTATCACATCATGTGACAAACCAAGTGAAAGAGAAGAATCAAGAATGTCAATCTCCAAAGAAGGCGAAGAAGTATCTTCAACTGTGATGCCATCATCAAAGAGAAGAGAAACCCCCTCTTGTATGTCTCCCGAATTTGCATTATGATAATCAACAACAAATTCTAAAATGGCATCCAAGTAGTCATCACATACTACAAGATATGAAGCTCTATGATCATCCTGGTGAATAGTAGAACCCATATCTGAAGAAGCAAGAGGAGGAGGAGTAGGAAGCTCAACACTTGTCTCAATAAAAAAATGATTCAAGTGTCCAAAGTTATCCTCATATACATAATTCACCCTTGGTAAAGGGGTGTATTCATCATGAATATCATCATCATCAACAAAAAAATGTGAAAAAGATTACAAGTATGATGTATAATCAACAACTCCAATAGCTATGACATCTCTAGTCTCCGTGTCCCTAATGTAGACATAATCAGGAGTGGACTCAAAAATTTTACCTTGTTCCCCATGAGTAATTTGGTAAATAGAAAGGAGATTAGTGGTCAAGGATGGTACATAAAGAACATCATTAAATGTCCCCTCTCCCATAGGAATATAACCTTTCCCACAAACCCTCATGTATGGGGTGTTACCCATAAATATCTAGTAGGAGAATTAAAAGGCTCAATAGAAGAAAATATATCCATAGAAGATTCCATATGATGTGATGTACCTGAATCAAGAAGCCATTTACTTGCTCTGGATGTGTGGAAGCCAAAAGTGCTTGACCTTTACCTTTATCCTTGGATGATGATGAAGATGTAGAAGCTGCAAAATGTGTAGAAGGTGTAGACACTGATGAGGGAAAATTAATATTGTTCTTTTGAAGAATAAGAGTTAGCTCATTAATCTTTTTGTGAAAACATTTATGCTCATCATGTCCTAACCTTTTACAATATGCACATTTTTTCCTCTTTCTTCTAGATGATTCTTCTCTTGAAGATGACTTGGATTCAGACGTATGTTGTGAAGGAGATTCATTACCTTTATCATGAGGCTTAGTGTTGGTATACAAATTTTCCTTCTTACTAAAACTATAACAATTTGCAAATACTCTGACCCAAGATGAAGGAAAAACTCATACAATAGTTGAGTTAGTCACTCACAACTAAACTCCATGCAATCAAAGGAGCAGCTACCTTATATAAAGATCAATCTTGATAATTCACTTATTTGAAAAGAATGAAAATAGTAAAAGTAATGTATACTTTTGACCTGAAAGTACAAAAGGCCTTTTTCAAACCTCATATGAAATAACTACTGAGAGATTTATGCTCTGAGAGAGAATCCACACTTATCTAAGCCAACTGACTAAGACTGTAAAGAAAATTCCCAGAAAGATCGATTCAACATATACTGAAATAAAACTAAAAAGGGATGTATGATCTTGAAACACATACACAGATTGCAGCAACATGAAATCAATTCCAACTGAAACCAACATACATGTATTAACGAGACACACTGATCTGAAAAAGATACTGCTATTTGCTATATATATATCAACTGATACTATATCATGAGTTTCAAATCAAAACATAAACCATTCCATGAAAGTATTTGCAGTAAATATTAAACTATAAGTTTCTGCTACCAGAGAACCGACCCTTGCAAGGTCTTTCAAAAATAAACTTATAGCCACGCAGGGCATAATCAGTTTCATAACTAAAGTGTATTCTTGGAAAAGAAACTAACACCCTATAACTACTCAGAACCATCTTTTCAAAGACTAATCAATCCGATTAGCTTTTCTCTGCTTCAGCACCAATGGTGGTCTCAGTTGCTTTGCACACAGCTGACCACTCCTTGAAAGCTGCCGTGAATCTCTCCAACATCTCCTTGTTTGGCGAAGAAACAAGATCCAACCTCTACTCCCAGATATGCTTGCAATTCTACAACTGCTCCAACTTCGTATCCAGTGACTTCACTTGTTCTTCACTGAGTATTATCAGTGATTACACCCTGGCTATGACTGAGCAGTCTCGTGATACCATTTCTTTGGTGTCTTTCAGCCCTTGTGCTCTTTCAGTAAAAGATTCTTTCATCTTAGCCGCATCAATTCCTATTTTCATTTCACCTTTAGACAATTGTAAATACAGTTCATGTGATTGCTAAGAACTTCCTCAACACATGCTATTGTCTTTAGAATCTGCTCGGATTCTTCGATACCTTGATCAATTAGAGTACATCACCATTCCTCATTAACCTTTGCTACAAATAGGAGACTGGTATCAAGACCAGGAATTACCTTCTTAGATAGGAACTTTTCTATGTTGTAGCTAAAAGCTTCATCCATATTAGCTATTGCTATCTCCAAACTATCTCTATTTCCTTCCCAAAGTTTGACTTTAGCCTCTAAGGCAGATATCAGATCAGAAGACTGATTATTTGAATTCTTATAGGCTTGTGTGAAGTGATTGACCATCTCTTCAACTTCTCCCATCCAATTATAGAACACCTTAGAGAGGGATCTCTCTTTATGTACCTGATCAAGGAACTTTTGATTGTCTGGAGACTTCACATCCAGACTTAAGGGTACCATTGCCAAAGGTTGAGGAATAGGATTTTGCAACTACTAAATGTATTTTTCTATTTCACATAAAGCTTGCTTCAGTTTAGCTTTATCTTCAGCATCCTTCAGTACACTATGGTTGATTTTCTTGTTTGCTGAATTCAAAATCTTCAAATCAATAGCTCTGGAAGACACTCCTAAGTCCACTTTATCCACAGTGAAATCTTGCTCGATAACTTCTGCACTGGTCTTGTTGGAATTGGGCTTGAAAATATCTGCAACCTAATGACCTGTACTCGGGTCTACATCTACCATAGACACTGTCTTTGGTTTCTTTGTTCTTGGGGATTTTCTGAGGTATTTACTGACCAAGTAACCAACATGAACTGAGGTAGACACAATATTTCTCTTCTTATTCACAGTTAGATCCATCCAATTTGGAGAATTAGGAGTTGCATGCTGTAGGGAAATAGTGGAACTTGGATTGCTCGGGGTAACTGGCTCTTGCTGACTAGTACTTCCATCACCTCTAGAAGATACCAAATCCATAGTTGACACTTTACCCCTTTTCAACCTTTTGAACTTCTTTACACTGGGCTCCTCGGTGTCAGAATCTAGAACAATGCAAAAAGGAGGATCTACTTTCTCACTTCTTTTGCTTCTCTGCCTTGTAAATCTCACAATATCATCAGAAACCAACTCTGAATCTTCGAGAATTTTTGGAGAATTTGAAACACCTTTAGAAAGCAATGGTTCGATCTTATTAGTTAGAACAAGGGGGAATTCAATTTTTGGGCTCCTTGGACTCTTTCTAGTTCCTAACACAGGGGTAGCTAAGATTTTCTTGTTTTGGGCTTTAAGCCACTGCTCTGTCTTTCGGAAAACCTCCTTAGTTAAGGACTTCACATTTTCTTCTTCCTCCGCTAGCCAATCAATTATTTTGATTACCATTTCAGCTCTTGACACTGCATTTTCTGATTCCAATGCATTTCTATCTTCAGCTTTAATATTCTTGATGCTAAAAGGTAGCTTTAAAGTGGTGATTTGTTTGAGAGAAAACCTAGAACACAATCTTTTAGTAACCTCAACCTCATCTATGCAATCATCCCAGTAGTCTTCCAAAGCTGGTTGATGAAGGAACATGGCATTCACTCTGAAATGACTCTCAACAAAACCTTTGCTATCAAAGTAGTTTCTTGCCTGATATGGCTGGAGGTGCATTTCTTTCAATTCATTAATCAAAAAGGCAAAGTCATGCATCAACTAAAATTTGTAATGTCCTAGTTCAAGTGGGAAGAAGGCACCAATACCTCTCTTGACCTTGTACTTCTTCTCAACCATTAGTTACTGCCTTCCTATTTCAAGAAGAATGCACTTGTTTGGGCAATACTTGGGAAGTTTTAATGGAGCATCACTGAAACCTCCTACTCTTAAATAGGTAAATGTAGGAAACTGAATATAAAAATTTTCATAATTTTTCACAAATTCCATAGCCTCTTCTAATATCCTACAATTAGGTTTTCCCCTTAATCAATTAGGTTTTCCCCTTAATTCAAAGACTAATTTAGACAAAAAGGTATCATGCACTTTCTTAAAACCCATGGGGTGTTTTCCTTTTTGTAATAGGGGGTGATATTCATAGATAGGCATACTGCTATTCCATTCTTCATGAGGTAGACCATCCCAGATTCTACAGATGGCAAGAATATAAAAGAGGTATGAGGACATATAAAAATTGGAAATTAAAGCTGTCTGAGATAAACCTTTATGTAATTGCTCAGCTATTATTTCGGCTTAGTTAACAACATTACCAATGTCTAGGATAGCTTGCACAAAAATGTACATCCAGTCTTCCCAGTTGGTATCTATAGGATTACATCTAACCTTGTTCAACATTACTGTTATATCCCTAACCTCTCTGAACATGTGATCTTTTCTAAGTGGTCTAGGCAAATGGGAACCCCCCTTTTCTGGGTTTATCAGCCAATCCCTTGCTATGTTATTCATGTACTCCTCGTTCTTCTCAGAGTCTACTATAGCTTTACTCATACTCCAATCTCCATAGATTTCCACTGATGAAATTCTAAGAGCGGCCATTATCACTATTCTATCAATATTTACTAGGACTTCACCACTTTCAGTTTTAATGCACCTCTCAGCCTTGCTGTACTTGTTATGACATTCTAATACTAACTCTGGACATGGAATCACCTCAGGAAAACCAATGGCTTCTAATAAACCACTCTCTATAATCCTAATAGATATGGCTTCATCAACTATTTTCCTTAGCCTTGAAACAATTTCTCCGATATCATCATCTACTATAGACGTATCCCTCATTTCAGGTAAACAACAACTAATTGGAGAAAATCTATTTTCCTTCATGAATTTTCCTTTAGAAGAAGACATACTGAAATATAACCTTGTAAAATTCTTATGAAGACAACTCTTTAAAATGAAGAAGCTCAAATGAATTACAAGGCCAAAGTTGCTGTAAAACTCACTGTTTTCCTGCACTTCGAGAATGTTACCTCGCAGGTCCCAAAACACCTCTAGAAGATAGCAGAGTAGAATGAAGAAAAATAAAAAGAGAGGGAAAAATAAATACACACTTGCTTCAGTTCCAATCACTTCACGAAAAACTACCATCAATTCATTTTGACGCCGCAATAAATGATACAACATGTTTCACACACTTCTATTTAGTAAGAAAATCCCATGAGATGAGGTGGCACCACTCTTTCCATCACATCAATCATTTTGTTGTCAGTTCAATAAAGGTTTTGGCTCGCGGCTTATATCTGGGTATTATTACACCTCGAAAATCAATCCTTGAACCATAAAGAGTGGGTTCAAAGTACATGATTAGTGATGTTTTAATTTATATGCACATAAGACAATCATGGTGGACCCCAATAACTTTCTATGACAAGCTCAAAAAAATCATGAAGTGAGATTTTAAAACTTTGGCTCGGAAGACTTTTAGTGTAAATCTGTAGAAGTGCACATTCTAACGTGAACTTTGAACTGAAAAAATGAGGTTCAAAGTTCAAGATTTAATTCAACATTTACACACGGACATGTGACCTTAACGAGAAAAGGATTTTACAAGACGCAACATACACTTGATGCTTTTGGAGAAAAATATATTGAAGTTTGAACCTTGAACCAGCCGGTTCAAGTTTCAAAGTTCAAGGTTCAATTTGCAACTTAAACTTTGACACAGCTTGAAAAATTGCCGCATATAAATAAGGTAAAAATTTATTTGATGGGCAATAGGTGGCTCTGACTGGGGATTAGGACTGTGAAGGACTAAACAAGGAATCCAAGCTCTTTGGTTTCGCACTAAGCAAAAAGATAACACACGCAACTAACCTACAACACAACAAAAACATATGTACAAAGGAAAGATGAACTTATCTACAACTCAAAAAGCTTTAGATCTTGCCCATTATAGGATAAGGGCATTTCTGTTCCATCTGCGTACCTGAGTTTGAAAGAATTAGGTCCCAGCACTTGACTGATTTCAAAAGGCCCCTTCCAAAGAGACTCAAATTTTCTGTGAGCACCTCTAGGCTCTCTTCTTTTATCCCATAACAACACTCTGTCATTTTCCATGAACTTCCTGGGCCTGGCTCGTTTGTCAAAAATTTTCTTCACTCGAGATTGATGTAGGGCTATGTGGTTCACCATCTCTTCTCATTCTTCTTGTATCTTACTTAGGTACATGATCCTTTTGTCCAATCCATCAGAAAAGGTTTGATCTTCAATTACTTTTTGTAATTTGATGGTTGATAGATCCAGAGGCAATGAGAGTTGAGCTTCTACTCCATAGACCAATTCAAACAGAGTCATACCTATAGCTCTCTTAGGAGAAGTACGATCAGCCCAAAGAGCTTCAAACAATCTCTTGTGCCAGTCTTTAGAATTTTCACTCACTAGCTTCTTCATAATATTGATCAAGTTTTTATTGGTAGATTCTGCTTGCCCATTGCCTTGGGGAAAGTAATCAGATGAGTGTGCCAATTGAATTCCATTATTATAGTAGAAAATTTGCATATCTTGAGAAGAAAAGTTCTGTGCATTATTAGCAAGAATCTTTGCAGGAACACCGAACTTGACCAAAATATTCTCTTTCAAGAAAGAACAGACCACCTCAGTAGTAGTTTACCTCACTACAACAACCTCCACCCATTTAGTAAAGTAATCTGTAGCTATTAGAATATGGGTATGTCCAACACTGGATGGGGGATTTATTGGCCCTATAAAATCCAAACCCCACTTCGTGAATGGCTCATGAATTATTACCAGTCTTAAAGGAAAAGCGGCTAAATGTGGCTTTCCTAAAAATAATTTTCACTTTTCACATTGTGCTACCCATTTGTAGGCATCTTTAAACATTCCAGGCCAATAATAACAATTCCTAAAAATTTTGAAAGCTGTTAACATTGAGGAGAAGTGCCCACCACATGCTTCACCCCGAAATGACTGAAGCAACTTCTTCTGCTGGTCCTCATCTATACACCTGAGAAACATTTTGTCCAGACCTCTTTTATACAGAATATCATCCACTATAACATACTTAGCTACCTTAAGCTTCAAATTTATCTATTCTTTTGTTGTAAGATGAGCCAGACATTCTCCATAGGTGAGGTAATAGGCTACATTGGAGAACCATGTGTCTTTTAGCCCTGCAAATAAGGACAAGGGAATATCACTTTCAGGAATCTCATCATTTTTCGCGATCAATTTGCACAGGCCTTGGCCCCTAAACAATTTGGTAGGTTTGATCTCCAGATCAAATTCTTGAACTTTGGCCACCCAATTGGCTCTCTTATTCATGGACAACTCTTGTTGGGTTAGTATGCTCTTGACAATAGAATTTGGAACATACACTATGGAATGAGAATGCAGAATATAATACCTAAATTGCTTGATGGCCTTTACTACTGCATAAGCCTATTTTTCTGTGGGTGAATATTTCAATTCATGATTCTTTAAAGGAACGCTCATAAAAGAAATGTGCATCTCTTCACCCACCTCATTCTTCTGTAACAGGACTCCTGACATTGTGTTCTCAGACGCATAGCAATGTACCACAAAGTCTTTACAAAAATTTGGATGAGCAAGGACTGGAGCCTGTGGAATTGCTTCTTTAACCTCATCAAAAGACTTTTTAGCCTCATCATTCCATCTAAATGTCTGCTTCTCACTTAACAAGTTGACCATAGGTCTAGTTGTTTCTGAAAAATCTGGCACAAATCTCCTTAGAAAATTTATCTGTCCAAAGAAAGACCTTATTCCACTCCTGTGGGATGGAAAACACAATTGCTGAATCACCCGCACCCTCTCTGGGTCTATTGCAATTCCCTTTTTTGGAACTATGTGACCTAACAATTTTCCTTCAGTCACACAAAAGATTGATTTCTTGGGATTTAGAGATATCCCTTGGTTCCTACATTCTTGGAGAATGAGCTTCAGGTCTTTAGGATGCTTCTTTGTTCTACGGGAGAAAATAGTCATATCATCAAGGTACACCATGATCACTTTATTCATTAGATGACTGAAGGAGGAATTCATGGCCCGCTAGAAAGTTGCTCCTGCATTAATCAGTCTGAATGGCATTCGGTTATATGCAAACATACCCCAGGGGGTAGTGAATGTTGTCTTGTGTTGGTCTTCTAGGGCCACACTAATTTGGTTGTACCTTGAAAACCCATCCAACATCGACATCATTTTAGACCCCGCCACCATCTGAAGAATATGATCCATGTTGGGGAGAGCAAAATTGTCCTTCAAGCTAGACTGATTGAGATTTCTGAAATCAATGCAAATTTGAATTTCTCGATTCTTTTTTGTGGACATGAACTATGTTCACCACCTAGGTCAAATAATGGATCAGATAAATTATTTTTGCCTTAAGCATTTTATCAACTTCTCAGAAAATGGCATCAACAACTCTAGGATTATAATTTCTCAATTTTTGTTTGAAGGGTTTAGCCCCTGGATTTAAAGGAATATGATGCTGGAACTTGCCTTTTTTGAAATCTTTCAAATCCTCATATGACCATGCAAAAACATCTTTGAATTCCCGTAGCAATTTTGTAAATACTTCTTTCTCAATAGGGTTACAACACATACCTAAGTTGACAAACTTAGGGTCTTCATTGCTTCCAATATTGATTTTATCATAACTACTGGGCTGATCTTCTTTTGTCCCATTAGCATGGCCTACAAAGCAATCCTTATGATCAAACAACTTCTCCATATTTACAAGACCTTTAGGAATGTGATTCCCTTTTAATTGAATAACATCTTCTTCTTTTTCAACTTTCTCATCAGAACAAAACTCTTGGCATTCAGATTCTGAACCCTCAAAAAAGACAGAGGAAAACTTTTCCATACCCTGAAGAAAAGACAACACATGAGCATCATCGCTGAAAACTTGCCAAGAATTAGCATTGTTTGGAACATTGGGTCGATGGATGAGCTCGATGGTATACTAATCACTGTCAAAGTCAGGATGAGGAATCAATAGTGCTACAGAACTGGCTAGGGAATCTGCTCTAGAATTCTTTTCTCTAGGAATGGAATCAATAGAGAAAGCCTAAAATCCTTCTATTTTGTCCTAGACTCTAGTTCTGTAATGCTTCATTCTATCATTCCTTACTACATATTTTCCTCTTACTTGTTTCACAATTAGCTCAGCATTTCCTTTTGCTTTAAGCATTCTAATGCCTTTTCTTTTTTGCTTCTTGAATCCAAAGTAACAGAGCCTCATACTCTGCAGTATTGTTAGTGTTCTTGAACTCAAGCTTATAAGAAAAAGGGAATCTCTCTTCAGTAGGTGATATCAAAACCACTCTAGCACCCAAACTAGTTGATGAACAACTACCATCAAATTCTAAGGTCCATAATCCCTCATCATCATTTTTATTCATGACTTCAATTTCTGGCATGATCAAATAGTTAGAGAAATCAGTCTCCTGGTACAAAATATGTGACTTAGGATCATCATAGGGAAAAATAGTGTACTTGCACTTAGTCTTAGGTTGTAGAGTAACTTTCTTATCCCCAATGGGAACAATTGCTTGAGACCAATCTAATTTGATCTCTCCAACCAAATCTCTACAAAAGGTTCTGCTTAAGAGCATACTGTAACTTGCTGGTATGTTAGCAACCAAAATGGTCAACTTGAGCCATTTATCAAGGAAAGCTGCCAAAGCAACTTGAGCATCTTTGATTTGGCCAATCAAAGGGACTTGCTTGGAATCCATGGAGTAGCACCTACCAAAAGTTTTTGTCAAAGGCAGATAAAGGGCTTTTTCTACTAAAGAGGGCATGATATTCTTAGAAGCACCAGAATCTATAATAAAATTGCTAAGCTTGTGAGCATGGATGAACAATGATACATAAAAGGGCTCAGGTTTCCCTATAACAGGAGCAGGTTCTGAGGATTCAAGATTAATGATGGGCTCTTTAATCTCAGGTTGTTTTATGTTTGGTTCAACAGGGGTTTCATTAGTGGATATAGTATTTTCTTGATTGGACTGAACAATAGGAGAAGAGCCTTTCACATGAGAAACTAACTTGTCTAATTCACCAGGATTTGACTTCAAATATTTAGCAGAGGATATTTGAATTTTAGTAGACTTACATAATTCTATAAAATCAAAAGTTGGTTCAGAACTTGACCTTTTAAGGATTTTAATCCCTCCAGGTTCACTCCCTGGAGTCTTTGTGTTGCTACCATCTTGAATCATTGGTTCCTTATCTCTCTTGCCTTGAAATGGAGATGAAGAGTGACTATGGATTTTGCCACCCTACTGTGCTTGAGTAAGCACTAAACATGAAGGATGCTCAAGAGTTGTAAGAATGTCACCACTCATTATGAGTCAGACTCATATTCAAGATAATAACTTATGGAGTCACCAGATCCTTTGGAGTTATCTTCATTGCCAGGAATTTCCACAATGGTCTCTTTGTTGGCCTCCATTTGCTTGTACCGCACCATCTCAGGACAAGAATCACCATCATGCTCATTAGTCAAGTGAAAGATACACATGTTGCTTTTAGGAGGGGGTGCTTCAATCTGAAGTCTAGGCTAATGTGTTAAAGTATTTGATTGCTTTACATAATTTCCTATTCCTTGGCCTCCATACCTTCTAGGAATGTCTTGATATGGAGTAGGGGTAGTTTTTGGTAATTTCCTTTTTAGGGTAATCATATCATTTACCAGTCTCTGAACTATAGGATCAAAAGACCCTAATTACTAGGAATCTGAACCTCTCTTCTCCATTTCCCAACAGTAATCATGTCATCCTCAAGCTCCATTGCTAATGCTTGGGAAGCTGCTAAGTTTTCCACTCTTCCTCATCTAAGATGGAAACTGATATCAGGAGGCATAGCATTTACAAAGAACCCTTTTCTATTTTTGTCACTGGGACAATGGGCAATAGGAATCTGCTGCAAGAACTTGTTAAATTAAGCTATGAATTCCTGCATAGGTTCCTGCATCTCCTTCTTTAATTGGGAGAGCTACAACAATAAGGAGTGTTCATCATCGACTACTTTAAAGCGAGCCATGAAAGTTGTTCTCATACCATTCCAAGTTGTTATTGACCCATTGGGAGAATGATGAAACCAATCTGCATCAGTTTCAATCAAGGTCTGAATGAAAAGATGTATTGCCACATCCTCTGTGCCAACGCCTATCACACTACATGTAGTATTGAAAGCATTAATGTGATCACTTGGAGAAACTTTACCATCACCACTAAACTTGGGCAGAACCTCTCTAGCCCCTTTGGGTAAAGCTTGTAGGTTAAAATTTGTTAGGTCCAGAGGACCAATCTGAGCACCCCATGGCTGATTTTGGGCTATGACTGGCATAGAAAAATTTAGAGGCTGAGGATTAAAAAGAGATGGGGTTACTGTGCTAGATAATGTAAGGGCCTGAAAATAAAAAATGGGAGTGGTAGATTTGATGGGAGAGGAGGCTCTACTAGTCGTTTGAGTCTTTCTTCTCACAGGGATATTAGGGTTGAAATTCAATCGCTCAAGGGCTTCAAAATCTTCATTAACCAGTCCTTTTGCTCTATCCCCTTGGGTATATCTCCTTTTTGCCAGCTTATTGATTAAGGCTATAACAAAGATATATAGATAAAGAAAAAATTATCCTCTAGGTCTTTGAGCTGCTCTATTTTCTATAGCAACTGGTCAAGCCAAGGGAAAATGCCTCAACCACTCTCCAATCTCTTCTTCTTCCTCAATTACTAATCTCACTTGTTGGTATTGTTGACCACTTGTCCTTAGTTTCCAAGCAGTTTTATTCAGATCAGTAATAATGTCCTCCTGTGTATCGGTGAAGTGAAGATCAGGTTGTAACACTGGGGGAAGCTCTTATTGGCCAGGAATTACCTCATCACGTAGCACCATAATTGACCATTAAAAGAGAAGAGTTAAGCTCTGGTCTACTTGTAAGTGTCCCTAATGGAGTTGCCAAAAATCTATTGGTATACATATTTTCCTTCTTACTAAAACTATAACAATTTGCAAATACTCTAACCCAAGATGAAGGAAAAACTCATACAACAGTTGAGTTAGTCACTCACGACTAAACTCTCTGCGATCAAAGGAGAAGCTACCTTATATAAAGATCAATCTTGATAATTCACTTATTTGAAAAGAATGAAAACAGTAAAAGTAATGTATGCTTTTGACCTGAAAGTACAAAAGGCCTTTTTCAAAACTCATATGAAATAACTACTGAGAGATTTATGCTCTGAGAGAGAATCCACACTTATCTAAGCCAACTAACTAAGACTGTAAAGAAAATTCCCAGAAAGATCGATTCAACATATACTGATATAAAACTGAAAAGGGATGTATGATCTTGAAACACATACACAGATTGCAGCAACATGAAATCAATTCCAACTGAAACCAACATACATGTATTAACCAAACACACTGATCTGAAAAAGATACTGCTATTTGCTATATATATATCAACTGATACTATATCATGAGTTTCAAATCAAAATAGAAACCATTCCATGAAAGCATTTGCAATAAATAGTAAACTATAAGTTTCTGCTACCAGAGAACCGACCCTTGCAAGGTATTTCAAAAATAAACTTATAGCCACGCAGGGCATAATCAGTTTCATAACTAAAGTCTATTCTTGGAAAAGAAACTAACACCTTATAACTACTCAGAACCATCTTTTTAAAGACTAATCAATTTGATTAGCTTTTCTCAGCTTCAGCACCAATAGTGGTCTCAGTTGCTTTGCACATAGCTGACCACTCCTTGAAAGCCACCGTGAATCTCTCCAACATCTCCTTGTTTGGTGAAGAAACAAGATCCAACCTCTACTCCCAGATATGCTTGCAATTCTGCAACTGCTCTAGCTTTGTATCTAGTGACTTCACTTGTTCTTCACTGAGTATTATTAGTGATTGCACCCTGGCTATGACTGAGCAGTCTCATGCTACCATTTCTTTGGTGTCTTTCAGCCCTTGTGCTCTTTCAGTAAAAGATTCTTTCATCCTAGCCACATCAATTCTTGTTTTCATTTAGCCTTTAGACAGATTGTAAATACAGTTCATGTGATTGCTAAGAACTTCCTCAACACAAGCTACTATCTTTAGAATCTTCTCTGATTCTTCGATACATTGATCAATTAGAGTACATTACCATTCCTCATTAACCTTTGATACAAACAGGAGACTGGTATCAGCACCAGGAATGACCTTCTTAGACAAGAAATTTTCTATGCCATAGCTAAAGGGTTCATCCATATTGGCTATTGCTATCTCCAGACTGTCTCTCTTTCCTTCCCAAATTTTAACTTTAGCCTCTAAGGTAGATATCAGATCAGAAGACTGATTAGTTGAATTCTCATAGGCTTGTGCGAAGCGATTGACCATCTGTTCAACTTCTCCCATCCAATTATAGAATGCCTTAGAGAGGGATCTCTCTTTATGTACCTCATCAAGGAAATTTTGATTCTCTGGAGACTTGACATCCAGACTTAAGGGTACCATTGCCAAAGGTTGAGGAATAGGATTTTGCAACTGCTGAATGTATTTTGCCATTTCACATAAAGATTGCTTCAGTTTAGCTTTGTCTTCAACATCCTTCACTACTCTGTGGTTGATTTTCTTGTTTGCTGAATTCAAAATCTTCAATTCAGTAGCTCTGGAAGACACTCCTAAGTCCACTTTATCCATAGTGAAATCTTTCTTGATAACTTCTACACTGGTCTTGTTGGAATTGGGCTTGAAAATCTCTGCGACCCAATGACTTGTAGTCGGGCTACATCTACCATAGACTTTGTCTTTGGTTTCTTTATTCTTGGGGATTTTTTGAGGTATTTACTGACCAAGTCACCAACAGGAATTGAGGTACACACAATATTCCTCTTCTTATTCATAGTTAGATCCATCCAATTTGGAGAATTAGGAGTTGCACGCTGTAGGGAAATAGTGGAACTTGGATTGCTCGGGGTAACTGGCTCTTACTGACTAGTAATTCCCTCACCTCTAGAAGATACCAAATCCATAGTTGACGCTTTACCCCTTTTCAACCTTTTGAACTACTTTACACTGGGCTTCTCGGTATTAGAATCTAGAACAATGCAAAAAGGAGGATCCACGTTCTCACTTCTTTTGCTTCTCTACCTTGTAAATCTCACAGTATCATCAGAAACCAACTCTGAATCTTCATGAATTTTTGGAGAATTTGAAACACCTGCAGAAAGAAACTGTTCAATCTTATTGGTTAGAATAGGGGGGAATTCAATTTTTGGGGTCCTTGGACTCTTTCTAGTTCCTAACACAGGGGCAGCTGAGATTTTCTTCTTTTGGGCTTTAAGCCATTGCTCTGTCTTTCGAGAAACCTCCTTAGTTAAGGACTTCACATTTTCTTCTTCCTCCGCCAGCCAATCAATTCTTCTGATTACCATTTCAGCTCTTGAAATTGCATTTCCTAATTCCAATGCATTGCTATCTTCATCTTTAATATTCTTGATGCTGAAAGGTAGCTTTAAAGCGATGATTTGTTTGAGAGAAAACCTAGAAAACAATCTTTTAGTAAACTCAACCTCATCTATGCAATCATCCCAGTAGTCTTCCAAAGCTAGTTGATGAAGGAACATGGCAACCACTCTGAAATGACTCTCAACAAAACCTTTGCTATCAAAGTAGTTTCTTGCCTGATATGGCTGGAGGTGCATTTATTTCAATTCATTAATAAAAAAGGAAAAGTCATGCATCAACTAAAATTTGTAATGTCCTAGTTCAAGTGGGAAGAAGGCCCCAATACCTCTCTTGACCTTGTACTTCTTCTCAACCATTAGTAACTACCTTCCTATTTCAAGAAGAATGCACTTGTCTGGGCAATACCTGGGAAGTTTTAATGGAGCATCACTGAAACCTCCTACTCTTAAATAGGTAAAAGTAGGAAAATGAATATAAAAACTTCCATAAATTTTCACAAATTCCATAGCCTCTTCTGATATCCTGCAATTAGGTTTTCCCTTTAATTCAAAGACTAATTTAGACAAAAAGGTATCATGCACTTTCTTAAAACCCATGAGGTGTTTTCCTTTTTGTAATAGGGGGTGATATTCATAGATAGGCATACTGCTATTCCATTCTTCATGAGGTAGACCATCCCAGATTATACAGATGGCAATAATATAAAAGAGGTATGAGGACAGATAAAAATTGGAAATTAAAGCTGGCTGAGCTAAACCTTCATGTAATTGCTCAGCTATTATTTCGGCCCAGTCAACAACATTACCAATGTCTAGGATAGCTTGCACAAAAATGTACATCTAGTCTTCCCAGTTGGTATCTATAGGATTACCTCTAACCCTGTTCAACATTACTATTGTATTGCTAACTTCTCTGAACATGTGATCTTTTCTAAGTGGTCTAGGCAAACGGGAACCTCCCTTTTCTGGGTTTATCAGCGAATCCCTTGCTATGTTATACCTGTACTCCTTCTTGTTCTTCTTAGAGTCTACTATAGCTTTACTGATACTCCAATCTCTATAGATTTCCATTAATGGAATTCTAAGAGCGGCCATTATCACTGTTCTATCAATATTTACTAGGACTTCACCACTTTCAATTTTAATGCACCTCTCAACCTTTCTGTACCTGTTACGACATTCTATTACTAACTTTGGACATGGAATCACCTCAAGAAAATCAACGGCTTCTAATAAACCACTCTCTACAATCTTAATGTATATGGCTTCATTAACTATTTTCCTTAGCCTTGAAACAATTTCTTTGATATCATCATCTACTATAGACGTATCCCTCATTTCAGGTAAACAATAATTAACTGGAAAAAATCTATTTTCCTTCATGAATTTTCCTTTAGAAAAAGACATACTGAAATATAAGCTTGTAAAAGTCTTATGAAGACAGCTCTTTAAAATGAAGAAGCTCAAATGAATTACAGGGCCAAAGTTGCTGTAAAACTCACCGTTTTCCTGCCCTTCAAGAATGTTACCTCCCAACTCCCAAAATGCCTCCAAAAGATAGTAGAGTAAAATGAAGAAAAACAAAAAGAGAGGGAAAAATAAATACACACTTGCTTCAGTTCCCATCACTTCACGAAAAACTGCCATCAATTCATTTTTACGCCGCAATAAATGATACAGCCTGTTTCACACACTTCTATTTAGTAAGAAAATTCTGTGAGCTAAGGTGGCACCACTCTTTCCATCACATCAATAATTTCATTGTTAGGTCGATAAAGATTTTGGCTCGTGGCTTATATCCGGGTATTATTACACCTCGAAAATCAATCCTTGAACCATAAAGAGTGGGTTCAAAGTACATGATTCATGATGTTTTAATTTATATGCACATAATACAACCATGGTGGACCCCAATAAATTTCTATGACAGGCTCAGAAAAATCGTGAAGTGATATTTTAAAACTTTGGCTTGGAAGACTTTTAGTGTAAATCCGTAGAAGTGCACATTCTAACGTGAACTTTGAACTGAAAAATTGAGGTTCAAAGTTCAAGATTTAATTCAACATTTACACACGGACATGTGACCGCAATGAGAAAAGGATTTTATAGGACACAACATGTTAAAATAACTGAGAGGGGGGGGAATCAGTTATCTAGTGTCCCAAAACAAAATGTATAATTCAGAACAATTTCTTCAATTTTTGCTCGTCGGTAAGCAATAATAACTCTTACTGTCTGTGCTTTTACCGATTACCAGTCTAATACTTATAATAGTTTACCTATCAAATCTAACATGTAACATGCAAAGTATGATAGCAAACAAATATCACAATCAACACATAACACAAGAGATTTAACGTGGAAACCCTATAAAGGGAAAAACCACCTAGGACCGGCAACCCAAAATTGTTCACTCTTCTGAAGTGAGGTTGGTTAAGACCCAACCCTGTTAAAGGTTACAAACACACTGTCAGGTGTGACCTTGTTAGAAGATTTTAGACTAGAAGTTATCATCCAACCAACATTCACTATGGGGTTGACAGGATAACAATGTTCATTCTATGAATGATACATCATAAGACTTTCAGAGTCCACTCGGTTAAGAGATTTAGACTATATACAATAGTTAAATATGTAACAGTAGAATGACCTGACTTAATACAACTTCATTTGTAGATTACAAATCAATATTTATTCCATACAAATCCTTCTGATCAATAATTCACTTCAGATTCAATATTGTATCAACTTACTATCCATAGATAATTGCTCTTTGTAGCTCGGTAATTGCTCTGTAGCTCGGTTCTTACTAACCAGTATGATCAGAATGCATGAAAACCTTATTCACTTGATAATCCTGCAGCTTCTTCTTTCTGACATTTTCATAAAGAAATTCTATTCTCTTATATAGATGAGTAAATCATTTTCTTCTCCACCATCAGATTTTGCCACTTAAAATTTCTCGGTACTTGTGTCAATAACATGTTTCAATCTGCTCCATTAGATCTTCTTTGAATTTTGTCAGCCATTGATCTGTGTAACAAACATTATCCGTTACCTCGATGTTATACTCTTGCCAGCTCATTAATCTTATTAGCTAAACTAACCATTTAATTCATTTTGTTCTCCTCGGTTAACAAAGAATGCATCGGTGAACAATGCTCGGTTAATACTGTGGTCGTTATACACTACACTCCATCGGTGTACATACTAGAAATGCTTCATTTACTGACAACACTGCTTTGTGTCTTTCAGCTCTATACTTCATTATAGATGAATGCAACATAAAGAAGTTAATATCATCAAGTCATAGAATCATCAATAATTTACTCAATGTGTTCCTTATCCTCATCTGTCATGTACATCTTTCCTCATGTAGATTTCTCTATTCTTCATCTCTTTTCCATTTTTCTTCAGATGTCTCGGTGTAGTAACTTACAAGATAAGTGCTGTCAAACTAGTTGACATCAATGACAACATAATACTGATTTAATCATATTACATAACTAATCAGAAACTTCTCAGTGATCTTGTAATCATAGATCCTTCAATCAGATTCCAAATCAGTTGTAGTCCAACAATCTCTCCCTTTGGCATTGATGGCAACTCAAGTAATATGAAATGTACCATACACATACCAAACATACATTCTACAAATTTGTGAACAAATCTATAAGTCGAATAGACTTAATCTATTTAATCACTACGTTACTGATCTAGCATTAAATAATACAGCTTTACCTTTCTGTAGTTGTGATCTTTTCAGTTCTCCTATTCCTGCTTCTGTTCTTTGTAACTGATCTTCAATACTCTGTCTCATTCAGATTATCTCTCCCTTAGATAGTTGTCATCGGTGCTTGTTCCTTTTCATATTTTGTTTATCTCTCCCCTTTTCATTTCATATGGTTTATAATCTCTCCCTTTTCATTTCATATGGTTTATCTCTCCCTTTGACAGCAATGCCAAAGAAACAAATAAACAATCAGCTCTGTAGTAGCCAAGTAACTCTCTATGATGTTCAGTACTTCCTCTGTATCTCTGTATACTAATATCTCATAGGTTCAAGTTCTCAAACTTAATCACAACCTTGAACATGATTCAAAGTGTGAACTATGTTGCATCAACATGAATGATCTTCTGATAAAAGTAGGCTAATGCAACAACCAGATCACCTTAGTGACCGATATACAAGGGACGGACCCCAAGTCTAGTCCTCAAGTATTCAATTGTGTCCTTCGATAGGGGCTTTGTGAAAATATCTGCAAGTTGTTCTTTAGATGTAACAAATTCTAACTTTACTTGCTTCTCTTGCACTTATTCTCTTAAGTAATGATACTTAATAGATATATGCTTTGTCTTAGAGTGCATCACAGGATTCTTTGAAATATTAATAGCACTAGTGTTGTCACAATATATAATCACCGGGTCAGTGATTACCTCATTCATTCCTTCCAACACTTGTTTGATATATGCAATGTTTGAATAGTTAGTAGTAGCAGCAACATACTCTGCTTCAGCTATAGACTGAGAAATACAAGCCTGCTTTTTACTTGTCCAGGTTACAAGTCTTTCACCAAAGAAAAATGCTCCTTTGGTGGTGCTTTTTCTATCATCCACATTTCCAGCCCAATCAACATCGGTGTAAACTTTCAGTTCAAACTTCCCTTCCTTAGAATACCATAATCCATAATTTTCTGTTTTCTTCAAGTATCTTAAGATCCTTTTTGTAGCTATCAAGTGTGATTCTCTAGGGTTAGCAGAAAGTCTTGCAACAATTCCCACAACATGTGCTATATCTAGCCTACTGTGAACTATTTACATTAACTTACCAATGATAGATCGGTAAAGTGTCTGATTTACCTCAGTAGTTTCATCTTCCTTTGTCAATTTGCATCCTGTAGCCATCAGTGTTCCTACAGGTTTAGCATCTTCCATGCCAAATGTCTTCAGTACTTCCTTTATGTATTTAGATTGTGTGATGAATATGCCATCACTCTGCTGAATCACTTGTAGTCCAAGAAAGAACTTAATCTCTTCGAACATAGACATTTAAAATTTCTTTTGCATTTCATCGGCAAATGCCTTGCAGACAAGATCTGAGCCACCAAAGATAATATCATCAACAAAAATTTCAGCAATGATAATAGTATCATCAATATCACCTTTCACATACAGATTGATGTTTTCACTTTTTCTAACAAATCCAATACTTAACAAGTAAGTATGCAGTGTTTCATACCATGCTCTCGGTGCTTGCTTTAGTCCATATAAAGCTTTATGTAAGCTACATACCATATCTTTATTGTTGGGATCAACAAATCCTTTAGGTTGTTCAATGTAGACTTCTTTTTCAAGTATACCATTTAAAAATGTTGACTTCACATCCATTTGATAGACTTTGAATTTATTATGTGCAACATATGCAAGTAGCATTCTAACTCCTTCTAGTCTAGCAACAGGTGCAAATGTCTCACCATAGTCAATGCCTTCTTCCTATGCATATCCCTTGCATACTAATCTAGCTTTATTTCTTATGACTTCACCATTTTCATTCAATTTATTCTTGTATATCCACTTAGTACCAATGACATTCTTATCTTTTGGTCAGGGTACTAAGGACCAAGTTTTGTTCTTTTCAATTTGTTCTATTTCCTCCTTTATTGCATTAACCCATTCTTCATTCTCTAATGCAACTTTCACAATTTTAGGTTCAAACTCACAAATTAGACATGTACCTTGTCTTGTTTTGCTTCTGGTTTGCATTCCAGCATGTCTGTCTCCAATGATTTGTATTTCAGGATGATGTCTCCTGACAAAACTAGCCAAAACTTTATTTCTCCTTTCTTGTTCATCCTGCTCAGGGTCATTTCTTTGCTCGACAGCTTCTTCATGTTCATCGGTTTGAGGTGCCTGTTGTACTGCATTGTTTCCCTGCTGACCGGTTGTTACAGCTTGCGGTGTCAGTAGATACTCTGGATGTTCAATGTAAGTGAATCTACCATAGTCTTCTAGTTCCTTTATACTTTCCTCTATGTACTTGTCATCAAAATCATCAACACGAACATTAGTACTTTCAACAATCTTATTTGTAGCCTTATTCAAACATTTGTATGCTTTGCTTGTAGTGGAATATCCAAGAAATATTC
Source organism: Chamaecyparis obtusa (assembly GCA_027943335.1). Classification (NCBI taxonomy): domain Eukaryota; kingdom Viridiplantae; phylum Streptophyta; class Pinopsida; order Cupressales; family Cupressaceae; genus Chamaecyparis; species Chamaecyparis obtusa. The sequence goes on from BSBK01001219.1 coordinate 1,539,753, forward strand.
CTTCATCTCCTTTAGAATCAAATTTTCCATTTCTCTCATCTTTCAAGATAAAGCATTTACTTCCAAAAATTCTGAAATAGCTTATAGTAGGTTTGTGTCCAAACCATAGTTCATAAGGTGTTCAGTTGGAGTCCTTCTTCAGTTGTACTTGGTTAAGAACATATACAGCTATGCTGATAGCTTCCCTCTAATATGTCTGAGAAAAATTCTTCTGTATCATCAATGTTCTAGCACAGTTAATTATAGACCCATTCCTTCTTTCAGCAATGCCATTTTACTGAGGTGTCCTCGGTGCAGATACCTGCCTCTTGATTCCATGCTCATTGCAAAATTTAGTAAATTCATCAGAGATAAATTCACCTCCTCTATCAGATCTTAAGCACTTTATTTCCTTATCGGTTTCTTTTTCTACCTTAACTTTATACCACTTAAACATTTTGAAAGCTTCAGATTTCTCTTTCAAGAACATAACAGTCATCAGTCTAGTATAATCATCAACAAAAAGAATAAAATATCTATCACCAGGACAACTCTAAGTTCTCATAGGTCCACATAGGTCGGTATGAACCAAATCAAGTATCTTCTTTGTTGAATAGTCTTTGCTTTTAAAACTAGATTTAGTCATCTTACCTTTCTGACATTTATGACACATGGCATGATCAAGTTTTGTCAAGTTAGGCAATCCTCTAACTCTTTTCTTTCTACTAATCTTGATCATGTTGTCAAAGTTCACATGGCATAACCTTTGGTGCCACAACCAAGCATCTTCATCCTTTATTAACAAACAAGAAGAATGATCTATATCAAGATAGAATAGATTACCTCTGGATTGTGTACCAGTTCTGACAAGTCTTCCTCCATCATCATAAATCTTCACCTTTTTTCTCTCAAAAGCCATTCGGTGGCTTGAATTGTTCAGTTGAGCCACACTTATTAGATTATAGTTCAGTCCATCTACCCAATATGCATTTTCACATTGTAATTTGTCATTGATCATCAGTGAGCCTTTACCTCTTACCATACAAGGTGCATCATTTCCCATTGTCACAGATCCTCCATTATATTCAACAAGATGATCAAACTTTTCTACATCACCGGTCATATGATGTGTGCAGCCACTGTCTATGATCCATGTATCATTTATGCTTACTGTAGAGATGATGGCTGTCTCTTCATGTTTCTCTTCCTCTTCTAAGTCATCTTTCATAGCAACAAATACAACTTCTATATCATCATCATTATCAGATTCAGTTTCAATATCTTCGGCTATGTAACATACCTTTTTTCCTTTTTCATCTCAGTTGTCTTTGTTGTTGTGTCGGTAACCTCTATTGACTCTTCTTCCATAGCTTCCTTCAGATCGGTCTTTGGATCTATCATCATCTTTCTTCTGTGGACATCTAGCAACGATGTGACTAACTTCTTTACAATTGAAGCATGCTAAAGGTAGCTTACCTCTATACCTTCCTTTTCCTTTGGGAAATCTTCTGGCCATAAGTGCTTCAAGCTCATCAAGTTCATCATCGGTATTGTCATCACTATCACAATTCTTACTATTCTTGCTAGACTTTCCAATCTTTAGAGAAGACATGAAAGAGGATTCAATAGAAGGAACAACACTATTATCAAAATTGTTTAATTCAAAGGTTTTAAGTTTACCAATTAGGGTGTCAAGAGTGAGGTTGGATGTAGCTCTTGTTTCATGAATTGCAGAAATTCTGATTGCATAAACTAGTAGCAAAGTTCTGAGAATCTTGCTTATCACTGTTTCATCATCAATCACTCCATTAGATGCTCTAATAGCATGTACCACTTCTTTGAGTCTATTTGAATATTGGACAATATTCTCACCTTCTTTCATTCTCATTTCATCAAATCTGCCTCTGAGACTTTCAACTCAGGCTCTTTTGACATTTAGATCTCCACTGTAGATTTGTGCTAATTTATCCCACATTCCTTTGGTAGTTGTGCATGTCTTGATATCTTCAAATTTAGTGTCGGTACAGGCAGCAACAAGTTCCATCATAGTAACATTGTGTTCATGCTTATCCTTCAGTTGATCAATAGTTAGGGGACTAGTGGGTGGTTGTATGTAGCCATTTTGCATCAGATCTAGTGTTGAGTTCCCAATTCCAGATATGTACTGTAGCTTCATTCTACTTTGCCATACTGCTAAGTTCTCTTTATTCAGTTTGGGTACTTCCCTCTTATACATCTTGAGACCTTTATGCTTAAGTCCTTAAAACTATGTTCCAAGCAACGTTGCTCTGATACCAATTGTTAGAATAATTGAGAGGGGGGGGGGGGAATCAGTTATCCAGTGTCCCAAAACAAAATGTATAATTCAGAACAATTTGTTCAATTTTTTCTCATTGGTAAGCAATAATAACTCTTACTATTTGTGCTTTTACCGATTACTAGTCTAATACTTATAACAGTTTACTGATCAAATCTAACATGTAACATGCAAAGTATGATAGCAAAAAAATATCACAATCAACACATAACACAAGAGAATTAATGTGGAAACCCTGTAAAGGGAAAAACCACCTAGGACCGGCAACCCAAAATTGTTCACTCTTCTAAAGTGAGGTTGGTTAAGACCCAACCCTGTTAAAGGTTACAAACACACTGTTAGGTGTGACCTTGTTAGAGGATTTTAGACTAGAAGTTATCGTCCAACCAATATTCACTATGGGGTTGATAGGATAACAATGTTCATTCTATGAATGATACATCATAAGACTTTCAAAGTCCACTCGGCTAAGAGATTTAGACTGTATACAATGGTTAAATATGTGACAGTAGAATGACCTGCCTTAATACAACTTTATTTGTAGATTACAGATCAATATTCAGTCCATACAAATCCTTTTGATCAATAATTCACTTCAGATTCAATACTGTATCAACTTACTATCCATCGATAACTGCTCTCTATAGCTCGGTAATTGCTCTGCAACTCGGTTCTTACTAACTAGTATGATCAGAATGCATGAAAACCTTATTCACGTGATAATCTTGCAGCTTCTTCTTTTCGACATTTTCATAAAGAAATTCTGTTCTCTTATATAGATGAGTAAATCATTTTCTTCTACACCATTAGATTTTTCCGCTTAATCACATTCATAGATTTTTCTGCTTAAACTTTCTCGGTACTTGTGTCAATAACATGTTTCAATCTGCTCCTTTAGATCTTCTTTGAATTTTGTCAGCTGTTGATCTGTGTAACAAACATTATCTGTTACCTCGATGTTATACTCTTGCCAGCTCATCAATCTTATTGGCTAAACTAATCATTTAATTCATTTTGTTCTCCTCGGTTAATAAAGAATGCATCAGTGAACAATGCTCAGTTAATACTACAGTCGGTATACACTACACTCTATCGGTGTATACTAGAAATGCTTCATTTACCGACAACATTGCTTTGTGTCTTTCAGCTCTATACTTCATTATAGATGAATGCAACATAAAGAAGTCAATATCATCAAGTCATAGACTCATCAACAAGTTAATCAATGTGTTCCTTATCCTCATCTGTCATGTATATCTTTCCTCATGTAGATTTCTCTGTTCTTCATCTCTTTTCCATTTTTCTTCAGATGTCTCGATGTAGTAACTTACAAGATAAATGCTGTCAAACTAGTTGACATCAATGACAACATAATATTGATTTAATCATATTACATATCTAATCAGCAAATTCTCAGTGATCTTGCAATCACAGATCCTTCAATCAGATTCCAAATCAGTTGTAGTCCAACACAACATACACTCGACACTTTTGGAGAAAAATATATTGAAGTTTGAACCTTGAACCGAGCGGTTCAAGTTCAAAGTTCAAGGTTCAATTTGCAACTTAAACTTTGACACAACTTGAAAAATTGCCGCATATAAATAAGGTAAAAATTTATTTGATGGGCAACACTTAGGATCCTTATGTTTCTTCTTTCCTATGCCATTAGAATCCTTTGGAGTGGAGTCATTTATAAGAAATGCATGACGTGTTGAAGGATTCATTTGACCCATGTGTGCATACCTTGTCATGGAGCCCATGGGTGACATTAAGGAATAAAAAAGAATTGTTCATCCTCCCCTTCTATCTACCTAAAATTAGTTGGAACATGACGTGTCTCCAAATTTTCTACCAGATTACATCTAAAATCCTTCTTTTGCTATCGACAATGTGGACAGTACTTTGCTAACTTTAACTCAACTTCTTCATGCTTCTTTTTGGATTGCATTGTATCCAAGAGGGTTGCAACATCATTAATAATGTCTTGCTTGAAATATGATAGCAAGTTTGTGATTTCCATCTTTGATATGCCAGAACTACTTCCTTTTGCTAGTGTTGGACAAAATCCTCTACCCTTCTAGACTGTTGATCTTGAATAGTTCAAACAAATTTTGTTGAGATCATCCCAAGAAGACTGTGATACATATCCTCCATCCATAAGGTCTAGTGCTTTGACACAGTTATCATTCACTCCTCTCAAAAAGATGAGTTTTTGTGAATCCTCCTACAATGCATGTTGAGGATTCTTTTGCAGATTGTATAAGAAGCATGATATGTAGTCTTCTAAAGTCTCATCTTCTTTTTGTAACATTCATAAGATGTCATCTCCTCTCAAATCACCTCCTTTGTAGTAATCCTTATATTTTTGTAGGAACAGGTCTCTCATCCCATCCCAATCAGTTGCTGCATTTGCCCCTAGTCCCATAAACCATCTTAAGGATGACTCCTTTAATGTAACTGGAAACAATTTGAGTTTATGACTATTAGTATTATAGCCAAAACTTCAACAAAGAATTTAAAACTCAAATAAGAAAGTGTCAGGGTCTTTAGTTATTAGGCCATAAAACTTTGGTAACACAACAGTGGGGATGTTTTTAAGATTAGCATTGTTGATAAGGCTAGGAAGTGGAAATGGAAACGTAGGCTGAGCCATTACTGCTATTATTTGAACTTGAAATTGCTGTTGAGGGGTTTTTATACTCAGTGGTGTACTATTAGCATTTGGTGCACTCAAAGTGGAGTGTGCAATAAAACTAGCCAAAATCTTAGCAAAAGGCTGAAGGTCAAATGGATCAAATGGATCCTCTACTAATGGAGTGGATGGAGGAAATTCTAGACTCGCATCAACAAAAGGTAATTCAATTTCTGTAGATTCTTCATTTAAATTTGGTGGTTCACTTGGGAGAAATCTATCATGGACATCTCTTCTTCTTCCCCTTCAATGCATACAAGTGATTAAATGAACTTGTGAAGCAAGCTCATACTTTACAAACTACTCCTAGAAAATAAGAAACTATCTAGAATGACTCAATGGGATTCTCATCTTGACACCATCCTTGAAAATGGCACCAAAAATGAATAGCCTCATAATAAATAATCATAACTATGCCAAAGCCTTCCCTAGGAATAGTATATTCAACTAGGTATTATTTTCCTATCACAAAGTGCATTTAGATTGTCAACACAGGGACATAACTTGAAATGGGACAACATAATTTGCACACTAAGCTTCTCATAGAGTCATCTTACTTAAACTATTGCAGGAAAGGAAAATGCTTACAAAGAACCAAACTATTGCTGTAGGAAGGTAAAACACATAGCTGAACAAATAAACTAATGTAAACAACCATAAAGCTAACTCTAGCTCATTCTGCCATTCTAATGCATGAACTATGGCTATCTCTACATATGTTGTAGGAACAATTACATATACAATGCTACAGGAATGTTGCAGGAATGAATAGTGAATACTATCTTAAATGCTAAAAACAATTAAACTACTTTTCTCTACTCTAGTCTACTCCACCTCCCAAGTGGGCCCTCATTGGTTGGTTTCGACTAACTACAAACACATAAGATAACTCAAATTATTCCTTCATTTCATATATTTAGAAAAATGGATTACAATCGGAACATAGACTTAAAGAACAACTTGCTTCTTAATACACCAGTAACATCATTATTTTGTCTAACTAGATTTCCATCGATCATCTCCCTATATATAGAGAATTACATACAAACATTCAGATACACTTTGACTGATTCATCCATGAAATAAGGAGAACATGTCAATCAATAACAGAAGATCATAAAGATCAAACAACCATCTTAACAGAACATTAATTGTGGAGGAGATCTAGGATGATCATGCTCTACTATATTCTCTGAAGCATTCATTCCTTCAATTCTGCAGGCATATCCTGTAGTTGACTTGATGGGTCTTCTGATTGTCACCGAAACATCTCCACTCCTTCATTGATGTAACCAATTTATTTTCTAGCTACTCCTTCATTCTTGGTAGGTTAGTAGTATATGCATGCATATTCATATATTCAACTTAATCAATTTCATCCAAATATTAAAACACACATTAAATAGCTATATGAAATACTGCATTATGTATATATAAAGTATTGATAAGGTGTGTATACTATTTCCTACCCAAACGTTTGAGGATATAACTATACTTATAGAACATATACAAACTTAAGCACTTAAAAGTCACACAAATGTTTCAAGAATGTTTAGGAATATAGCATAAAATATCATAAAACAAAGACCAACTTTAGTCTCATCACTAGCCAAAGCCATAGAGCTTAGAGCCAAACTTAAGGATTGTGGTATGTCCAAATCAGATGAAAACTTGATTCATAATTTGTTGGAGCTGCTTCCATCAAAATATTCAACATTTGTTTCTAGCTTACACACTCATAGGTTGACTATGGGTCCTTCATACACCATGAATTAATTTGATGGATTCATAGAGATGTTGATGGTAGAAAAAAAATTGATGAGCATGGGGATTCTCAAGTCTTCAAAGTCTATGACATTGGTGACTAATAAAGGGGATCAAGGTGGTCTTACAAGAAGTAGAAACATTTCCAAAAAAAGACACAACAAGAGAAAGAACACTCAACCTCCTCACCACAAGACAAATTCAACAATAAGGGTAAATCATCTAAGAAAGAGTTGCTTACTTGTGCATATTGCAAGAAGAATGGACATGAAGAACATCATTGCTACACGAAGGATATTTATGAGCTCAAGAATCTTCTTAGGAAGAATCAAATAAGTCTACCTTCAAGAATGACTACTTCATCTTCTTCTTCACATTCAAATTTTGATAAAAGAAAGGATTGCAAGGGAAAAGGTCAAGCCTTAGTTGCTACTTCATGTCATGATTTAGGGAGATGGCTTCTAGATTTAGGGGCTTCTCATCATATGGCATCTTCACATTCAATGTATTCTTCATTTGAGCCTTTTGATGCACCACCTATTTTTATGCAAAATCATACTTACATGAATGTGATTGGGAAAGAAACTATTGATAAGGGGGAAGGAACCTTCAAAGATGTGTTGTGTGTACCTCACCTAAATCATACTCTTCTTTCCATCTATCAAGTCACTAATAAGGAAACAAGGAGGATTGTGAAATTTACTCTTGAATTATTATTTATCAAAGACTTGGAGAATAGAGAGATCATTTATATAGGGGTGGTTGATCATGCATCTCGGTTATACCACTTTGCAAACTTTTCTCATGACGATGATAGAGATTCTTCAATAGATTTTGAGCACACTTCCAATGTTGATTCAAAATTTTAGGACTTTGGCTACTTGACCTTGGGTATTCTCACATGTGATCAAGTTATCGAGCCCTACACTCCTTCTCCTCCTATTGAGACTACTTCTACTCTTTCTCCTAATGATGTTTGCATTCATTCACCCATGAATTATAATTTATTGTGAAGCAATGACTAGTCGTGGTTGGGGGGGGGGTGTAGAAAGTTATTATGATATGTAAGAAAAGTGAAAGTGTAATAAAATGATCAAGGTATAATTATGAAGGATGGAGGAGAAAATTAACTATACATGGTGCCAATTACCTTGTTTTCATAATGTTACTTGCCTAAGGTGCCACCAAAATAGTTTTCACTTTAGGATAAATTACTTCTCTTTACTATTTTCTAATTGTTTGGTTTCATTTTTGTTCTTGTTTTTTTAATGGAGGTTCAAACCAGCCTCATCCCTTATGATGTTGGAGCCTTGTGCTTAGTAATACTCAATACTAGTGGGTTCATTTTGAGTCATTCACCTTCACTGATAGACCAAGGGCCAAATAAAAAAAGGGCCAAGGTGTAGCAATCAATTATAACTCTTGTATTGGTGCATGCATTTGGTCTCCAAAATTTTTACATTTCCTTCATTTATTAAAAAAGTGGTATGTGTATTTATCCATAGTCAACCAATAGAAACTAGTTGGCATGAGTTTTTTAAAGGTAGGACAACTAGAATGTACCCCACATATACCCTCATGTATTTATTGTAAGATAGTTTCAACTTTGTCAAGATCAAGAATTATAAGGAGAGTACCATTCATACCCCTTTGATATAGGATATCAAGAATGATAACGTAGTGGGAGAAACAATATATGAAGGTTTGATGGACATTATTGGGAAGATCAGGCCAGTAAGATATTGTGATATTGCTATCAAGATTTAACTGTGTAGCTTTTTGAGTCAAACTCATTGACCCATGATTCATGAGTAGTGGTTCAGATGAACCCATCTCTCATGAGAATGAATGGAACACTTAGCACTCATTGGATCTAGGTGATGATCACAAAGGTGAAGCACCGAGACTTCCTGGGAGGTCACCCATCCTAGTACTACTCCAGCTCGAGCACGCTTAACTACGGAGTTCCTCCATGGTTAAACTCACTCTACTTGCAAAATCATTTGCAAGTAGAGTGAGTTTAACCATGGAGGAACTCATTTTCAAGTAGAGTGAGTTTAACCATGGAGGAACTCCATAGTTAAGCACGCTCGAGTTGGAGTAGTACTGGGATGGGTGACCTCCCGGGAAGTCCCAGTGCTTCACCTTTGTGATCATCATCTAGATCCAATGAGTGCTAAGTGTGCAATTCAATTCTCATGAGAGATGGGTTCGTCTGAACCACTACTCATGAATCATGGGTCAATGAGTTTGACTCAAAAAACTACACAGTTAAATCCTGATAGCAATATCACAATTTGACTTGCTGTGGAAAAATATCTCCTACTTATCAGTAAGATATTGTTACATAGATAGGCATAGATATTTCCATAACATAGGGAGACATGACTAATGATATGACATATAAGCTCTAATTGAGGAAACTTATAGGAAGGTGCCAAGAGAGCTCTACCAAAATTTATAACATGCATTATTTTATGGCATATCAACAAGAGATGAAATGGTAGCCATGCCATATAAAGATTTATTACTGTGTCTAGGAATTTTATCAATAGTGATCATTGTAAAATATTCTTTGAAATAATCTACCATCCTCTTGTAAGACATTAATTTCTCATCTTTTTCTTGTAATCACTGTTAACTTGTTTAATAACTATTTGGTAATCACCAAAGATTTGTAGCTCTATCATTTTCCATTCAACCTCCATATGAAGCCTAGTGATAAGTGCTTCATATTTTTCTATGTTCTTGGTACATTTTTTTTTTTTTATCTTATATGCTTTAGGAATGAAATCCCCTTGGGGTGTGATGAAAATGATACTAGTGCATGATCCACTATGTGTGAAGGAACCATGAAAATATAATGTCCATGGTTTTGTAGGCTCCATAGTGGAGACTATTTCATTTGGAAATTTTTTTATGAGGGGATGATCATCAATTAATGGTGCATCCACAATCTGATCTTCTATAGTGTGTCCTTTTATTTCTTTTCATTAAAAATATTCTATGTCAAACTCACTAAGTACCATAACCCACTTAGCTAGTTGTCTTGTAAGAGTTTCTTTTTTCAACAATTATTTGAGAGGTCTATTTTTACAATGAGCTTTGTTTGATGGGTAAGCATGCAATGCCATAATTTCTATAAAGAAAATGCTATAAAAAGATACACTCATTCAATAGGAGTATAATTAAGCTCATGTCCCACTAGGGTATGAATGATGTAGTATATTTATCTTTCTATTTCTTTTGAGTCATGGTGTGCTAACAATGCCCCAAATGTTGAAGTTGTCACTAAATTCAGATGGTGCATTGATAAAGGTGTCAAAACTTGTGAATTTATCAAGAGCCTTCCATTTTTTATAGGCTTTTATGTTTGTTTTTTAGCATTCGAGTTGGAAAATTGGTGTGAAGGTTGACAGTTGCAAGGTGAATATGGAGGGAGTACTTCAACTTCAAAGCTTCAACACAACAAATGTCATTTTGGGGAATCATTTCCAAAGAAGGGTTGAAGATCATTTTTTATACAAATGATCCTTTCTTTCTGATGGTGGTTTGAGAATTGTTAGGTGTAAAATTCATTGTCCAATTCAAGTACTAGAAAAATACTAATATGTTCTCAATCTTTTGTGTCTGGGGTTTGGAGGTGGGCACACAAGATGATGTGTGATAAATTGTAAAGAGGTACATAAAGCCAGAATGTTGGGTTGGTCTGGAGGTGATAATGGAATTGGTTCAACTAGGAGTTTATTGTATTACAACTAGAGAAAATTGGATTGGGGTACCAAGCTATCCGCACCATGTGCATCCCTTATTTCTATGTGGGGGGGGGGGGGGGGGTGGGTGCTCTAGAGAATAAATAATAGAGGAAAATAAAGGTAAATAAGTATTGGGTTTTTAGAAAAGATTGTGTACATGATTGGGAGATTGTTTTGGCTGTTGGGGTGCCAAGAGAGTAAGTTGATAAAACCGTACTCAAATTTAAAATGAAAGACTTTTCGAGACAAATTCCTACTGGGGGATGACATAGGGGCTTGGGTTCTTGAGGTGGCCAAGCTAGCAGATGGAATGTACGTGGCCTTGAGAGGGGCAATCATTGAGGATAAGTGACAATCTATGGTATGGTGCAATGCGACAATCTTAGTTTTGGCAATATGGTTACTCATGTGTGGATTGATGAAATGCTCATTTTTGAGGTGGTTGAGCTAACTTTTATTTTAGTTTTTTTTTTTTTTTTAGTTTTTCAAAGCTGTAAATGTGTATAGTCAAGCTCATATAGTGAATATCTCAAATGTATGTACTATAGATGGTATGCCCTAGATATATGAGTTGGATAGGTTTCTAGGGTTTTAAAAAATGAATGTTGCAAAAGTGGTATGCATGTAAATTAAAGAATATTGGATGACCTAGGTAGGTCTTAATGTGCTTTAATCTAGTAATAAATCATTGGAATTGCTAATAGTGTAGAGGTGTATCTTGTTGCATACCCTAATAAGTTTTCAAGAATGGATGCAAGATTTTTTTTAAATTTTCCTATAAAACATGTTATGTTGTTGCCAAGAAAGTGGATGACATATATGAATTGTAGTATAAGATGGGACAATACTACAATACTAACCTATTGCACAAAGAGGAAGTTATATTTCATAGAGAATAGAAAATGACCCATATAATTGATTATATTAAAAGGCCACTAATAAGATTCTCTATATAGGTGCTAGTCTTAAAAAATTTATTGGGTATTATAATGTACGAAATCATACTTAATTGTTCATGTTATATGTCCTTCTCCTAGTTGTGCCTAAAACACCTTATAAATAATGTTCTTTGATAGATTCAAATATGTAAATTAGATGTAACTATAAATTGTACCTTGGTGTGCAATAGGTATGCAAAAGAGGTTTGGAAGGGAAATTAGAGAAAAGTTTAGTCTATTTTTGCATATAGGTTCATGTTGTACATGAGGTCAATTAGAAAGAGATTAGAAAATGATATTGTTTGTGTAACAAAGGTCAATAACTAGTCTATCTAAACATAAGTTAATAAAAAATTTGGAATTACGAAGATGGCCATGATGCATTAACAATAGGCTCACATTATGTCTAGAATAGGGACAATGGGGGAGGAGAGAGATAAGGTATAGAGATATAGTTATTGATAGAGAGGGAGAGAGAGAGATAAATATAGATAAAAATATATAGAGAAATAAAGAGAGATAGAGATATATAGATATAGAGGAAGATGGAGATGGCGAGATATAATCAAACTCCATTAGAAATGTGCTCATGTTATGTCTACACTAGGGAGAGGTGGAGAGAAAGAGGGTGAGATAGGGATCAAAAGAGGGATATATTTTCCTATCTATTTGTATGTCTTCTTGCCTACCTATTTGTATGTCTGTCCACCTGTCTGTCTATCTAGAGAGAGAGAGAGAGAGAGACTACAACTATTTGAATACTTGAAAGGGAGAGTTTTTTATACTACAAAGGTATTTGTGATACATTAAATCAGTTATTATATTGTCATTGATGTCAACTAGTTTTGACTGTACTTATCATGATAGATGCAAACATCTGAAGAAAGTAATAACGGTGAAGGAATATTGAGATATTAACATGAAGATGAGATGTATGAGTAAGATTTGAGTATGGTATTCTTTGGGTAACTGAAAGATGAGTCTATGACATTATGTCAGTGATTTGATTGTATTACATGATTCTGTTAAGAATTATAGATCAAGTATGTACAATTTTATGTGGTCAGTAAATGAAGAACTTAGCATACACCGAGTTGAAACAATGTACACTGAGCAAGTGGTGTATACTGAGTACATTATTAACCGAGTTAGAAATCACTGACACATCATGGTATTAACCAAGTGAAAGAAATAAATGGAACATGTGATTGCCGACTTAAGATGATGAACTAGATAAATATGGATGATTCAGAGGTTAATGATAAAGTTTTTTATGAAGATCTACGACTTACAAAATTCATGGAATATTGGATGATGAAGATTGAAACATGTTTAAGGCACAAGTTCCAAGGAAGGTTGAAGCAAAAAAATTAATGATGGAGATTAAGAGGTGAAATCTATGGATGAGAAGGAAATGGCTTATCATGTCTATTTAATGAGACAAGAGATTCATAATGAAAAAATGTGTGTGAGAAGAAGATTTCATTCATGCAAATTTGGTCAGACAGGTTGAAGTGAGAACAAAGCAATTTTGTAGACTACATTGAGCATTAGAGAAATGAATTAACCAAATAGAATAGAGTTGGAGGATAGAAGGAAATAGATTATGATGTTTAGAGGTATATTGAGCTTAGCATAGATCTGAAAATTTGCAAAGGAAGTTTTATTTGAATAAGATCATTTACTGTTGCATCCTAACCATTGTTATAGATAAATCTCTTAACCGAGTGGGACTTAAAAATCTTTGTTTATTTCATTATGACATTTGATGAATGTTGATTATTTTCTTGTTGACCCCAAGTGAATCTATGATCACAGAGAACTGTTAGTGATAAATCCTCTAACATGGTCAAAACTTACAATATATTTTGTAACCTTTAACAGGGTTGGCTCTTAACTGAGCTCACTTCAAAAGAGTGAAATTATTTCAGGTACCCATCCCATGTGTTTTTTTCCCTAACAAGGTTTCCACATTAAAAATAAAGTGTTGTATGTGTATGGATGTGATGACTTGTTATTTTACTTTACACATTACATTTACTGGTTTGATCAGTATATAAACTAGTTAATTTACTAGTATTCAGTTAATGAATAGAAATGCATAGACAAAGTTTTACTGAGTTGTTTAGATTAATTGAAGGATTTGTTTTATACATCTAGTAGTATGTGGGACTATAGGATAACTTGACTTAACTGATTCACCCCACCTCTTAGTTATCTAACAATTGGTATTAGAGAAAGAGTACTTTAAGGAAGAAGTTTGAAGGACTTAAGTTAAAGATCACAAGATGTATAAGAGAGAGGTGTTAAAGCTGAACAAAGATAATTTCTTAACATAACAAAGTGGGATGAAGTTGTATTTATTAGGGATTGGAGATTCTTCACTTTACTTCTTTGAAAATAAATTTATAAACCCTAGTAGTCCCTTGAATGTCACACAGATGAAAGAAAGACAAGAAGATAATGCTATGATGATTGAGATTGATTCTTCTTTATCAGATGCTGAATTTGAAGACATTAAGACCTCTACAACTGTAAAAAAGATGTGGGACAATATTACACTAGTTCATGAAGGAGATGTGAATGTTCTCAGGGAAGAAGAAAAAATCTTAAAAGGAAAGAAGGTGAGAACATCACTTAGTACAACAACCGAATCAAGGAAGTGTAAAATACTATCCAAGGAGAAAGTGTAACTATTGAAGAAGACACTATGGTAAGTCAAATTATGAGAACACTGTTTCCTACGTATGCTATTAGAGTCTCAACAATTCATTAAATGAGAGCACCTCCTATTAATAATATTTCACTTGATAGTCTAATTGGTAGATTGACTGCATTTGAGTCAAATAACTATGATAACAGTATTGTACCTACAATAGAATCTACAATTATGTCATCTTTGAAAATTGGAAGATCAAGCACTAGACATAAGATAAGAAATGAAAGAAAAAGTGAAGCTAAGGAAGATGAACTTGATGAGCTTGAAGCATTAATGGTTAGAAGGTTACCAAAAGGAAAAGGGAGATATAAGGGTAAGCTACATTTGGTATGTTTTAAATGCAAAGAGATTGGTCATATTGTTGCAAGATGTCCTGACATGAAAGATGATGAGAAAACAAGTGAAAAATAAAATGAAAGGAAGAATGACAAAAGAGATTACCGAGATTACAAAAGTAACTGACAGAGAGGTATCGTAGAAAACCAAAACTACAAAGAAAAAGGCAAGAAGACATGCTACCTAGTTGAAGATGAAGATGATGAAACTGAGATCGAAACTGATGAAGACATAGAAGTGGTATTTGTTGCATTGAAGGAAGATTCTAAAGAAGAAGAAACATATGTTGAAAAAACACTTATTTCTAAGGTTATCAAGAATGATACTTGGATTATTGATAGTGGCTACACATTATATGACTGGTGATGAAGAAAAATTTGAATATATTGAACATTATAATGTTGGATATATGAAAATGAAAAATGACACACCTTGTTAAATGAAAGGTAAAGGAACTATAATGTTGAATAATAAGATCAGATGTGAAAATGCATATTGGGTGAAAGGACATAACTATAATCTGTTGAGTCTAGTACAACTGAATAACATTGGTCACTGAGTTGCATTTGAGAAAACAAAGGTGAAAATATATGATAAGGCTGGAAAATTGATCGGTACTGGTGAACAATCAAAATGTAACTTATTCTATTTGGACAATACTAAAACTTCTTGTTTTTTGGCTAAAACTAAAGATGTTTGGTTATGGCACAAGAGGTTATGTCATGCAAACTTTGACAACATGGTTAAGATCAATAATAAAAGGAAAGTTAAAAGTTTACCAAGTATATCCAAACCTGTCCATGTAATGTGCAAACAATGTCAAATGGGTAATATGTCAAAGTCTAGTTTCAAGAGCAAACATTACTCATCTAATGTTATTTTGGAGTTAGTTCATACTGAATTATGTGCTCTAATGAGAACTCAGATTTATTATGGAGATATATATTTTATCTTATTTGATGATGATTTCTCTAGGATGATGAGTGTCATGTTCTTAAAAGAAAAATCAAAAGATTTCAAAATGTTTAAATGGTACAAAGAAAAAGTGGAAAGAGAAAGTGGTAAGGAATTGAAATTCTTAAGGTCAGATAGAGGTGGTGAATTCATTTTTGATGAGTTTACTAATTTTTTTAATGAGCATGGAATAAAAAGACAGGTATCTGCACCTAGGACACCCCATCAGAATGGGATTGCTAAAAGGAGGAATAGATCAATTGTTGATTGTGCTAGAACATTGATGATTGAAAAGGATGTTGCACAAATTTACTGGAGAGAAGTTGTTAGTACTATTATTTACACATTGAACTGAGTTCAACTGAAGAAAGAATCAAGCAAGACACCTAATGAGCTATGGTATGGTTACACACACCTAATGTGAGTTATTTCAAATTATTTGGAAGTATATGTTACATTCATGAAAGATGATAGAAATGAAAAAATTAATTCAAAAGGTGATGGAGGGATATTTCTAGGTTACTATACTAAAAGAAAGGCCTATAAATGTTTGAACAAGGCTACTAACAAAATGATTGAAAGTGAAAATGTAAGAGTTGATGAGCTTGCATAAAAGAATGATGAAGAAAGTAAGAAAGAACAGGAAAACTATGGTAGATTTATTTATATTGAAGAACTTGAAACTCTACCTGAGAAATAGTCTGGAGTCACCAAGTAGCAGAGTAATGCTATCGAGAAATAATCTATACAAACCGAGCAACAATAAATAGTTACTGATGAGAATGATGATCATGCACTAAGTGGAGAACACATTGAAGAACTGAGATCTAAACATGTACTTGTAGAGTATGTGAGAAGACACCATCCACAAGGTCAGATAATTGGAGACAAAAGAGTAGGAATGATGACTAGAAGTAATTTAAGAAACAACACATGTTTAGTTTGTGAATTTGAGCCTAAAACTGTTAGAATGCATTGACAAATTTTGAATGGATTAAGGAAACAAATGAAGAAATTGAGCAAACATAGAAAAAAAAGACATGGCCATTGGTATCGAGACCTAAAGAAAAAAATATGATTGGAAAAAAATGGATATTCAGAAAAAAAATTAAATGAGAATGGAAATGTAACAAGGAACAAAGCAAGACTAGTTTGCAAAGGTTATGCACAAGAAGAAGAAATTGACTATGGAGAAAATTTTGCACCCGTTTCTATACTTGAAGGAGTGAGAATACTACTTGCATATGCTTCTTAAAAAGGACTTAAGGTATATCAGATGGATGTAAAATCTACATTTTTGAACAAGATACTTGAAGAGGAGGTATACATTGACAACCTGAAGTTTTTATTGAATCTAATCAGAAGAATATGGTATGTAAGCTGCACAAAGCACTATATGGACTAAAGAAAGCACCAAGAGCATGGTATGAAAGACTGCATTCTTATCACATAAGAATTGGATTTGTTAGAACAAGTGACAACAATAATTTGTATTTAAAATTTGAAACTAATGATAAGATTCTTATTGCTGAAATATTTTTTGATGATATAATATTTGGAGGTCATGATAACTTATGTAAGTATTTTTCTGATGAAATGAGAAAAGAGTTTGAAATGTTGATGTTTGGAGAGATCAAATTCTTTCTTGGTTTGCAAATACAACACCTGAAGGAAGACATTTACATCACACAAGAAAATTACATCAAAGAAGTCTTGAAGACACTTGGTATGGAAGATTCAAAACCAGTTGGTACACCTATGGTAACTAGATGCAAGCTGACAAAGGATGACAAGTCAACCAAGGTAAATCAAACCTTATATAGATCAATGCTTAACAAGATGATGTATGTAGTGAATAGTAGATTGGATATTGCACATGCTGATGGAATTGTGGCTAGATTTTCTGCTAATTGTAAAGTGTCGCACATGACTATTGTAAAAAGGATTTTGAGATATTTGAAGATTACTGAAAATTAAAGATTATGGTATAAGAAAGAAGACAATTTTGAACTGAAATTTTACACTGATGCTGATTGTGCTGGAAACATTGATGATAGAAAAGGCACTACAAGTGGAGTATTCTTTTTGGGAGAAATATTGGTAACATGGATAAGTTAGAAACAAGGATGCATTTCTCAGTCCACTACTGAAGAAAAATATTTTGTTGCTACTACTAATTGTTCAAATGTTGCATGAATAAAGAAATTATTGGAAGGTATGAATGAGGAGATCATTGATCCAGTGATAATCTATTGTGATAACACAAGTGCTATTAATATTTTAAACAATCTAGTGATGCATGGAAAGACAAAGCACATTTCTATTAAGTATCACTATTTGAGGGAGCAAGTTCAAGAAAAACAAGTCAAATTGGAATATGTGAAATCACAAGAGAAACTTGCAGATATATTCACAAAACACTTATCGAAGGATACATTTGAATACTTGAGAAGTAGACTAGGGGTCCATCCCCTGTCTAATAGTCACTAAGGTGATATGGGGTTGCATCAACTTGTACTTTATTAGAAAATCTAATGATGTTGATGCATGATGTTCACACTTTGGGATTCTTAGGGTTGTGAAGAAGAAGAAGAAGAAGAAGGAGATGGTAGAAAAACTAAAACACAAAATATTTGTACATGCAAGGTACAAGAATATGAACTGAACAATAAAGATACCAAATTGGTTACTGAAGAGTTGATTACTTTTGGAATTGCTATCAAAGGGAGAGATTACATGAAATATTTAGAAAAATATACACGGAGAGAGATTACACGAAGGGAGAGAGATGATTAGGAAATATTGGAGAGAGATACATGAGATATCAGTTAGAAGTGAAGCTAATCAAAAGGGATAGTCTATGTAGAGATGTTGTCTAGTGATTAAACATATTAAAAGCCTTACCGAGCCACAACATATAAGACAAAGTTGTAGATACTTAAGATGCTTGGTATTATATGACATATTTCATATTGTGTTGCCATCAATGCCAAAGAGAGAGATTTCTAGACTAAAAGTGATTGAATACTTGGAAGATCAGATGATGAAGATTGAATGTTTCCTGATTAGATGATGAATATACAATGTTTCCAAGGAAGGTTGAAGTGACAAAATCAATGATGGAGATTAAGAGGAAAAATGGCTGAGAAGAAAAATGGTTTATCAAGTCTATTAACGGAGACAAGAGATTCATAATGAAAAAAATGTGTGTGAGAAGAAGATTGCATTCATGCGAAAAGAATGTGGGACTGCATGATAACTAGACTTAACTGATTCACCTCCCCCCCCATCTCAGTTATCTAACAATTGGTATCAGAGAAAGAGTACTCGAAGGAAGAAGTTTGAAAGACTTAAGTTAAAGATCACAAGATGTATAAGAGAGAGGCATCAAATTTGAACAAAGATAATTTCTCAACATAACAAGTGGGATGAAGTTATATCTATTAGGGATTGGAGATTCTACACTTTACTACTTTGAAAATAAATTTATAAACTCTAATGGTCCCTTGATTGTCACATAGATGAAAGAAAGACAAGAACATAATGCTAAGATGATTGAGATTGCTTCTTTATCAGATGCTGAATTTGAAGACATTAAGACCCATACAACTGAAAAAAATATGTGGGACAAGCTTACACTAGTTCATGAAGGAGATGTGAATGTTCTCAGGGAAAAAGAAAAAATCTTAAAAGGAAAGAAGGTGAGAACATCACTCAGTACAACAACTAAATCAAGGAAGTGGTGAGTTCTATCCAAGGAGTAGGTGGAACTATTGAAGAAGACACTATGGTAAGTAAAATTCTGAGAACACTATTTCCTGCCTATGCTATTAGAGTCTCAACAATTCATTAAATGAGAGCACCTCCTAGTAATAATATTTCTCTTGATAGTCTAATTGGTAGATTGACTTCATTTGAGCCAAATAAATATGATAATAGTATTGTACCTACAATAAAATCTACATTTATGTCATCTCTAAAAATTGGAAGATCAAGCACTATACATAAGATAAGAAATGAAAGAAAAAGTGAAGCTGAGGAAGATGAACTTGATGAGCTTGAAGAATTAATGGTTAGAAGGTTACCAAAAGGAAAAGGAAGATATAATAATAAGCTACCTTTGGTATGTTTTAAATTCAAAGAGATTGGTCATATTTTTGCAAGATGTCCTAGCATGAAAGATGTTGAGAAAACAAGTGAAAAATAAAATGAAAGGAAGAATGGAAAAAGAGATTACCGAGATTACAAAAGTAATTGATATAGAGGTAACAAAGACAACCAAAAATACAAAGACAAAGGCAAGAAGACATGCTACCTAGTTGAAGATGAAGATGATGACATCGAGATCAAAACTGATGAAGACATTTGAGAAAAGAAAGGTGAAAATCTATGATAAGGTTGGAAACTTCTTGTTTTTTGGCTAAAAACACTAGTAAATTTTAGCCTATTTTTTGACAAGGATTAGTCAATTATTAGACGCCCATTGGTCAGCTAATTGACTATAATGGCCATCGGAGTATTTTAGTCAATATTACGACTCATCAATTGTCTGTCAAAATTGCGATGTCAAAAGTGGTTGAATAATCAGCGGAGATGACGTCAAAATTAATGCTTCAACCTGGAAGAATTTCCTATTATATCGTTATAATGTTGGTCAAAAGTGTGACATACAATCATCATAATAAATGTTGATTATATAGCTTTCTCGTCGATCCACCTATTCTTTGTTTGTCAAAAAAGCGACGGACAATTTAAAATTGTAAAAAAAAAAATATACTGATTATCAAATTAAGCACAACAATATTATGTCACTATTGTTTACTATTTGGGAAAGGCTTTCTCAGACTGCCACTCTCCACCACCCGCCATTTCCACCTTAGCATTCCCATTTCTTGGGGATACTTCTCACCTCGTATGACAAGGTAAAGCTCTTTTATAGACATAGGTTACTAAATCATTATCTTTGCACTGGTACTCAATCTGGAAACCCTTGTATGTATATAGCCACTCTAGAAAATCTCCAAATCTAGAAAATCTCCACAAAAATCCCTTCTGGCCTCCACTGCATGTACGTATTCTCATAATCTAAAAACTTTGGCCCATCATTGATTCTCATCAATGTACCAATTTGGATAGTAAGTCTAATTTTATTTGTCCATGGACCAAGACCTTAAATTATTGAGCTTCTCTTTGTTTCGAGAAGAGTATAACATTCTCTACTTAACAGGGCCAACCACGTGAAGGTGGAAGCTCATCTGGCCCCTCCTAGGAGCCTCTTATGACCCTTTATGACATTTTAAGACCTCTAAGATGTATTCTTAGGGATTGTAAAGGGTCTTAAAGGGTCATAAGGAGTCCTAGGACACAACAATTGAGAAACATAATTGTAGGCATCATGGTCACAATTTTTTGGAGACAACGTAATTGAGTTGTATACCCAAACGATGGAGAGCAACTCCTGCACCTCTGATTCCAAGTTGACTACATCTGTTTCTCATTAATACAAGATCCTCCAATAGATGTATTCAACTTGGAATCAGGGGTGCAGAAATTACTCTCCATCACTTGGGTACACAACTCAATTACGTTGTCTCCAAAAGATTGTGACTATGATGCCTACAATTATGTTTCTCAGCTATTGTGAAATCTACATTTATGTTTCTCAGTTGTCGTGTTTATGTGCATGTTTTTTATGTGTTTTGGATAGTAAGTCCAATTTAATTTGTCTATGGACTAAGACCTTAAATTATGTAATGAGGAGGCTTAGAACACTAGTATATGCAAATTTAATTATTTAATAATAAAAATCTATTAAAATGTTTATACCTTCTCTCATTTGCTAGTGTAATTCCTCTTTGAGTATCCCCTTTCTCCTTTGCATCCAAAATGAACTCATTCCAATTCCTCACTAGAATAAAGGGAGGATGCTCAAACTTTAGTGAGACTTCATACCACGTAGCATTCATATATTACGTTCAATGCGTTATTTATGTTTGTAAATCAGCATTATGTACAAATCTGCAGACGGCGCATGGTACAAAGCCTCGCTCAAGCTTAAAAATGATAGTCAATCCATAGTCAAGGTCAAGGAACAAATGGAATAACCAAGAAACCACTATATGTTAAATCATGTGATTGATAGTAGATTGGGGCTCACTTGAGCCATAAACATGAATAATTATTCTAAAAAAAGATGTAAACCATATATATGCGCACTTGAGGCAAAGAGAAGTTATTTCATATCCATATTAAAATATTAGTTACAATATGAAAATACTAAAGTAACTAATTCCTGAGTTCATCTCTGCATATGGTCGCAACAAGGATATGCGATTACAATACATAGAAGGCACCGTAAAAATATAATTTTAGAATTTTCCCTAGCCTAACATGTTTTGCACTCAAATCCTTCACTGCAGATAAGTGGAGATGGGCGGATAGATGTAGATGAGTTGTCATTGAACCAACTAAAGTATCCGCAACTATTATTTCCCTATGATGCCTAGTCTACATTAGTTCTTATATTATAATGAATAGTATTTACATTAGAAACATTAAATATATACACATTAGCAACCTTTTTTCTATTTGGGCAGCACCAAAATAGTCATCTAGGGTTGTTTGATGTTCATGAAGTCTTCAACACACACTGTCCACCACCACATTGATAGTTTGGCACATTGACAAGAGTCATCAAGCCTATATCAAAATAACACTGCACCATCGTTACTACATTTATTATTTTTATATGAAATACACCAAGGAGTACCATCAAAAATATTAACCATTTACAATAATGAAAAGTAAACCTAAATAAAATAGCTCATTTTTTTATTAGCATGTGTAGTCTCTGTGTATATGAAAAATGAAAGAAATATATTATGATGCTGAAATAAAATAGTGAACAAAATAGTATTCCATATATAGAGTGATTGAAATATACCATCAAAAGAAGGTGACAAAATCTTGTCACGAAGCACAGACATAGGAAATCAAAAAGGGACAAAAGACAAGAAATAAGAAAAATCATTACGACTATAGAAAAATCATTTATACTATAATAAAAAAAGAAACACTCTTTGTCAACAATTTTCAATATCATTAGGACTATAGAAAAATAATTAAGACTATACAAAATCAAATTTTAGAAATGGATGGTTCTGATGCTTTGTCATTACAACAATTGAGCATTCATCATTTGGTACTTCTTGGTGTATTCCATTTAAGTTTTTTAGTTGCCATGTTTATGTGCATGTTCTTTATGTGTTTAGCTTCTCTCCCTCGCAAGGGATATGTCGATAGGTAATTGATTTGAAAGCATAATGATTTGACAATCTTTTTTCAGGATAGGTGTAATCATCCCCCCAACCTTAATTTGCAACATTTGTGATATATGTCAAGTACTTATAACCAGTATTCCCAACAAATAGAGACTTAGTAGTAAAAACATGTCCTTTGGTTTACTAGTTTACTTATAATCAACATGTCCTTTGGTTTACTAGTTTAATCTGGTTTAAGAATGGTTTGTTTCATGTTTGAATGTACCATTGAATGAAGCTTGGCTATATTAAGTACAATCTTAATACTTGTGACTCTTCAAATTCTCTTGTTTCCTTCAGACCTCCAAACATGTGTACTTTGAGTAGCCCTCCAACAAATGGAATTGTGATGATTTTCACAATAGTACATGTGTAGGAGGACTACTCAAAGTACTTCTTAGGTAGGTGATACAGGTTAGTGTGGGAAGCAAGCATACAAACATGGATTGACTAGGACAATGCTAAACAGTCCTAGAAATGCAGACATTTGGGATTTGAACTACGTTCAAATAGGTACAGTCAAGTGTCCTATTGAAGGGCAGCTAGTAAACAACCATGTTCAGATGTGGATGGATAGTGCCCCTGATAAGAATCACTTTACCTGAAGATTGTGCCATGTTCATAATTTTTGAGCTGTGTCCATTTGATTAATTCTCCAAATTTTGGTTGCACTCCTTGCATTGGTTGACATTTTCCTAATTATAGGGTTTGAATTTCACAACATAAGGAAATCAATACTAAGATGAAATTTTGGTATGTAGGATCTGCATTACCTATATACATTTGTGACCAAAGATATGGACTGATCTATAGTGCCTCCAAAGCTTCTACTCAAAAGAATCTTCTCACCACTCGTGACTCTTCAAATTCTCTTGTTTCCTTCAGACCTCCAAAAATGTGTACTATGAATTTCCCTCCAACAAATGGACTTGTGATGATTTTCACAATAGTACATGTGTTGGAGGAAAGTTCACAGTACTACTTAGGCAAATCTGAATGCTAAGTAAAAAATATAATATGTATGAGAAGGACAATTCATGATGGGTACTCTAATACATATATTGTTCATAAAGGCAAAGAGAAATTTTAGTTAATACCAATGACTTGCAGGACAAGATAATAAGGTGTTTTTGTGATACTATTCCTCTTCATAAGAAAGGAAACATTGCAGGTGATATAGGTTGGTATGGGCAGAAAGCATACACACATGGATTGACTAGGAAAATGCTGAACAGTGCTAGAAATGTTGACTTTTGGGATTTGAACTATGTTCAAATAGGTACAGTCAAGTGTCCTATTGAAGGACAGCCAATAAACAACCATCTTCAGGTAAAGTGATACCTATGCTAAAACTAAGAAGTTCACCTCTTACCCCTCACTTATAGTTGTTCCTTTAAGGGAAGATTGTAGGGCCCAATGACAGCCTTCAATTATATGTACTAAGTGTTACAATGGAAATGTAGGTCTATAGGAGATTCTCAAAATTGAGTAGGGGTTTAATGAGTGGAAAAAGAAGATAGAGATCTTCAAGGAAAGTGTATTAGACATGAAACAAGGACAAAGAGAAGATAGAAAACACCGTAACCATCATAGGCTTCTAGAGTCAACAACATCAATGATAAAGGGAAAATAAGAGGATGATGTTTGCATGAACAAAGGCCCTAAATCATCAGATTTAAATGACAGTCATGATGTTAAAGGACAACTAAGAGAAATTAAAATGACAATCCAAGTGCATATGATACAAACCTTTTATCTAAAGACAAATCAAGTCTAACCAAAGAGATTAGAGGGTGACGGTTTTTTATTAATGATAGAGATATAGAAATAAAGTAGTCCTTTTGGAATGATGACTGTGAGGATGAATAATAGTGGGTGTAAGTCATGAAAATATGACAGTGGTGATAGAGATTAATAGAAAGGTTCAATTTTGAATCACAGTAAGGAAAGAATGATAGACACACAGACAATGAAAGGAAGAGTTCTTAGACACGGTTGAGTCAAATACTATAAAATGGTTGATATGATGATCTCAATTGAAAAGACAAAGAAAAATGACAAAGCAATGTAAAAGGACCTTCAGGATAGTCATACAACACATGAAAACTACTGCAGATAAGGTGAAAGGAACATGAATGTGACATTCCTCTCAAGGGTGTATCATGAAAGACATAACCTTTTATACTTCTTAATGTGACAGTTTCAAAAAGGAAAGTTCTATTTAGTCACAAGACCGAGTGTTTCATGACAGTCTTCTATAGATAGTGTGATGTCCCCATCTTTAACCTAATAACATAATAGCATCAAAACACATTTGGTCAAGGGGTGATAGACCTTGAGCACCTCAAGATAGTTAGGAGATAGTGGAAAATTGTACATAGCAAGTAAGAGTTCAAGTAGATAGTTTGCATATTATTTCCACAAATAGTCAATAAGCATCAAATGTATCAAAGAAAATCGTGAATTCTTTCAATAAGATAATTTTCCTATTTAGCATCAAGGAGCACATCAAAGAAATGCAATATGAGAATGTGTTATGATTGAGGATGATAGCTATCGAGTATCTCCATCAATCACTACCAAGCTTACATGTTATCAAGAATGACAATCTTGTGGACAACCACCTTATCAACATGTAAATCATGATTCTACTGTCCAATCAAGTAAACCCATAATCAGTCATGTTCATAAGATGACATATTGTGTCAATTATCATCAAGATAACAAGAAAGAAGTATGGTGCTTAATGAAGCTGTGGATAAACCATTATAATACATCCATCACACATGAAGAGAATTCATATTAATACCATCATTGCAACATTCAACATATTAATACCAGTGAAAGATAGTTAGGAGATAGTGGAAAATTGTACATAACAAGTAAGAGTTCAAGTAGATAGTTTGCATATTCTTTCCACAAATAGTCAATAAGCATCAAATGTATCAAGGAAAATCATGAATTCTTTCAATAAGATAATTTTCCTATTTAGCATCAAGGATCATATCAAAGAAATGCAATATGAGAATGTGTTATGATCAAGGATGACAGATATCAAGTATCTCCATCAATCACTACCAAGTTCACATGTTATCAAGAATGACAATCTTGTGGACAACCACCTTATCAACATGTAAATCATGATTCTACTATCCAATCAAGTAAACCCATAATCAGTCATGTTCATAAGATGACATATTGTGTCAATTATCATCAAGACAACAAGAAAGAAGTATGGTGCTTAATGAAGCTGTGGATAAACCATCATAATACATCCATTGCACATGAAGATAATTCATATTAATACCATCATTTCAAAAATCATCATATTAATACCAGTGAAAGATAGTTAGGAGATAATGGCAAATTGTACATAGAAAGTAAGAGTTTAAGTAGATAGTTTGCATATTCTTTCCACAAATAGTCAATAAGCATCAAATGTATCAAGGAAAATCATGAATTCTTTCAATAAGATAATTTTCCTATTTAGCATCAAGGAGCACATCAAAGAAATGCAATATGAGAATGTGTTATGATCGAGGATGACAAATATCAAGTATCTCCATCAATCACTACCAAGCTCACATGTTATCAAGAATGAAAATCTTGTGGACAACCACCTTATCAACATGTAAATCATGATTCTATTGTCCAATCAAGTAAACCCATAATCAATCATGTTCATAAGATGACATATTGTGTCAATTATCATCAAGAAAACAAGAAATAAGTATGGTGCTTAATGAAGCTGTGGATAAACCATCATAATACATCCATCACACATGAAGAGAATTCATATTAATACCATCATTGCAACAGTCATCATATTGATACCAGTGAAAGAGAGGAATGTGTGCAAAAATGGTTTTACAGTAAATTAGTTTCAAAGCCTATTTGATTCGGGGTCTTTGAGAGTTATCGAAGACAATAACATCAAACTCAAGTACCCCCCTTCTAACCATTCTAGTTGGCCCTAACCTAACTTGATCAACTAGGTTAGAGTGTCCTTGAGACCATTTTAAGGTGTTGGAGAAGGTTAGTTGTTATTGCTCTGTGGATTTGAAATAGAAACAAAGGGAAACAATAAATCTGTGCTAAGCAATTAATAACATAGTTGATATTATGTCAAGTTGATCAATACTTTTTGATTTAAGTAGTAGTTGATTTGTACAAAAAATAAATTCATGTAAGAGGTGACAATCAAATAGTTTCTATATGAACCATGTGTAGCTTACTATAACCCTTTGCCCATCTAATGATGTAATTTCCCTAATTTAGCTACTATAAAGAAGAAAAATGATGTACATAACACACAACAAACATAGAAACAATTCTAAAAAAGAATTTTTAAATGGCTTTCTTGCTCATTATTGAAACCCTTATTGTCTCTTCTCCTTGTTTTCCATCTGTTATTGTTGGTTTGTCATTATTTGTTGGATCCTTGGTAGCTGGTTCACCTTATTTTTTGTTGATAGTCATTTTTAGTTCATAGTCTTCTAGTGGCTTATCTTCTATTTTTCTACCAACGAATGGTGGTTCCCTTGTTGCTATGGAATTACCACCTTTGGGATTTGGTTCTTTCAAAATGAATTTTGTTGTTTCCTCCCCAACTTATTTTCTTCTTTTCCTATTCTTCCATCTCTTAGGGGTAAACCCTTGGGTTGTTCTTATTCAATCTCTACCATTATTTGTAGGGAGAATGTGTTGTATAATGAATAATGTTTCTCCAAGTGTGCTCTTATTTTCAGGTTCAATATTTTATGTTCGTTCCTTCCTGATTTACTTAAATGGATTTTAGATTCTTGGAGGCCCATTATTGAGGATGGATTGAGATTTATCCTACTACTATGGGTTTTATGTGGATTCTTTTCAAATTGAGGAAGATAGGACTAAAGTGTTTGAAGAAGCATTTATTTGTGGGGAAATCACTCTCTTTCTCTTAGGCCTTGCTTCCCTTCCTTCAACTCTCCGATTGAATCAATAGTATTATCCCTAGTTGGGTTATACTTCCTTATTTGCCTCTATAGTTTTGGACTAGAAGTCTTCTTTTGATTCTTTTGGTAATGATATTGGAAGGTTTTTTATCAGACAGTTAGCAAGTTAGTTAAAGTTTGGTATCGATTTCTTGGGAGAACAGGAGTTGTTTTTAGGATGGATTCTCAAGAGGAGAAGGGGGGAAGTTGAGTGGAGATGTATGGATTTGAGTGTGTAATGTTTCAAGCAATAAACAATTAATTCTCTGGATTTCCTTAGTTCTCTATCTCGTGAGTTTAGTGGAACACACTAGTGTATTTAAATGCTTCTTTTCACATGATCTTAGTTAAGTTGTGATTTAGGAACATTGACTCACCTTATACTTATACATTTCAGCATTTATTTCACATTTCTTGTTATTACAGCCAAGAAATAGATAGGTGTTGTGTAAACAATGATTGGTTTTGTAGGAATAGTCAGCAAATAAAGGTTGAAACCCCATAATGTGTAAGGCACTCCCACCCTTGTATTGACTGTGGTTTGGTGGGAGATCCCAATTATGTATTGAATGTATTAGATCTTGTTTTGAATGTAGGGAAGGATGCTAGTGGATGAGGAAAAAGGAAAAGCCTGGTAAAGTCCAGTGAAGAATGAAGAAAATGGGGTGTTAGGCAACACCAGTCATGGTTGGAAGTGATTTGATGGATGGAGAGGATAGTTAAGAGTTGGAAAGGTCCTTTGGGATGCATTATATGGTTTTATAACCTTGATTAGAGTTGTGAGTGGTTTGGAAGGGTATTTTCTACAAAACCCTTGATTTCTAGCCCAAGAAGTGAGGGTTTGGTGAATGGGACAGGAGGGTTTGGTGTTGTCAAATTTAGAAGAAACCCTATTCCCTAGGATTATTTCTCAAATCCTATGACTAATTCTTCACAAATATTATGTTATGTACCTCTAAATACAACTCCAAATGTATGAATGAAAGAAGAAAATGTTATCTCGATTGGAAAATGATGACAGTTGTATTCAAAGGAGACTGAGTTGGAACACTAGCAGAACCATTCAGAATGGTCTCCGAATGACAGTGTATGTTATTGTTAGCATTTGGAGGTAGGAAGAGGTGACTATCACATATATGTCTATTCATATAGCGTCAACAAACCCGCGACATGTATCAACAGTGATGTTGAAAGAAAACTAAGAAGGGGCTGTTTGTGTTTACAGATTTAGGTGATATTGAAGACTCTTATGACTGTAATCAACCTTTGAAAATAGAAATAGGGAAAGGCATAATAAATGTGTGTACACAATGACAGTCCTACAAGTTGAAAGAATTCAAACCGGGTCTAGGAAGACCCGCCAGGCATGAACAAACAATGACTACAAATTTTTGAACCCTAGAAATGCTACAAATTGAATGCAAAAAAATATAAATGCTGCACAAGAAATTTTTCAAAGATTAAAAAACTAGAGGTGAGTGTATTTGTTATAGATGAAGAGTGGTTCTTACTGGTGGAGTCAAGGCTAGGTGATGCATAGGCGGTGGATTGACATAAAATCCCTTTTCTTTCACCTCTGCTTTGCCGCACATGGAATATAAAACAAAACAAAACAAAATGAAATCCCTATGTTTTTTTTAAAGTTATATTCTCATGTTGGTCGGAGTTTTGACAACCTATCATGGTTGTCGAAATACTGACCAACACAGGAATGGATTAAAAAAAATTCAAATTTTTCCTTCTATAAACCGACCAAGGAAAACCATTTTAATGCTTGGTTGGAAATGTTGGTCTAAAAAGTGGGTCTAATGTACTAGTGAAATGAAGATGTCGGGTTATGGCACAAGAGGTTATGTCATGTGAACTTGGAAAACATGGTTAATATTAGTAAGAAGAGGAAAGTTAGAGGTTTACCAAGTATATTCAAACCTGTCCATGTAATGTGCAAACAATGTCAAATGGGTAAGATGTCAAAGTCTAGTTTCAAGAGAAAACATTACTCATCTAATGTTATTTTGGAGTTAGTTCATACTAAATTATGTGGACCAATGAGAACTTAGAGTTACTATGGAGATAGATATTTTATCTTATTTGTTGATGATTTCTCTAGGATGATGACTGTCATGTTCTTAAAAGAAAAATCAAAAGCTTTAAACATGTTTAAAATGGTACATAGAAAAAGTGGAAAGAGGAAGTGGTAAGGAATTGAAATGCTTAAGGTCAGATAGAGGTGGTGAATTCATTTATGATGAGTTGACTATTTTTTTAATGAGCATGGAATAAAAAGATAGGTATTTTCACCGAGGACACCCCATCAGAATGGGATTGCTGAAAGAAGGAATCGATCAATTGTTGATTGTACTAGAACACTAATGATTGAAAAGGATGTTGCAAAAATTTACCGAAGAGAAGGTATAAGTGATGTTGTTTACACACTGAACCAAGTTCAACTGAAGAAAGAATCAAACAAGACACCTTATGAGCTATGGTTTGGTTACACACACCTAATGTGAGTTATTTCAAAATATTTGGAAGTAGATGTTACATTCATGAAAGATGATAGAAATGAAAATTTTGATTCAAAAGGTGATGAAGGGATATTTCTAGGTTACTCTACTAAAAGCAAGGCCTATAAATGTCTGAACAAGGATACTAACAAAATGATTGAAAGTGAAAATGTAAGAGTTGATGAGTTTGCAAAAAAGAATGATAAAGAAAGTAAGAAAGAAAATGAAGACTATGGTAGATTTATTTATATTGAAGAACCCAAAAATCTACCCGAGCAACAGCTAGAGTCACTGAGCAGTAGAGTAATGCTATTGAGAAACAATCTATATAGATTGAGGAACAACAAATATTTACTGATGATAATGATGATCATGCACCAAGTGGAGAACACATTGAAGAACTGAGATCTAAACATGTACTTGCAAAGTATGTGAGAAGACACCATCCACAAGATCAGATAATCAGAGACAAAGGAGAAGGAATGATGACTAGAAGTAAGTTAAGAAACAACACATGTTTAGTTTGTGAATTTGAGCCTAAAATTGTTAGAGATGCATTGAAAAATGTTGAATGGATTAAGGAAATGAATGAATAAATTAAGAAAATATGAAAAAACAAGACATGGACATTGGTACTGAGACCTAAATAAAAAAATGTGATTTGAACAAAATGGATATTCAAAAACAAATTAAATAAGAATGGAGATGTAACAAGGAACAAAGCAAGACTAGTTTGCAAAGGTTATGAGCAAGAAGAAGGAATTGAATATGGAGAAAATTTTGCTCCCATTGCTAGACTTGAAGGAGTGAGAATACTACTTGCATATGCTACTTACAAATGATTTAAGGTATATCAGATGGATGTAAAATATTTATTTTTGAACAAGATACTTGAAGAGGAGGTATACATTGAAAAACCTGAAGGTTTTATTGAATCTAATCAGAATAATATGGTATGTAAGCTACACAAGGCACTATATGGACTGAAGCAAGCATTGAGATAATGGTATGAAAGACTGCATTCTTATCTCATAAGAATTGGATTTTTTAAAACAAGTGATGACAAAAATTTGTATTTGAAATGTGAAACTGATGATAAGATTCTTATTGCTGAAATATTTGTTGATGATATAATATTTGGACGTCATGATAACCTATGTAAGTCTTTTGCTGATGAAATGAGAAAAGAGTTTGAAATGTCAATGTTTGGAGAGATGAAATTCTTTCTTGGTTTGCAAATACAACTGCTGAAGGAAGACATTTACATCACACAAGAAAAGTACATCAAAGAAGTCTTGAAGCCATTCGGTATGGAAGATTCAAAACTAGTTGCTAAACCTATGGTAACCACATGCAAGCTGACAAAGGATGACAAGTCAACTGAGGTAAATCAAACCTTATATAGATCAATGATTGGCAAGATGATGTATACAATGCATAGTAGATTGGATATTGCACATGATGTTGGAATTGTGGCTAGATTTTCTACTAATCCTAAAGACTCACACATGACTGTTGTGAAAACAATTTTGAGATATTTGAAGGACACTAAAAATTATGGATTATGGTATAAGAAAGAAGGCAATTTTGAACTAAAATTTTACACTAATGCTGATTGGGATGGAAACATTGATGATAGAAAAAGTACTACAGGTGGAGCATTCTTTTTGGGAGAAATATTAGTAACATGGATAAGTAATAAATAAGGATGTGTTTCTTAGTCCATTGGTGAAGCAAAATATGTTGCTGCTACTGCTAATTGCTCAAATATTGCATGAATAAAGAAATTATTAGAAGGTATGAATGAGGAGATCATTGATCCAATGATAATCTATTGTGATAACACAAGTGCTATTAATATTTTAAAGAAGCTAGCAATGAATACAAAGACAAAGCACATATCTATTAAGTATCACTATTTGAGGGAGAAAGCTCAATAAAAAAAAGTCGAATTGGAATATGTGAAATCACAAGAGCAACTGTTGATATATTCACAAAACACTTATCGAAGGATACATTTGAATACTTGAGAAGTAGACTAGGAGTCCATCCCCTGTCGAATAGTCACTAAGGTGATATGGGGTTGCATCAACCTGTACTTTATTAGAAAATATAATGATGTTGATGCATGATGTTCACACTTTGGGATTATTAGGGTTGTGGAGAAGGAGGAGGAGGAGATGGTAGACAAACTAAAAATAATAATATTTGTACATGTAAGGTACAAGAATTTGAACTGAACAACAAATATACTGAATTGGCTACTGAAGAGCTGATTACTTTTGGCATTGCTGTCAAAGGGAGAGATATTGCATGAAATATTAAGAAAAATCTACATGGAGAGAGATTACACAAAGGGAGAGAGATACATGAGATATCAGTTAGAAGTGAAGCTAATCAAAAGGAAGAGTCTATGCAGAGATGTTGTATAGTGATTAAACATTTTAAAAGCCTTACCGAGTCACAACATATAAGACAAAGTTGTAGACACTTAAGATGCTTGGTATTCTATGAGATATTTCATATTGTGTTTCCATCAATACCAAAGAGAGAGATTGACATACTACAACTGATTGAATACTTGGAAGGGTCGAAGCAAAAAAATTAATGATGGAGATTAAGATGCAAAATCTATGGCTAAGAAGAAAATGGTTTATCATATCTATTTAAGGAGTCAAAAGATTCATAATGGAAAAAGTGCATGTGAGAAGAAGATTGCATTCATGTGAAGCTGGTTAGATAGGTTGAAGTTAGAACTGAGAAATTATGCAGACAACATCAAGTGTTAGAGAAAGGAATTAATTGAGCATAATAGAGTTGGAGGATAGAAGGAAATTGAAGAGATTATGATGGCCAGAGTTATATTGAGCTTAGCATAGATCTGAAAATGTGCAGAGGAAGTTGTATTTGAATGAAATCATTTACTGTTGCATTCTAACCATCACTACAGATAAATCGCTTAACTGAGTGGGACTTAATAACTTTTGTTTATTTCATCATGACATTCAATGAATGTTGATTGTTTTCTTATTGATCCCAAGTGAATGTATGGTCACAATGAATTGTTAGTGATAAATCCTCTAACAAGGTCACACCTTACAATGTATTTTGTAACCTTTAATAGGGTTGGCCCTTAATTGAGCTCACTTTAGAAGAGTGTAATTATTTTGAGTATCGGTCCTAGGTGGCTTTTCCCCTAACATGGTTTCCACGTTAAAAATCAAGTGTTATATGTGTATGGATGTGATGATTTTTTATTTTCCTTTACACATTACATTTATTGGTTTGATCAGTATATAAACTAGTTAATTTACTGGTATTCAATTAATGAACAAAAATGCACAAATAAAGTTTTACCGAGTTATTTAGATTAATTAAAGGATTTGTTTTATACATATGGTAGTATGTGGGGCTATAGGATAATTAGAATTAACTAATTCACCTCCCTCTTAGTTATCTAACAAGGAATAGGGGCAGAAATAATCAAGCTTGATTACAAATGTGATCATGTTATGTCTATAATAGGGAGAGGTGGGGAGAAAGAGGGAGAGATATGGATCTAAAGAGGGATATATAATATGGGGAAGAGAAAGGGAAATACGGGATGAAGATATAGAGGGAGATAGAGATAATGATGTTAGTGGAGATAGAAAAGTAGAGTGATGTGGAAAGGAGAGGAAGAGATAAAGAGAGAGAAGATGGATATATAGAGATGGAAGAGATAAATACACAGAACTTGTTTACATATATGATAAGGATATAAGTTTGGAGGACACTCATAAATTTTTTGAGCATATGAACAAAAGAAGAATGAGATGACAACTCATGGAGTGCAATTATTTTTACTATTGCATACCAGGAAGGAGAAAGAAAGGAAATGAAGATTAAGTTTTTATTACAAGTCATCAAATTAAATTATTTTTTCTAGACCAAAGTAGGTAAATTAGATTGAATCAACCAATATATTTTCACATATATGATTAATGGTTTGAGCCTAAAATTTAATTTGACTCCCTTAAAGAAGCTCCAACTCATAGGAAACTTCTCCTACTCTCCATACCACCTTGTATGGTCCACATAAGAGAGTCTTGATCTATTCAACACTTTTCCTCTTCCAAGAAGACTATTTGTATGACTATAATCAGAGGTAGAATAAATATCCCATGTCAAAACTCTGCTCAATCTTGTGTTAATAAATGTACATATTTTTTTGATTCTGGGTCTACCGTAGATTATCCTTGGAAGACCAAAGGATATCAAGACTCTCTTGCAACCACTCCTTGGCCCTTGGTGCTTGAATATATCCCAATGCCAAATCCACAAATGATGTAGCCTCATATCCATAAAGAGCCTTGAAAGGTTTCATTCCTATAGCCATATGATAGGTAGTTTTGTAGTAGTGCTCTCCCAAATGAAGCTAATGAATCCATGATTTCTATTGCTTTTCTATGAAGTTCCTCAAGTAGCCCTCCAACCACTTGTTCATAATATTATTCTAACCATCCATCTAATGATGATAGCTTGTACTTGGTGACAACTCAACGGCTACCAATTGAAAACATTCCACCCAAAAGGCACTAAGGAAATGGTTGTCTCTATTACTAACTATGTTTTATGGAAAACCATGCAAATGGAACACCTCTCGAAAGAATAACTCTGCCTTTGGGACTGCCCAAAACTCCCTAATAATGGAGAAGAAAAGTGCATATTTTCTCAATTGATCCACAACAACATATAAATACAATCCTTACCCTAAACCTTAGGAAGTGTGGTGATGAAATCCATTGAGATACTCTCCTATTTCTTATTAGGAATTGCCAAGGGCTGGAGTAATCCAGCTAGCAAGTTATGCTCATATTTATTTTGTTGGCAAGTGGAACACTCCTTGACATAATGTAGTACATCATCCTTGAGGCCTTTCCAAGTGAAACTCTCACAAATTTATTATAGATCTTAAGGTATCATGGGTGTCTTTCCAACAATGAATTATAAATCTCCCTTAAGATCCTCTCCTTCATCTATGATTTTTCCACCAAGTAGATCCTATCCTTGTAGTAGATGAAATCATCCACCACCTTGTACCTATTTCACAAAATTTGATCATTCAATAACTGACAAAAAAAAGTGTTATTGTAGTACTTGATGAAAAAATGATCCCTCCAATCAACTAGAATATATGATAGTGAACATTTGGAAGGTCTCCTAAATAATACATGAACAACCAAATTCTTCTTCCACTTCACATTCTCAATGTGAAAATCATATGCATGGATTTTTCTCACCCATTTATGTTTCCTCTCATTCAAATCCTTCTTCTCCAAGAAATATCACAAACTATTGTAGTTGGTCCTCACCATAAATATTTACCCAACGAGGTATTACCAAAACTTGGCCAACAATGTGCATGATTAAGATCATCTCCTTATCATAGATTGAATATAATCATTTGAATCACAAGAGCTTCTGGCTCTCAAAAGTAATGGGATGATAGTCTTGTACCAAGATTATGCCAATGTCCTTCACCTAACACATCACACTCAACGACAAAGGGTCTAATGAAGTTTGGTAGTGCTCAAACTTGACAAGTACTCATGACTTCCTTTAGCCTAACAAAAGCTTTGCATGTCTCCTCATCCCAATGAAATGATCCCTTCTTCGGGATATCTATCAATAGTCTCCCTACTTACAAAAACACTTTCACAAACCTACTATAGTAACTACACAGTCCAAAATAATCCATGCAGCTCTGTGAGGGTCCTGGGAGTTGATAAATTGAGAATCTTCTGAATCTTCTATTGATGTACCTGAACTCCTTAGGCGTTGATGACATGTCCCAAGTGTAAGATATCAATCATCCAAAATTCAAATTTGGACCTCTTCACAAATAATTACTCTGACTTCATGATCCCTAATACTTCATACAAATGCATCAGATGTTCCATCCACATCATGTTGTAAATAAGCATCTCATCAAAGAGTACACCAACAAAAATTACATAATTTCTTGTTGAAGATGTGGTTCATGCAAGACTAGAAAGTGGAAAGAGAATTGGTCAATCCAAATGTCATGACCAATAACTCTTAGTGTTTGTAGTCACAACATAATGTTGTCTTCACTATATCTTTCTCCCTCATGCAGATCTGGTGATACCTAGATCATAGACCAATATTGGAGAAATAGATTTCTAGGAGTAGCTCATCCAATAACTCATTGATCCTCCAGATGGGGTATTTATTCATGATTCTCTTCTCATTCAATGCTTGATAGTCAATGTACTTCTTGAGAGTCGCATCCTTCTTCACCAAAACTACCAAAAATGCAAATGGACAGGAGCTAGGCTTGATCTAACCTTTGTCGATAAGCTCCTAGATTGTCTTCTTTATCTCTTCCTTGAACTTCTTTGGATGGAGATAGTGAGTAGTGATGACTGGATTGGATCTCTCCTCCAACTCAATCATGTGCTCAAAACCTCTATGTGGGGTAGTCTCAGTGGAATCAATACAAAGACCAAACTATGCATGCCCAATATGACTTGAATATCATCATCATGTTAGTATGCTTGTTTCCCACTCAAAAGTTTGGTCAAAACCAAACATTGTGCTACCCAAAAGACTTCATCATGTTGTAAAATTGCTTCCATCCACTTTTCCAAGGTCTCCCTTAGATCCCTGATGGAAATTCCTCTCAAGACCACCTTCTTGTTGTCCACCTCAAATGATATCTCCACCCTCTTAAAACTTTTTGTATACTTCTTAAGAGTCTCTATCCAATGAATATGACATATTTATCATCC
Organism: Chamaecyparis obtusa; assembly: GCA_027943335.1. Lineage (NCBI taxonomy): Eukaryota > Viridiplantae > Streptophyta > Pinopsida > Cupressales > Cupressaceae > Chamaecyparis > Chamaecyparis obtusa. The sequence goes on from BSBK01001219.1 coordinate 1,576,803, forward strand.
ATGTATTTATCACTATATATTTCTCCATGGTATTGCTAAGTCATGGGACTAAATTCAAATATGGTAGTAAATCTCCTATAGAAACCTTGACTTTGAACCCCTCATGTTCCACCTTATGCATACCCCTCGTAGTGACAAGTGGAAAATTGATATAATTAAGTGTGGCTCCTATATTAAGCATGACTACAACTTGCTACCCTTGGAGTGTGCCTTAAACTTGAAAAAAAATACATCTCAAAGTTCCAAAAACTAGAGCAATGGTGCCTCCCCTCCTCACAATTGTGGAAATCCTCTCCACGTGATTGGTTTCCTCTTTAGTTTCTTATTATTGTATGCCAAAATTTTCACTCTCCTTATTATCAAACACTACCTTGATGTAATGGTTCTTTCCTTTGTTTAAGCATCAGTGACCTGATTCTCAAGGCTCCTCGCATGTGAAGAAAACTTTTCTCCTTCTCAATTCTTATCTCGTGGCTTCATCCATCGAGGGCTTCTTTGAAAATGGTTTCTTGTCTCATGATGTTGACCATTAAGGGCTTCTTCAAAAGTGGTTTGGCATGTGTGTATCTCCTAGAGGAAGAGGATGAAGTAGCCATGTCACATGTCTTCTTGATTATTGTTGTGACTCTACTGGGGTTGAAACCTTTAATCCAACCTTAAGGGGCTCCATCAACCCATCCATGAATAGCACTAATAGTATCCTCTCAGAATTATCAATAACCAACATTGATAGCCTCTAAAATTATGTTGAGTAATTTTCCACCAGTCTAATATGTCTCAATTGTGCCAACTCCTTGAAGTGGAGTTCTAGATCATTCCCATCAAAGAGATCAATGATTTTCTCTATAAAATTAGTGTATGAAGTGACTCGATCATTATCAAGGGTGACTATCCCATGGTTCCACCACTTGTAAGAAATTCCCTCCAAGTGTAGAACTCCAAATTTAATTTCTTCGTCTTCAAGCATCAGATTGAGCTAGAATTACGTATCCACTTTTTTTTACCCATGCTCTTATTGATGTCTTTTCAGACCCATCAAAATTAGATAGGTTCAACTTGTTGATCTTATACTTAGTGTCATTATTGTGATGACCATTACTTTTAGAATATCTCACCCACAATGCCGCATAATCCTTAAAGTGTAGTTCTACTATAAATCTAACGTCAAACCAATCTTTCCTTAACTAATCTTACATCTCGAAGAAGGTAGCCTCTTATTCTATATGTTGTTTGGACCTTTGAGGAAACCTTAGCATCAATTGGAATATGTGGGAATTATTTGTAGGGGGCCTCTCATTGAAAGAATTATCTTTGTGCCCATTAGTAATTTCTATTTGTCATTCCTTCCATCAAAAGACAAATTGTTTCACCAATTTTTTGTTTTCCTCTCGCTAAAGTCTATCCAAGATGTTGTTGACCTCTTGTTATCTCCTATAACAATATCATTTTTTTGCTCAATTCCCCATCCCATCCAATGATTGGGATCTCCTCATTTGTATCCATTGTTTCCCAATAGGTTGGCAAGATCACGATCTCTGATACCACTGTAATATACTAATCATAATTTGACACTAAAATGTAATGAAAACCAAACTCAACCTTCTAGGTACCCACTCTGCCTTTTACTATCACAATCATAGAACACTTAGTTGACACTCTACCCACACACTCATACAAAAAACACACTTGGCCTTTGGCACTCAACCTTCGACACTTAACACTTTTAATTGATATGATTCAACTATATGGTTCACAAATGCAAAATATATTATTTCTGATGATTAAAGTCTTAACCTAGAGCAATCATATATATATGCTAGTAGCAGTTGCAGCAACATGGAAGATATTTTATGATTTTTAATGTTTATATATATGACACAAAAATCAAATAAAATCAAATTGTTAGGGCAACAATTAGGTTTAATGTTGTAAAATCAAATAAAAAATTAGTAGTAGGTTTATGGTTAAAAATTATTAAAATTATTTGAATTAGAGTAAGATTTAGGGTTAGTATGACATTTAACCTTACAATCTCACTTAGGGTCAATGGTAGGGACATGGTTATAATTAATTCAAATGGTTTCAACTTATGAGTAGTATAATGTTAACAGTAAGAGTTACAGTTAGGGTGAGGGGTTGGGGTTAGGGTTAGGGTTAGGGATAGGGTGAGATTAAGGATGTGGTTAGGGATATGATGTTAGGTTTACAATTAGGATTAGTATCATATTTAGTGTAATATTAAGGTTGAAGATTAGGGTAAGGGGTTAGGGTTACTAATACAGTGAGGGTTAAAGTAAGATTAATGATAGGATGAAAAGTGTTGAGTTTGGATTAGTATTAGGGTTAGAATATTGGTTAAGGTTAGTATGAAAAATAGGGTCAATAGTTAAATTAGGTTTGGTGTTTGGGTGTGATGTTTAGAGTTACAAAAATAGTAATATGTTAAGATCTAGGGTGTGGGTAGGGTTAAGATGTAGGTTATAGACTTAGAATTAGTATCATATGTAGTGTTACATGTAGGGTTAGGGTTGGGGTTCATATTATAATCTCTGTGACTAGGTAGTGTTACATGTAGGGTTAGGGTTAGGGTTAGTTTAAGGTTGTGTGCAATGTTAGGATGTATAGTTTATAGTTAGGGTTAAATCATATGTAGTGTTAGCTATAGGGTTAATATTAGAGTTTGCGTGAGAGTAAGATTATGGATGTAGTTAGAAATGGGATGTAGGTTATAGAGTTAGGATTAAAGTATCATAGTTGGTAATACAATTTAGGATCTTGTTTACGGTGCAACATGATAATTATAATTAGAGTCACATTTAACGTTAACATTTAACATAGGGTCAATGGTAGGGACATGGTAACAACTAACTTAAATGGTTACCATAAATTATAATGTTAACGATGAAAAATTAGAGTTAGGGTTAGAGTTATGATTAAGGTTAGGGTTTAGTGTTAGGGGTAAGATGAGAGTAAGGTCATGGTTAAGGATAGGATTCTATGTTTATAGTTAGGATTAGTATCATATTAATGATTAGTATAACCGTTATGTTTACCATTTTACCTAGGGTAAATGACAAGGTTATGGTTATGATTAGGGTTATGGCTTAATCTTAGGAGTAGTATTATGTGAATGGTTACAATTACAGTTATGATTGGTATCAAGATTACTGTGTCATACTAATGTTGTGGTTTGAGATAGGATGTTATGTTTATAGTTACATGGTGTATCATATTTAGTGTAACATTAAGGGTAAAGATTAGGGTAAGGGGTTAGGGTTAGCATTAGGGTTAGTAATATGGTCAAGATTAGTAATAGTTGCTATTACATTTAGGCTAGTGTTACATGTAGGGTTAGGGTTAGGGTTAGTTTAAGGTTGTGTGCAGTGTTAGGATATACCGTTTATAGTTAGGGTTAAATCATATATAGTGTTAGCTATAGGGTTAATATTGTTAGATTAGGTGAAAAACCAATCTCCCAAGAACACCTGCATGCATAACCTTGTCACATGGAAGAAACAAAGAACAGAAAGTAAGAAAATCATGGAGGCCAAAAAGCCAGAGACATCATATGCACATTCAAAAAATAATCTATTATGAATAATGCATTGAGTTGCTGAAAAATACAAAGAGGGAATCCTTATAAAAGGATACCAAAACCCTAAAGGAGAAAACCCTAAAGAATAATAAGATACCTAAGTCTAACTTAAGTGTAGAGAATAATAGACTAATAATTAAATAAATAAATTATTAGCTATAATATGACTACTCTAACACCCCCCCTTAAGTGTAACTTAGGGAGAAGCTAAACAACTAAGGACTAAAAGATGCATGAAAACTAAAATGCATGAAAAAGTAATGGGTCCCGGCAACAAGGCCTGATCAGGTACCCAAGTACAAGAAATAAACTAGATGAAGGAAACAAAGCCACCAATATAGGGAATGTCCCAGAGAAAGGAACAAGAAAGAGCATGAAGCATCTCTGAAGCATGAAGCTGTAAACACTGTCAGAAGAAACTACTGGAACCCCCACTGAAATAGTGCATGACCAGGTAGAGAAGACAAAGTCTGAAGAGCTGATCAATCGAAGAGGTGACCTCCAAAATAGGGATGAACGAGAGTCTATATAGTAGATGAACCATCTCACCGAAATGCATAGGTGCCTAACCACTGCATCCACCTAGTATATAGGAACAAGAACTGAATATGTAGATCACTCAACCGAACCAAGGAAGCAATAGAACCAATAGGTGAACCCCCCCCATAATGCTGAACAGGGAGAGGGGTGACAGGAACACTAAAATGCAATGCCAGAAACATCTGCAAGAAGAAGAATCAGGAACACCAACAGTGCAATAGAAGTACAAGCACAGGATAAAGGGCGGTGTCACAGACACACAACATGGGCTAATGTCATGGAAGGTACACTCACTTGACAAAGGTGGATGAGCACAAAAGGCAAAAATATCATAACCCCCCATGGCACTTTATAACTGAGTGCGAATACAAACAAACACAAGGTGTACAAGATCCTAGATATGCAAAAGTAGGCACTTTATCTCAGTGCGTTTACAGAAAAGAAATGCAACAGAAGAGAAGCATACAATGCTTAGAAGTTAGAAAGAAGAGTGAGCCAAAAGAATAGAAGAAGAGATCCCAGGACTTGTAGAACCCAAGTAATCTGCCAGAGTGCAAAAGTGCAAAACTCAGAGGAGAGAAAACCTGGAGCAGAATCTGGATAAAAGACCCCTACAACTGAATAACTCACAGAACCAACTTTCCAATGATATCTGGTGAGCCCAAAAAAGAGTCTGGATGAGTGAGATATGGCTCCCAGAAGGCAAAAAATGAACATCACCTTTGACAAAAAAAAACATTGTCAAACTAGCAGATCCAAGAACTCTAACCTCCCTAATCGGAAAGATCTCGAAAAGAGATTTCCGATGATATAAAGAAGTCCAAAAAAGACCCGCGTATGCTCAAGATATTGTAAAAAAGGCCCAGTTACCCCTAAAAATAGAGCCCTAAAAAAAACATGCAAGTTTTTTTAAAAAAAATTTAAAAAGCATGCTTGCTGACATCAGCAGGGGGCCTGGGGGCTGAATCAGTAAGCCTGTGGTCACGTGGGGACCAGGGGTCTGGTGCTAGGTGCTGAGGGCCAAGGGCTGGTCCCCCATAGGAACAGCAGTCTGGTGGAGTGGCGGAGACAGGGCCGCAGGCGGGCGGTGAGCGGCGGACTGCGGCGGGGCTGCGGCCGGAGCTGGGCCGGTGGGCAGTGGGGGGGGCCGCGGCAGCGGTGGGGCTGCAGCGGCTTTGCAGAGGGTAGCGGCTCTGTGGAGGCCGCGGGGTGGCGCCCGGGTGGCCGCTGGGCGGCATTCGGGTGGCTGGCCCTCAAAAAAAAATTTAAATTTTTTTTGAAAAAAAAAATCGCCGTCTCGATCCGCATGCCAGGCCGTACGGCGTGGTACCAAATTTTTTTTTGCCTCAAATTGCAAAGGTGTCCAAAATGGACAAATTTTATATGGATTCTGGGGTTTTGGGCCTTCTGGACGCAATGGTGGCATCTGTTTTTGCTCAAAATACCCCCAATTTTTTTTTTCTTTTTTGCAGGCAAAAAAGAAATAAAAAATAACATCCTACAAAGAATACCAGAACTGAAATTTTTTGAAACCCTCCTGCTTCTGAATCACTTCAACAAGACACGAACATCGAGCAGCAAGATGGCTCTGATACCATGTTAGATTAGGTGAAAAACTAATCTCCCAAGAACACCTGCATGCATAACCCTATCACATGGAAGAAGCAAAGAACAGAAAGCAAGAAAATCATGGAGGCCAAAAAGCCAGAGACATCATATGCACGTTCAAAAAATAATCTATTATGAATAATGCATTGAGTTGCTGAAAAATACAAAGAGGGAATCCTTATAAAAGGATATCGAAACCCTAAAGGAGAAAACCCTAAAGAATAATAAGATGCCTAAGTCTAACTTAAGTGTAGAGAATAATAGACTAATAATTAAATAAATTAATTATTAGCTATAATATGACTACTCTAACAAATATTAGGGTTTGCGTGAGAGCAGGATTATAGACGTAGTTAGCGATGGGATATAGGTTTTAGTGTTAGGATTAAAGTATCATACTTGGTAATATAGTTTAGGATCTTGTTTACAGTTTAACATGATAATTATCATTAGTATCACATTTAACTTAGGGTCAATGGTAGGGACATGGTAATAGCTAACTTGAACGGTTACCATATTACTGTAATTATAATGGTAATGATAACAAATTAGAGTTAAGGTTAGGGTTACGATTAGGGTGAGGGGTTAGTGTTAGGGGTAAGATGAGAGTAAGGTCATGGTTATGGATAGAATTATATGTTTACATTTAGGATTAGTATCATATTAAGGGTTAGTATAACCGTTATGTTTACCATTTTACCTATGGTAAACGATAGGGTTATGGTTATGATTAGGTTTTAATTTTAACCTTAGGAGTAGTATTATGTGAATGGTTACAATTATAGTTATATTTAGTATGAAGATTACTTTGTCATACTAAGGTCATGGTTTGGGATAGGATGTTATGTTTATAGTTATGTGGTATATCATATTTAGTGTAATATTAACAGTAAAGATTAGGGTAAGGGGTTAGGGTTAGAATTAGCTTTAATAATATGGTCAAGTTTAGTAATAGTTACTGTTACATTTAGGCTTACAACTGGGGTTAGAGGTTAGAGTTACAGTTAGGGGTAATCTTAGGGTAACTGTTATAGAAATATAATGAACATAGATAGCGATGAGATGTATGGTGTACATGTATGATTTGTATCGTACTTAGTAGTATAGTTGCATCGTGTTTAGTAGTACAATTATAGTTAGGGTTAGGGTTAGGGTTATATTTAGAGTTTTAGTAAATTTTTAGTAAAGTTAGGGTTCAAAAAGATGGTTCAGAGTTAGGTGTACTATTAGTATATTGGTTACATGCAGAGTTAGGATTACGATAATCATTCTTTTTAATTTAACATCATGGTAAGGGTTAAGATATAGTTTTATTTTAGTTTTCATTTCATACTTAATTTCAATACTTTATTTTATATAGTTTTGAGATTTAGTTTTAATACTTAGAGATAGGGTTAGGGTAAGGGTTAGAGTTAGTTTAACGCCATGGTAAGGGTTAGGATGTAATGTTCACAGTTAGGTTTAAACCAAACATAGTATTATGGTTAAGGTTAATATTTGGTTGACTGCTATAATAAGATTAGGGATGTGGTTATCGATTGGGTATAGGTTTTAAAGCTAGCATTAATATAATAGGTAGTGTGATATTTAGGTGTAGGGTTGGAGTATATGGTTAAGGTAAGGGTTTGGTATAGTTTTATAACATTGATTAGGGTTAGGTTAGAAGTAGAAATATATAAGATGCACTTTATAATTAATTCCTCACATTTACTTGGCACATCCATTGAAGGAATAAATATTAGAAATACAAAGTTCAACAAAACATGTTGCAAAACCTTGCAAGTATAGGTGTAAACATAGGTCGAATAGTCAAAACTATTTATTTTTTATCTTGTTCATGAAACTTACATAGATGAAAGGGGAAATATAAGTCCCAATATAACTATTTAGATGAAGTAAGAAGTGGGGTGAACCCACTATAGTGGGTTACACTTTTTTTCCTGAATGGATACTGAACTGTACATTTTGAAAAAAACTTTCAGATTCAAATGCACATTGTCGTTAATCCATTTGAAATCGGAAGATGAAGTAAATTAGAGTCTTTTAGAATTTTTTGTCTAGATTATAAATATATTTTTTATTTTTATTTTTGAATTGATTTGAATGGCGTTTTCTTTCTCCCAGACAAACTGGTATGTTGTTGAAAACGTCATTTTCAAAGAGTTACATTATTTTCATAGAGCATACCTTTTTTTCTAAAATAGATATAAATTTAATTCTTTTGAATTTAGTTTTGTAACATCAATATGGAGGGAATGCAATTTTTTTGATTAAATTATCATGATTATTACATATTTTATTAACGTTTGAAGTTGACTAAATCGTAATTTTGACATACCTTAACTACATAGCTTATAACTTGTTGTGTAATTGTCCAATTTCATTTTTATTTTTTTTGATAGGAAGAGAACTTCAATACCTAGGGCATAGATATTTTATATAATTTTTTTCTCTCATTTACTATTTGTTCATAAGCATCAAACATAGAGGTGGACAAACAATGAAATATCTATGTTTAGTAAAACTAAAAATACAAATTCATAATAAACTTAATATATATTAACATTATAATCATTGTAAATATTTTTCTTAGTTGTACCTTAATACATAGATAGGTTTGTCAAATGGATTCATTTTATTTGCCAAAAGATAAAGCCGAAGTGATTTTTTGTCAGCATTTTAATAGGTGGGAAGGAGACTTCATTGTAGGTATGAATGAAGAGTATATATGTTATATCAATGTTTTTTTTACCTAAGAGAATTTGAGATAACCATTTGTAATTAATTCATTTAAATAGAACCTCTCAAGGCTTAAATCATCATATTTTATAAAAAATATGTTATTTCAGCAAAAATCAGTATGTCTAAAAAAGTGTAACCCACTATTGTGGGGTCACCCAGTGTGAAAGTGTACTAATGATCTAAATTAAAAACAATTCTCCATAATGATGCAAGTACATCACATATTCTTCAAAGATAAAGTTGGTAGTTTGACCCTTATTTGTATAATGATCACGATAGATTGATTTCATCATTGATGGAAATGCATCCACTTTTGCAGGTGTCTCACGCAGAACTTTCACAACATTTTCCATTTGCATTATTTCCAGTTCCTGAACATAATCAATTGATAACATTACGTTCTCCACAACTTTGATTATAGTTGTGAATGAGTCTACAATTATTCATGTACACTTGTCAAATTCAGTCTCAAAGAAATCATTTGAGGCCACCGAAGTAGCTGAGCTTGTAACCATGATGTTTGACTCTCTGTGAGAGGCAACCATAGGTCGAATGGTATCCTGCAAAGTTTTAAACAAACATCACTATATAGAAATAATTAGAATAACCATGTTGCATTTCCATTTGGAACTTTATATGTTACTTATAGTGGAATAGTATGTATTAATTTGTGGAACTTTTTAAATTTAAATTAATAAAAATTTGGGTATGCAACCATGATATAATTTGTATTATTGATACAAATTGAAGCAAAAGTGAATATAATTTCCAAATATGATATAAAAATTTATCGCATAAGAATAATTTAGAATAATTTTGACACAAAGTAGGATATTAATTAATAATGCAGCTTTTAATAGCAATAAATCATTACAGTACATCATTGATTTTCAAGACACTTGAGTCTAATTTCTTCTGCTTTTCTATTAGAAAGTTATTTCCCACTTCTCATTTTTTCATAGAGGTCATATGTGAATGGTGGTATTATTCTCAAGCCTTCTAGAGACTTTACATGAATTAAACCACAAATGACAATCCTGCTCTTTCTCTTGGGCCTATATCAACTGTGGCTTTGGAAAGAGTTAGTCCTTGAGATTTACGAATTGTCAATGCCCATGCGAACCTTAATGGTAACTAAAAGGTTCTACTACTTTGTAATGGTGATATTGGAACTATTTTCAGATGATGGTCATTTATGGTGTTCTAGAATAATTATCAAATTAAATCGTGATATAAGAAGGTAGTTTAGGTGGGGCAGTTCCTTGTTTGTACACAATATTCTGGATACATCCAAACACTCCAATAAAAAGTGTTAGAGTAGTCATATTATATCTAATAATTAATTAATTTAATTATTAGTCTATTATTCTCTACACTTAAGTTAGACTTAGGCATCTTATTATTTTTTAGGGTTTTTACCTTTAGGGTTTTAGTATCCTTTTATAAGGATTCCCTCTTTGTATTTTTTTGACATATTGGATCATAATGAAAGATTCTTTTCATGTGCATATGATGCCTCTGGATTTTTGGCCTCCATAGCCTTCTCTTTCTTTCTGTTATTTGCTTCTTCCATGTGACAGGGTTATGCATGCAGGTGTTCTTGGGAGATTAGTTTTCCACCTAATCTAACATGGTATCAGAGCTTCCCTGCTGCTGCTTGTTCTAGTATTTTTGAAGCAAGTTTTCAGCTCTGGTATTCTCTGCAGGACATTATTTTTTGTTTCTTTTTTGCCTACAAAAAAGAATTTTTTTTAGAGCATTTTGAGCAAAAATGGATGCCACCATTGCATCCAGAAGGCCTGAGATAGCTAGAATCCATATAAAATTTCTTTATTTTGGACACCTTTGCAATTTGAGGCAAAATTTTTTTGGGTACCAAGCAGTACAGCCTGGCACGTAGATAAAGATGATGATTTTCAAAAGAAATTAAAAAAAAATTACTAGGGGGCGACCTCCCGAGTGCCACCTAGTGGCCACCCAGGTGCCACCTCGCAGCCTCCACCGAGCCACCAGCAGCTGCAGGCGCCACCGCGGACCAGCGCCACCAGCGCCCCCGCCGCTGCCCATGGCCTCCGCCACCGCCGCTCCACTCCGGCTAGCTCCGTCGCCCGGCCAGATCTGCTGCGGTCATATGGGGGCCCAGCCCTTGGCCCCCAATGCCTAACGCAGCCCCTTGGTCCCCCAGGTGACTAGGGGCTTATCTCTGTTCAGCCCCCAGGCCCCTGCTGATGTCAGCATGACATCAGCATCATGCAAGTTTTTAAATTTTTTTTTTAAAAAATTGCATTATTTTCAAGGATCTATTTTAGGGGTCATTGGGCATTTTTTTGCGATATCTCAGGCATATAGAATCATAATTGGGCGTGCGATATATCATCAAAAAGATGGTTCCAAGCCCGATCCAAATTTGCTAGTATGGTTTTGTGATTTTGCCATTTTGATGCTCTTTTTTGCTATCAAAGTCAGATGTTCTGTGTGATCATGCCGGTTCTGCCCCCCTGACGCTATTTTTGCTCTATCTGGAGCATACAAAGGTCTTTTTTGGACTTCTTTATATTGTCGGAAAGCTCTTTCCAAGATCTTTCCGATTATGGAGGTTAGAGTTTTTGGATTTTCTATTTTGATAGTGTTTTTTTTCTGTTAAAGGTGATGTTTATTTTTTGCCTTCCGGGAGCCATATCTTGCTCATCTGGACTCATTTTTGGGCTTACCAGATATCGTTGGAAAGCTGGTTTTGTGAGTTATTCAGTTGTAGGGGTCTTTTATCTAGATTCTACTCCAGATTTTCTCTCCTTTGAGTTTTTCACTTTTGCACTCTAGCGGATTACTTGGGTTCTATAGGTCCTGGGATCTCTTCTTCTGTTCTTCTAGCTCACTCTTCTTTCTGACTTCTGATCATTGTATGCTTCTGTTCTATAGCATTTCTTTTCTGTAAATGCACTAAGATAAAGTGCCTGCTTTTGCATATCTGGGATCTTGTACACCTTGTGTTTGTTTGTACTCGCACTCAGTTATAAAGTGCCATGGGGGGTTATGATGTTTTGCCTTTTGTGCTCATCCACCTTTGTCAAGTGAGTGTACCTTCCACAACATTAGCCCATGCTATGTGTCTGTGACACTGCCCTTTATCCTATGCTTGTACTTTTGTTGCACTATTGGTGTTCCTGATTATTCTTCTTGCAGATGTTTTTGGCATTGCATTTTAGTGTTCTTGTCACCCCTCTCCCTGTTCAACATTATGGGGGGGTTCACGTGTTGGTTCTATTGCTTCCTTGGTTTGGTTGAGTGATCTACGTATTCAATTTTTGTTCCTATGTACTAGGCAGATGCAGTGGCTAGGCACCTATGCATTTTAGTGAGATGGTTCATCTACTATATAGACACTCATTCATTCCTACTTTTGGAGGTCACCTCTTCGATTGATCAGCTCTTCAAACTTTGTCTTCTCTACCTAGTCATGCACTATTTCAGTGGGGGTTCCAGCAGTTTCTTTTGACAGTGTTTACAGCTTCATGCTTTAGAGATGCTTCATGCTCTTTGTTGTTCCTTTCTCTGGGGCATTCCCTAGATTGGAGGATTTGTTTCCTTCATCTAGTTTATTTCTTGTACTTGGGTACCTGATCAGGCCTTGTTGCCGGGACCCATTGCTCTTTCTTGCATTTTTGTTTTCATGCATCTTTTAGTCCTTAGTTATTTAGCTTCTCCCTAAGTTACACTTAAGGGGGGGTGTTAGAGTAGTCATATTATAGCTAATAATTAATTTATTTAATTATTAGCCTATTATTCTCTACACTTAAGTTAGACTTAGGTATCTTATTATTTTTTAGGGTTTTTACCTTTAGGGTTTCAGTATCCTTTTATAAGGATTCCCTCTTTGTATTTTTTTGACATATTGGATCATAATGAAAGATTGTTTTCATGTGCATATGATGCCTCTGGCTTTTTGGCCTCCATAGCCTTTTCTTGCTTTCTGTTATTTGCTTCTTCCATGTGACAGGGTTATGCATGCAGGTATTCTTGGGAGATTAGTTTTTCACCTAATTTAACAAAAAGAATGGCTTCTATCCATAAATTTTTAGTTAATATGACCCTTGAATCCTTATTGAATAATAAATCTAGATCAAGTTTCTTCAGTTGAGAAATCTTTAAGTGTATTATTGTTCCTTGACCTAGTTGCAAGGATACCTGCAATAGGTTGCCTCAAAAAGAACAACATCCTCAAGTTATGGTTATGAACATTGGCATGTGTTGAGAACAAATGCACTATCTTGTCAAACTCATCATTGGTTGCATCATCTAACCTCATAGGGGTTCTCATCATAAGTAAGTTACAATCATCTAGTTTTGGACTTGCATCTCTCACATTTGTGAGAAACTGAAAAAATATTTTTTTGTGGATGTTTTCTCCATCTTGCCTAAATATTTTATCTAATGTAACCACTATTTTTAAATGCTTTCCATAGTAACTTTTCTTTCTTGTTGCTAGCATATGCCAATTTATCATTGATTGGAGGTAAATGACCTAGATCACCAACCGAAATAATAGATATACTTGAAAGAAAGTCACAAAAATGATTTGAAGACTATCTATGAATATTACATGAATGTATTGTATATGAGTTATATTAATAAATATTATAGCACATAAATAATGTCATTAGAAAAAATGAAATTGTACCTGCAAAGCTTATGTCAACACTTTGTGGGAAGGCCTATCTGAGTCGACAATCTATATTTTCTAGAAAATTTTGACTAATAAAGCTCATTTCATCAATCAAAATATACCTAATATGGGCCATTTATTCTTGAAAAATTGTAAGTCATGTCCCTTCTAGCTGAGAAAAATCTATAATTGGTATTTACAACTTTGAATGAATTGTAGAAGCTCCTATATTAAAAGCTGCAACTCCAGTTGGTGCAAGTAATAGAAGCAGAGGACTTGGAAAAGCTTCCATCTGAAGTGATTGACTGATGGCACCAATTAGATAAGACTTTCTTGTTTCCCTTGCTCCTTGAATTATCATAAACAAAGGCATTCTGACTTGATTGCCATGGTAGTATGTCATAATAATATCAATTGCCTTTTGTTGCTTGTCATTGAGAGTTGTAAAGTTGATGTATTGTGGGATGTCATCATACATGAGACATCCATGTTTCATCATTTCTCTTATGAAGTTGATTGCTACAATAGTATTCTCTTCACTCTGATATTCACTAAACCAGTTTGTATTTCTACCAATATATCTTCTTCCTAACATGTCTATTTCAGAAACCTGCATATGTTGACCATGATGTAGCATGGAGATAATTTCCCATTCATGCTATGTGGTATTTTCTTGAATACCTCCATTATCTTCCACTTCAAAATCACTGTCAGGTTCATAATTTTCTATAGGTGTTACTCTTTGAACATGCCAAGGATTATAATTGAGTGATTCCTAGTTTTCTACTATAGTATCAGTATCATGAACAATATCTCTTTGAATGTTACAAAAAGGTTTGTATGGTAACAACTCAGATTAAAAAATTCCACTCATTTACTTGAATCACATGGAGGAATGGATAGAAACTGTAATGCCCAAAATTTGGACACTAAAATGAACTCCTCACAATCTATTTAGTCTAGCCAAAACATAACTAAGGTGTAAATTTAAAAATAAAAATAAAAAATGACAACTACATTTAAATAAAGCAACATAGATTGGTTTTGCTTATTGTTTAATTTAGCTAACACTCTAAAGACTATACATTAATCTTATTCAATAATGATATTGCAATATTCAAAATAACAAGGTGTTATGCACTTGCATACCTAACTAGCTAAATCACCCTTCTATGATTGTGCTCTTGTTCCACGTATTGGAGTCTACATATAGAGCTAAAAACTAGATGTATAATATATATTCCATTAGTAGTTAGATGTAAGAACGTAGGGGAAATCTCCTCATCAATACCTAACAGAGGGAAGAATAAATGGGACACTTCACCTAAGATTACTATAGGAGAAAATGAAGTGTATGAGACATGAAGAAGAGTTATCCAAACTTGTCTTAATACTTGAGGGTCCAGATATCGAAGTCTTATCAAAATATCCATTAAATAGCTCTCATTAATATGCACTCACATATGAACAAGTTTTTTCTTTTTTTTTTTTAAACTACAAGATGAATTTTTTTTTTTAACCAAATACCAAAAATGTTAGTTGAAAGTAAATTTGCTAAAACAGGTGAGATTATCATAAGATACACACTATTGCAAAAATAAATACAATAGGAATGCTCTCCTCCCAACCTATGGCATCATGAGACCCCTGAGGTCCTAGCCAACCCCCGAGCACAAAGAAGCACCATGCACCACATTAATGATAGGTGAGCTTCCTTACCAAGACATAATAACTCAATACACATGGTTACCACTAAGAAGCCTAATGAGTCTAATAAACATCATCCTAGACATCATTGTGCTAACATTTTCTATAATGTTGATATAACTTTCCAAAATAATAAACTTAACCTTGTTACAACTGTATACTAACAACCTAAATAATCATAAAGATGACACATGATCAAGGTAGAGAGCTTCAATAATTTCTTGCATTATTCCTTACAAATCTAATAGCCATAAATACTACTCTAAAGGTAATAATAACTAATATCAAACTCTCAAAGATATGCCATTTATACATATAACCTTGATTACACTAGTTATGCGTAAATGTACATTAGAACCCTCATGTTCAATGGTTACAATTAAAATTAAGGAAGTGATTTATCCATGGAACTTCTAGAATTTAAGCTAGACATAAATATTCTATTTAGATTCTATCTTCTTTACCTATTAATAACAAAATCAAATTACGTCAATAAGAGTAAAAAAATAATTAAATAATCTTCCACTAAAAGAAACACATATACATGTTCATGCTTATTCACCAGGTTAATTGAAGATAGGTTTTACTCGTGATTGTTACTCAAAAAAAAGGATGGGAACATGGTCAGTTAGTAGTCCAATATCATTAGTCTATAGCGAATTGGATGATCTTGATGTACATCAATGTGTAAAACCAGCTTCTAGAATTATATACAATCAGTAGTCATACTTCGCTCAAAATGAAACCCTTACAACAAGGAAAATAATTTTGCTCATTGGTAAAATCATCAACTCTTTTAAATGTATGAATTCAAAAGTTTGAAAGTTCGCTAAAATGTAGACAACACCCAAAGACTAAATATGTTTTGAATTTATCCTTTAAGTGTTATTTTGGGGCATAAAAAAAAAAGTACATTAAACAAAGTTTCAAAGAATACTCAACTAGTTTCCATGGAAATAATGGTCCAAGAAAAAATGATAAGCTAATTGATGTAATCAGTTCCAAAAGAATATGCCCAATTAAATGAGTAGAAGAAAGGATAGTCAAGTCAATCTTTGAGTAATTCAACACCCCAAAATAATAATGTATATTATTAATATGAGATTTTACTGGTATGAGGCCAAGAAATAGCACTCAAAATGTTCAGCTACAATCAACTACCAGTGGACCCGTGAGTTCCAAATTTTGGGAAAACTTTGAAAATAATTATTTTTTTCCTTGGCCCCCATTTTTTGTCTCCTCTTTTTCTAGGATTTTATATCTAAGATCTTGCTGCATCAATAAAGGTGATGCCTTCCATACAAATTGGCCTTGTTTTATATCCATCTACACAATATTTGGTGTGTTCTTCATTATTTTCCTCATTTTTTTACTGCTACAGGTTTGAAAACTTCATGTGAGACATTTAGGTTAACAAACCTTCTGTTAATCTCTACCAATGGAAGCTCTAACAACATATGACATGTTTCTTGGGATCCAATGTCCCTCTCTATAACTGTGTCTGTGAGAAGATTTATGTATGCTCGTGCAACTAAATCATCATGATTTTCCAGGTTTGACAAATGCATCAACATTTCAGAAGTTTCTGAGCTTCTCTCAGCTTTTGTTGCATACTTTGTAATGTATTTAATAACTACATGTTTTGAAAGAACATGTTGCCAATCTATATTTTCCCTCCATAGTTTCAGTATGTACCGGTTATGTGAATTGACTCTATCATCATTTCTAGCTAGCTCAAATTTTGTTTCACCCTATTCTCTATCCTCATATAACTTGGATGCCTCCAAATTTAATGGCCAAGGAACATTGTACCTAAGACAAAGACAAATGAGCATCTGTATTGATTAAGTTTTGTAAATAGTTGATATATAATATTAATGTAAACCTTACTAATTGATGAAATGATTACCTATAAACCATTCTTCCCCTTTTTCTATGTACATATGCACCCTCCTTACAGACCGTGTGCCATTCCACATAGTTGACTATCTCTTCATAGTCATGGTCAATATCCATCTCAACTAGTTGTGCACTATTTTTGAGACATGGATGTTGACCAAAATGTTGGAAAACCTAAAAAAGGTTGTGGGTAATATATCATATTGAAAATTTATAATAATTATATGGAAATATATATGAACATATATTATAAACATCATGTTATACTGATATATATATGATCAAATTAATTAAGACATACATGTATATTTCTTTAATGAGGATCATGTCTAGGATTCCATGCATGAATAATGGAATGAAAATATCCTCAGTAGTTTTTTTGTTCCTCCTCATTTGACTAGTCAATAGTGTCCATGTTCGGTGCTCCTTTCAACCATAAGAAGACATGCACATGAGGTGAACCCCTATGTTTCCACTCATATCTACAACAAAAATCTTTGACTTTCATACCTTTTTCAAGTATTTCTTTCCTGAACATTGTATCCCTTAAATGCATGTAATGTGCAACTATATGAGGATAGTCAATGACATTCTATCTTCTCCATTTTTGAGCCTCTCATGGATCAGTTGGTGGTGTTCCTGGCATTAATGCATGCAAATCAGATCATTGCATATCCGCTACACTTAAGGTGAAGAAAATTGTAGGAGTGCCAATTTGGTGAACCAGGTTTGTTAATTCTACTTTAAATTTAGACCGATATGATCTTGTGCATCTTAGAGTTGTTCCAAATCTCATCAACCTATCTACCAAATTATTATGTGACATATTTTCCATATGTTCACATAGCTCATTGATGGTAATTAACATGTATTGAAAACCTATTTTTACAAATAAAACATATGAATTTTGTGCATGATGTCTCATTATCATGTTCATCATGAAATACCTAAACCTTATATGTTTACCAAATTGATGATCCCTATACTGCAACAAATACTTAAAAAGTTCATGCAGCTGAATTTTCATCATTCTTGGCTCTAAACAATCACATCTTCCATTAGGAAACAATGTTGGAAATGTTATGTCTAACAATTTCAATGTGATATTCATTGATGGGTCATGCGCCTATAGCTGGCCATTCAATTAATGCAGATGGAACTGTGTAAGGATTGTTAACCCATGCTTGGATTAATTCTATTTCTCTTTGAGAATTAGGTGGTCTTGAGGCCATAGATTTTGTGTGTTGAACTACATTACCTTCATCTGTCTCCATGATTGGACCCACAAATATGACTTTGTTTGCATCATAATCAAATTCCATGTGGACTTCCCTCAATCTGTTAAAAACATTCGCATCAAAATTTCTTGGCAAGTCATTGAGAGAAACTTCATCAATTCTAACATCTGCATAAAACATGTCATGCTCTACTTTGTAATTCAATGCTCTGTGCACATGATCCCTATTTATAGTGAAGTTATAATGCACACATGTTGATCCCTTCTACGAAAAATAATGATTGACAAATGCTCAATTGTATGTGGTAAAACTTTGGATACTTATTCTACATGTTGAGGAAAACTTATAGTGTGTCCTTTATACTTATACTGACCACCATTTGCATGTGTAACTTAGAGTATAGGGCTAACACGTGCAATCAACATCTATTCAACCTTAGTCAAATTTGCAAGCTCTTCTGATTGAGAGATAGGGTCCATATTGTTTGAAGATGAAAACCTATGAGTTCCTCACTCTTGTCTACACCTGTTACATATAGGACCTTCACATGTGTGATATACTTTTATTACAATATATGATTCTTGAAAAACATGACACATATTAGGAGTCTTCAAGCTATCTATCTGATGTCTAAACTACATTTGGAATCTTCTAAATTCAGTTTTAACCATACCATTTGGGTTTGGCATGTTTTCCATAGTACCTTCCATGTCAACATTCATTTTTATTTGATTTTCATGTTGCGGTGTTTGTGGAACATGTTCTATGGATGCAGAGTCTTCATTTTCAATATTCAACTGAATTTTTATATTAGGTGGATTTTTATATATGTGACTTGGTTCAGGATCATCTTGAATCCCTCAACGTCCTTCATTTTGAAGGATTTATTCAAAAGCTCGTTGATGGTTGTTTCTTTCAACATTTATTTCATCTTGATTTTTATTTTCTAATTATTCCACTGTTACTTCTGCCCTTCTTCTACCAATTCTTTGTCTATCAACTTCATTATGTCTTATTATATATTGTTCTCTTTGACTTTCTGTCAATTGTTCTAGTTGACATCTACGAGACTCTCTTCTATATTGTATTTGATATTCTCTTCTTGCCTCCTCTGATTCAAAGTTCAATCTTGGTTCACCATATATACTATGAAAGAACATAAAATTAGTAACTTAAAATTTTTTTACATGTTCAATATGTAACAATATTGTAATATTTAGAAAGAATGCATGTTACTTGTCAATTAATATTTTTTTTATATATATACAATTGAAAGGCCACATGTTAATTTATAATACATATCAATTTAGTTTTTATAATTTTTATATCATGTTTAAATACATATTTATACATATAGAATAGAAATTAGAAAAATAAGTTAGACAATAACAACAATTTGAGTGAAGAAATGATAAGAATTATAGATACATGGAGAAAATCAGATCCAAGATATTGTAACAATAACAAAATTGAATATTTTATAACAATAATAGATATATAATGACAATGAAATGGTCTAAAGGGCCATTTTGTGAAAACATGACAAAACATGATCTCTTATTTAGAATAGTAAACAATGAAACCCAAAAATATGTGATCCCATTTTCAGAGGTACTGGATCTCAAACCAAAAATTAATTGTGAACTCTTTAATTCCACTGTTTTGGTCTCTATCTTCCTCCGATCCATTATTTCCATGGTCATAAGTGGGCATGTGAATATGGTTTTAGAGTACGAGAGTCAGGGAAATATACTTCAAAGAACTCTTCAAGATTGAGTGGTGAAACAAATCTATCAACAATCACACCTATTGGATTATGGAGGTGGGGGGGTGAATCAGTAATCCTTGATTCTCAATACCTCAAAAATTTTTCTTTGATTAAATTCTTTAGAAAAAATTCATTATTTACCAACAAGAGTAAATAAACTTTAAAAATCAACAAATCAAACATATAAATCATTCATCACATGTAACACCAGTATTTAACATGGAAACCCACCTTTAGGAAAAACCACTATGGGAGTTGTCACCCACTAAAGAAAATAATCTTTTGAAGTACGCTTGGTTAAGAGCCAATTTGGTTAAAGATTACAATACATATTGTTAGGTGTGACTCGGTCAAGGGATTGATCTCAAATCTATTAGGATCTTCACCCTATTAGGAGTGGCTTGGTAAAAGGGCTTTGAACACTCTTTAGAATGTTACCTTTTGCAAGGATTTTACAAAAGGATTGTTAAGTCCACTCGGTTGAGAGATTTCTATGTTAAAAATACATAAAGAGACAATACATAAATTGACCTATACATTTGCAACTATCCTTTGCATAATCAGATCCTTTGTGCACTCTTCTATCTTCACTTCAATCCTTCACTTTCCACTGGCTTCAACACTTCATCAAATTCTGCTTTTTGACTCAGAATCTATCTTTTCTTTCTTCACTACATCATTCGGTGACTTCTCAACCTTTCAATTTGCCAGCCATTTGTTCATACAAATTCATTCTTTATATAGAATTTATTTTTCCACTTAATCTCCTTTATTACATTTTCCTTTGATCAATCTTAGCCATTCAATTAATTTCACAAACTTATTCAATGTATCTAGATCTCGGTAACATGTTTTACCTTCACCTCGGAACTTGAACTTTCTTGAAACTTGTTCATTCTATTTTAACCGTTTAGATCTAAGCCATAGATCATCATCATGAATTTTCCCTAACTAACTTTCCTTATCATCATAACTTTCTATCTCATCATAGCTAATCATTAAATGCCATTATGATCCTTGTATATAATTTATGTTCCTTGCTCGGTGGCTAACTCTGAATTTTGGTTAACTTCGCTTTGTGCCTAAAACTTCTTGCTCAGTGTTTTGAGTTCCTTTTCCTTTATCGAAACTTACTTTTCTCTTATCGAATTACTTTCTTTATTTTACCGAATGACTTTTTCTACTCGGTAGCCAAAACTAATTTTCTTATCGACTTGTCAAATTTTCATTACCATTCTTTACCAATTTGATATAATCATATGTTAGGTAGAAAATACTTATATCAACATAATCTTAGCATTGTCTGATCTATATTAGTTTCCTGTTTAAGTTCTTCAACTTCACAACATCTCATTTCTTCTTCTCCTTAGATCATTCACACTTGTATCACATTATGAATGATATGGAAACACAATATAAACCGGAAATCAATTTCTTGACATCAATGACAAGATAATAACTAATCTAACCTTTCTATTATCTTGTAGTTCTCTGATCTTAGTGGGTCTTCATCATCATCACAATTAGTTATAGTAACAATCTCCCTCTTTGGCATTGATGACAACACACTAACAATCTTCATTGTTCAATTGATGATGGTAACACTTCACTGTCATTCTTGTACTCCCTCTGAGTCATAACTTCTTCTTTGATGTACTTGATCTTCTTTTGTTCATATTATTTTATCACTAACAATCTTCTTCTTTAATAGATCTTCTTTACTATCCCTCTTTGACAACTTCTTTTTCTGATCTTCTCTCTCAATAATCAATAATATTTTCCCTATTTATGATCATCAATAGTAATCTTCTCCCTTTTCATTATTCTCCCTTACTAATCAATTTACTTATCCTCCCTCTTTAACAAAAATTCCAAAGACATATACTCCTGAAAAGTTTTCTCAGGCAATAAATCATACCTCAAATGTATAGATTTCTCATTGCATTCATAAACATTTTCACAACTTCAGGCATCACCTAAAGAGTGAACACTAGCATCAACTCACAAGATAGATATTCAAAGGAATAATTGAATTTATGCTACATGCATCTTTCTTTAGTGAATATTGGATAGGGAAATAACCCCTAACTTACCTCAAAGATATGCAAAAGCATCATTTGGGAGTGGTTTGGTAAATATATCATCTATCTATTCCTTTTAATTCACATACTCCAATATCACATTCTTATCTTGTACTTTCTCTCTCAAGTAATGATACCTGATAGAAATGTATTTTTTCTTTGAATGCATCGCCGAATTATTTGATATGTTAATAGCACTTGTATTATCATAATAAATTATAACTAGATTAGTAATCTCTTCTTGCATACCTTCAAGTAATTGTTTGATCCACACAATGTTAGATCAATTCATAGATGCAACAACATACTCAACTTTGATAGTAGATTGTGAAATACAAATTTGTTTCTTGCTTAACCATGTCACTATCCTTTCAACTAAAAAGAAAGCTCTGCCACTTGTTCTTGTTTTGGCATCAATGTTTCTAGCCCAATCAACATTAGTATATACCTTGAGATAAGAATCTCCTCCTTTTGTGTATAATAGACCAAAATCTTTAGTCCCTTTCAGATATCTAAATATTATTTTTTATTGCAGACATATGTGTCTCCTTTGGGTTGGTACAAAACCTTGCCACAATACCAGTAGAATGTGCAATATCAGGTCAACTATGAACAACATACTGTAGTTTACCAATCATAAATCAATAAAGTATTTCATTTACTTCCTTTGTGTCATATTCCTTTGACAATTTATAACCAGTAGCCATCAGTGTTCCAACGGATTTTAATCCTTCCATATTGAATGTCTTTAGGATGTCCTTGATATACTTAGATTGTGTTATGTAGATTCTATCCTTTACTTGTTAAATTTGTAATCCAATAAAGAATTCAATCTCTCCAATCATAGACATCTCAAATTCCTTTCTCATCTCCTTAGAAAATGATTTAGACATTATTTCATTTCCTCCAAATATAATATCTTCAATAAATATTTTAGCATTCAAAATTTTATCAGTACTGTCACATTTCAAATACAAATTGTTTTTATCACTTGTCCTTTGAAATCCAATCTTGACTAAATAAGAGTGCAGTCTTTCATACCGAGCTCGGGGTGCTTGCTTCAATCCATAGAGTGCCTTATGTAGTTTGCATACCATATCCTTGTTATAATTTTGAACAAATCCTTCAGGTTGTTCAATGTACACTTCTTCAAGAATTCTATTTAAAAATGTAGAATTAACATCCATCTGATAAACTTTGAATCCTTTATAGGCAACATATGCAAGTAATATTCTTACACCATCTAATCTAGCAACATGGGAAAATATCTCAGCATAGTCAATACCTTCTTCTTGTGCATACCCTTTAAAGACTAATCTTTCTTTGTTTCTGATCACATCTCCATTCTCATTGAGTTTATTCTTGAAAATACACTTTGTTCCAATCACATTCCTATCTTTAGGTCTCAGTACCAGTGACCAAGTGTTGTTCTTTTCAATCTGATCAATTTCTTCTTTCATTGTATTAATCCAATCTCCATTTCCTAGTGCATCCTTGACTAATCATGGCTCAAACTCAGAAATAAAACATGTGTTATATTTCAACTTATTTCTTTTCATGACTCATGCATTCTTGTCTCCAATAATTTTTCTTGGTGAGTGATGTCTTCTCACATATTTTGCTAATGTACGGGCTTGGTAGACTGTTCATTAGTGTTTTCATCTCTCAGTGGAGGATCAATTTTCTCCTTGGTTCCTTCTTGTTGCAGCTCGGTTGCATCAATCGAATTACCTTCTTGTATATAAAAAAATCTTTGATAATCTTGTTAGAATAACTGAGAGGGGGGGTGAATTAGTTAGATCAGTTATCCTATAGTCCCAATCATAATTATGCAACTCTTAAAACAATTCCAACAAATTATGTAGCTCGGTAACATAAATAATTAAATTATCTGTGCCTTTACCAATTACCCATCATTTATCTTACTGTTATTACTGACAAAATCAAATATGCAGTATGTAAATTATTACAATAAAAAAATCATCACAAAAACACATAACACAATGATTTAATGTGGAAACCTTGCTAAGGGAAAAATCACTTGGGACCGGTAACCCAAAATAATTTTCACTCTTCTAAAGTGAGCTTGGTGAAGAGCCAACCCTGTTAAAGGTTACAAAACACACTGTAAGGTGTGACCTTGTTAGAGGATTTAAGAATAATAGTTATCGTTCAATCAACATTCACTATGGGGTTGATAGGATAACAACATGTACAATTAATGAATGACATAGGGCATAACATAAGATAGTTAAGTCCACTCGATTAAGAGATTTTTCTGTAACAATGGTTAAACTGAAATAGTAGTTGATCTAATTACAATACAACTTGATTTTGCAGATGTTTAGATCTATTCTAAGACCATACAAATCCTCTAATCAATATTTTAATTTAGTTCTTCAACATTCAATAACTTACTGTCACTCGGTAATAGCTCTCTGACACTCGGTTAACTCTGCAGTTCGGTTCTCCTTCAACCAGTCTGATCAAGAATGCATGAATCTATTTTCACTCAAAATCTCTGTAGTCTTCTTTCTTTTGGCATAGTTTCAAAAATGAAACCAATATCTCTTATATAGACAAGTAAACTATTTTCTTTTCATCCATCAAATTTTGCCGCTTAATCTCCTTCATTGATTTTTTTGCTTAAACCTTCCTCGATAGATGTGTCAATAACATGTTTCAATTCCATCCTTTAGATCTTCTTCTAATTTTTTTAGCCGTGGATCTCTCAACAAACTTTATCTTCAACCTCAAAATTATAACAATTTCTAGCTCATCAATTTATGTCAGCTAAACTAAGCATTTAATTCTTTCATCCAAACTCGGTTAACAAAGAAATACATTGGTGAATACAAGCTCGGTTGATACTGTCACTTGGTATACACTACACTAGCTTGATGTATACTAAAGTGCTTCATTTACCGACCACACTGCTTTGTACATTTTTGCTTTCTACTTCATCATAGATAAATGCAACATAATCAAGTCAATAACATAAGGTCATAGACTTATCAATAAGTTACCCAAAGTATTCCTTATCCTCATCTGTCATATCCATCTTCCTCATGTAGATATTTTATTTTTTCATCTCTTTCTCCCTTCTACAGATGTTTAGATGTTTGTAACTTACAAGATAAGTATGTCAAAACTAGTTGACATCAATGACACCATATTATTGGTTTAATCATCTTACATAACAATTCAGTAACTCGGTGATCTCTAATCACTAATCTTCAAGTCATTCAGATATTCAATTAGTTGTAGCTCATCAATCTCTCCCTTTGGTATTGATGGAAATACAAGCAATATGAAATATTCCATACACATACCAAACATGTATTCCACAACTATGTAAGTAAATGTTGTAGCTCAGTAAGCTCTCCCTAGCTTGATTTTTAATATGTTTAATCACTACGTTACATAACATCATTACAACTGTAGACTTTCATCTACATATTTGATCTTTTCATCTCTTAGATTCCTTCTGTTCTCAGTAATAAATATTCATCTCTTTCAAATTTTCTCTCCCTGATTTCCTCAGTTTATCTCTCCCTTAGATAGACATTTCATTCTCAACTTCTCTCAACTGCTGTCCACTTCTCTCAACTTCTCTCCCTTTGACAACAATGCCAAAGAAAAACAAACAAACATACAACTCTATAGTATCCAAGTAACTCACTATTGTGTGGTGTAGACAATGTATCTCGATATATTGATATGCCAATTATCAAATCTTTCCTTCACAACTTTAGACATAATCCAAAGTGTGAGCTATGTTGCATCAACATGAATGATCTTCTGATAAGAGTAGGTTGATGCAACCTCCAATTCACATTAGTGACCGATAGACAGGGGATGAATCCCAAGTCTAGTCCTCAAGTATTCAAAAGTGCCTTTCAGTAGAGGCTTGGTAAAAATATTAGCAAGTTGCTCCTTTGATGTAACATATTCCAGTTTGAATTGCTTCTCCTGTACTTGTCCTCTTAAGTAGTGATACTTAATTGATAAATGCTTTGTCTTTGAATGCATCACTGGATTCTTAGATACATTTATAGCACTAGTGTTGTCACAATATATAATCAATGGCTCAGTGATTACCTCATTTATCCCTTCCAACACTTGTTTGATATATGCAATGTTTGAACAATTTGTAGCAGCAACAACATACTTTGCTTCAGTTGTAGACTGAGAAATACAAGGCTTTTTCTTACTTGTCCAAGTTACAAGTCTTCAACCAAAGAAAAATTCTCCTCCAACTGTGCTCCGTCTATCATCTATACTTCCAGCCCAATCAACGTCGCTGTAAACTCTTAGTTAAAATTTTCCTTCCTTAGGATAGCATAATCCATAGTCCTCTATTTTCTTCAAGTATCTCAGGATTCTTTTTGCAGCAACCATGTGTGAATCCTTAGGATTGGCAGAGAATCTAGCCACAATCCCAACTGCATGTGCAATATTAGGCCTTCTATGTACAACATACATCAGTTTACCAATCATAGATTGGTACAGTGTTTGATTTACCTCTGTGGATTCATAATCTTTAGTTAGTTTGCAGCCTATGACCATCGATGTTCCAACTGGTTTAGCATCTTCCATGCCAAACGTCCTCAATACTTCCTTAATATACTTTGATCATGTGATGAAAATTCCATCATTTTGCTAAATAACCTACAAGCCTAGAAAGAATTTAATCTCTCCAAAAATTGACATTTCAAATTCTTTTCTCATCTCATCAGCAAAAGATTTACATATATGATCTTGTCTCCAAAAATTATATCCTCCAAAAATATTTCAACAATCAAAATAGTATCATCAGATCCTCCTTTCATATACAAATTATTGTTTTCACTAGTTCTTACAAAACCAATACTTAAAAGATAAGTATGCAACCTTTTATGCCAGACTCTTCGTTCTTTCTTTAATCCATATAAATCTTTGTGTAATCTACATAGACCTCCTCTTCTAGTACTCCATTAAAAAATGCCGACTTGACATCCATTTAGTATACCTTAAAGTTCTTATGTGCAGCATAGGCCAGTAACATGCAAACTCCTAGTCTAGCAACAGGTGCAAAAGTTTCACCATAATCAACCCCTTCTTGTGCATATCCCTTGCAAACTAGTCTAGCTTTGTTGCTAGTAACTTCTGCATTTTTCATTCAGTTTGTTTCTAAAAATCCATTTAGTACGGATAACATTTTTATCTTTTGGTCTAGGTACTAAAGTCCATGTCTTATTTTTCTCTATTTATTCAATCTCTTCATTCATAGCATTGACCCATTCATCATTCTCAAGTGCAACCTTAACATTCTTTAGTTCAAACTCACAAACTAAGCATGTTTTTTGTCTTAACTTACTTCTAGTCCGCATGCCAACTTGCTTATCTCCAATGATTTGGTTCTCAGGATGATGTCTTATGACAAATCTAGCTAGCACTTGATCTCTTCTTTGTTCTTCATTATGTTCAGGTTCATTTATTTTCTCGGTAGCCTTTTCATGATTCTTGGTTTCCCTTTGTTGTTCCTTGGTGTTGTTTTCCTAATGTTCGGTCGACTCAGATTGTGGCTTCGATAGGTACTCTGGATGTTCAATATAAGTGAATCTACCATAGTCTTCCAGCTCCTTAGTGCTTTCTTCATCATTTTTATTAGAAAATTCATCAACATTGACATTAGCACTTTGAATCATCTTATTAGTAACTTTATTCAGACACTTTTAAGCTTTTCTTTTAGTAGAATATCCAATAAATATTCCCTCATCACCTTTAGAGTCAAATTTTGCATTTCTATCATCTTTCAGAATAAAGCATTTTCTACCAAAAATTCTGAAGTAACTTACACTCGGTGTGTGTCCAAACCATAACTCATAGGGTGTTTTGTTTGTGTCTTTCTTTAGTTGTACTTGGTTTAGTACATATACACCTATGCTAACTACTTCTCTCTAGTACATCTGTGCAACATTCTTTTCAATCATCAGTGTTCTTGCACAATCAACTATAGACCTATTTCTCCTTTCTGCAATCCCATTCTACTATGGTGTTCTCGATGCAGATACCTATCTTTTAATGCCATGCTCATTACAATAGTTAGTGAATTCATCAGAAATAAACTCACCACCTCTATCAAATCTCATAAATTTCAATTCATTTCTAGTTTCTTTTTCAGCTTTAACTTTGTACCATTTAAATATCTTAAATGCCTCAGATTTATCCTTTAAAAACATAACAGTCATCAATCTAGTGTAATCATCAACAAACATAATAAAGTATCTATCTCCATAATAGATTTGAGTTCTCATGGGACCACATAAGTCAGTGTGAACTAATTCCAAGATTCCTTTTATTGAATAGTCTTTGCTCTTAAAACTAGATTTTGTCATCATACCTTTCTGACATTGATAACACAACATGATCCGATTTAGTTAGACTATTCATTCTTCTAACTTTTCTCTTTTTATTGATCTTGATCATATTATCAAAATTTACATGACATAACCTTTTATGCCACAACCATGCATCTTCATTTCTAACCAGTAAACAAGAAGTCTCTGCATTGTAAAGATAAAATAAGTTACCTTTTGATTGTCCTCCTGTTCTGACAAGATTTCCATTTTCATTGTAGATCTTCACCTTCTTTCTTTCAAATACCACTCAGTGACCTACGTTGTTAAGTTGTTCCACACTTAGCAGATTATAATTCAATCATTTTACCCAATAAGCATTATCACATCTGATTTTATCATTTATTAATAAAGATCATTTTCCTTTAACCATGCAAGGTGTATCATTACCCATTCTTATTGATCCTTCATTATAATGCTCAAGATGATCAAACTTACCTTCATTACCAGTCATGTGATGTGTACAACCACTATCAATGATCCATGTATCATTTTTAATAACTTTAGAAATGAGTGTTGTTTCTAAATACCTTTCTTCTTCCTCAGAGTCATCTTTCATTGCAACAAACACTACCTCAACATCCCCATCTATGTCGGTGTCGGTGTTAGTGTCTTCTTCTTCAACTAAGTAACATGCCTTTTTGCCGTTATCTTTGTTATCTCGGTTACTTCTATTGTAGTGTCGGTAACCTCTATTGTTTCTTCTTCCATAGCTTCCATCACCAGATCAGTCTCGGTCTTTGTCTTCCTCTTTCCTATTGGGACATCTAGCAACAATATGGCCAACTTCTCTATAGTTAAAACATGCTAAAGGTAATTTTCCTTTATATCTATCTTTGCCTTTAGGTAGTCTCTAGGCCATAAGAGCTTCAAGTTCATCAAGCTCATCATCAGTATTACTGTCACTATTATTCCTTAAATCATGTCTACTACTAGATTTACCGATCTTTAGAGAATACATAAAAGCAGATTCAATAGAGGTTACAACACAATTATCAAAATTGTTCAACTCAAAAGTTGTTATCTTACCAATCAAACTATCAAGAGTAAGTGTGCTACTAGGTGTAGACCTCATTTCATGTATTGCAGATATTCTGATTGCATATGCAGGCAACAAGTTTCTTAGAATTTTTCTTACCATTGTAGCTTCATCAATGACACCACTAGATCCTCGAATAGCATTAACTACCTCCTTGATTCAATTTGAATATTGTGTAATGTTTTCTCCTTCATTTTCATATCATCAAATCTACAACTTAAACTTTCAGCTCTGGCTCTTTTCACATTTGCATCACCACCATATACACTAGCAATTTTATCCCACATTTCTTTTAAATTAATGAAATCTTTGACATCCTCAAATTCAGCATCAGATAGATTAGCAACAATCTCTATCATAGTCATGTTGTGTTCATGTCGATCTTTCAGTTGATCAAGAGTCAAAGGTCTAGTTAGTTGTTGTAAGTAGCCATTCTCAAGTAGATGTAAGGCAGAATCTCCAATTCCATATATGTGAAGTTTCATTCAACTTTTCCATATTGTAAAGTTGTCCTTGTTCAGCTTCGACACCTCCCTTTTATCTATTTTGTGATCTTTCTGCCGAAGTCCTTATAACTCTGTTCCAAGAAACCAACACTCTGATACCAATTGTTAGAATAATTGAGAGGGGGGGTGAATCAGTTAGATCAGTTATCCTACAGTCCCAATCACAATTATGCAACTCTTAAAATAATTCCAACAAATTATGCAGCTCGGTAACATAAACAATTAAATTGTCTGTGCCTTTACCGATTACCAGTTATTTATCTTACTGTAATTACTGACCAAATCAAATATGCAGTATGTAAAGTATGAAAATAAAACAATCATCACAAAAATACATAACACAATGTTTTAATGTGGAAACATTACTAAGGGAAAAACCACCTGGGACCGGTAACCCAAAATAATTTTCACTCTTCTAAAGTGAGCTCGGTGAAGAGCCAACCCTGTTAAAGGTTACAAAACACACTATAAGGTGTGACCTTGTTAGAGGATTTAAGACTAACAGCTATCATTCAACCAACATTCACTATGAGGTTGATAGGATAACAATGTAGATTCAATGAATGACATAGGGCATAACATAAGATGGTTAAGTCCACTCGGTTAAGAGATTTTTCTGTAACAATGGTTAAACTAAAGCAGTAGTTGATCTGATTACAATACAACTTGATTTTGCAAATGTTCAGATCTATTCTAAGACCATAAAAATCCTCTAATCAATATTTTAATTTAGTTCTTCAACATTCAATAACTTACTGTCACTCAGTAATAGCTCTCTGATGCTCGGTTAACTCTGCAGTTCGGTTATCCTTGAACCAGTCTGATTAGGCATGCATGAATCTATTTTCATGTAAAATCTCTATAGTATTATTTCTTTCGTCATAGTTTCAACAATGAAACCAATATCTCTTATATAGACAGGTAAACCATTTTCTTTTCATCCATCAGATTTTGTCATTTAATCTCCTTCATTGATTTTTCTACTTAAACCTTCCTCAACAGATGTGTCAATAACATGTTTCAATTCCATCCTTTAGATCTTCTTCAAATTTTGTCAGTCGTGGATCTCTCAACAAACTTTATCTTCAACCTCAAAATCATAACAATTTCCAGCTCATCAATTTCTGTGAGCTAAACTAAGCATTTAATTCTTTCATCCAAACTCGGTTAACAAAGAAATACATCGGTGAATACAAGCTCGGTTGATACTGTCACTTAGTATATAGTACATTGGCTCGGTGTATACTGAAGTGCTTCATTTACCAACCAAACTGCTTTGTACATTTTTGCTTTCTACTTCATCATAGATAAATGCAACATAATCAAGTCAATAACATAAGGTCATAGACTTATCAATAAGTTACCCAAAGTTTTCCTTATCCTCATCTATCATATCCATCTTCCTCATGTAGATATTTCATTTCTTCATCTCTTTCTCCCTTCTACAAATGTTTAGATGTTTGTAACTTACACGATAAGTACTATCAAAACTAGTTGATATCTATGACAACATATTACTGATTTAATCATTTTACATAACAATTCAGTAACTTGGTGATCTCTAATCACTGATATTCAAGTTATTCAGACATTTAATCAATTGTAGTTCATCAAATCCTTAGGTTCCTTTTTCTATCTTCTTCATTCCTTTCTGCAAATTCATCAATCCTCATATTTATATTTTCAACAATTTTATTAGTAGCCTTGATCAAACATTTATATGCTTTTCTCTTTGATGAATATCTTCAGGATATACCTTCATCTCCTTTAGAGTCAAACTTTCCATTTCTAGCATCTTTTAGTATGTAGCACCTATTTCCATAATTTTTAAAGTAACTTATATTTGTTGTATGCGCATACCAGAGTTCATAAGGTGTCTTGTTTGTGTCTTTCTTCAATTTTACTCGATTGAGTGTATAGACAACAATACTTATGGCTTCTCTCTAGATTGTTTGTGCAACCTTTTTATCAATCAATGATGTTCTAGCATAGTCAACTATAGATCTATTCCTTCTTTTAGCTATACCATTTCATTGTGGAGTCCTCAGTGCAAATACTTGTCTTTTGATTCTATTTTCATCGCAAAAGATAGTAAATTCATCAGAGATAAATTCACCTCCTCTATCTGATTTTAAACATTTTAACTATTTTCTTGTTTCCTTTTCAACTCTAGCTTTAACCATCTAAACATTTAGAATGCATCAGGCTTCTCTTTTAGAAAGATAATAGACATCATTCTTGAATAATCATCAACAAAAAATGAAATACCGATCTCCATAATAGTTTTGTATCTTCATAGGGGCACAAAGGTCAGTATGAACTAATTCCAAAATATCATTAGATGAGTAAGAATTTCTTGAAAAACTTGATTTGGACAACTTACCAGAATATGACATTCCTCACACATCACTTTATCAGGTTTGCTTAATTTTGGTAGACCTCTTACTGTAATCTTTTTGCTCACCTAATCATGTAATCAATTTTTACATGATAGAGTCTTTTATGGCATAGCCATACATCTTCAACTTTAAAAAAGAAGTAACTCTTTGCAGTAGTATGAAGATAAAATAGATTACCTTTTGATATTTTACCAGTTCCAATTAGATCTCCATCAGTACCATAAATCTTCACCCTTATGTTCTAAAATTCTAGATGGTGGCTAGTATTGTTTAGTTGTGCAACACTCAAAAGATTACAGTTTATTCCTTTAACCCAATATGCATCATTACATCTCATCTTTTATTTCAATATAATTGATCCTTTACCTTTAACAAGACATGGAACATCATTTCCAAATCCTCCATCAGACTCTTCTAAACTTTCAATTTTATCAATATTACCAGTAATATGATGTGAAATTCCACTATCAATAATCCATGGGTCAGTTTTACTTACATGAGAAAGAAGTTCCTTTTCATCTTCATACTATTCTTCATCGAGTCTTCCTTTACAACAACATAGACAACTTCATATCCTTCTTCTATATCATCAAATTCATCATCAGTTGCACCTTCCTCAGCTAGGTAGCAAGACTTCTTTCCTTTGTTCTTGTAGTCTCTAAATCTTCGGTATCGATTCTCTTTCTTATCACTTTTATCATTTCTGTCATTGTCAGGATATCTAGATGCAATGTGACCAATCTTGTTACAATTAAAATATTTCAAGGGTATTTTTCCTTTATACTTTCCTTTACCTCTTGGTAGTCTCTTAGGCAACAATGCTTCCAATTCTTCTTGTTCTTTCTCTCCGGTTAGGATACTATCATATTCATTTCCACATGAACTATTGTGATTCTCTCTTTCTCTTCTTGAAGTTTCAATACTCACAGATGATTTAAAGATAGTTTGAATGGTCAATAGACTATTATCATAATTGCTAAGCTCAAATACAATCAACTTACCAATTAAGGCTTCAAGAGTAACAACATTATTTGGTATGGATCTTAGTTCCTAAATAGAAGATACTCTAATAACATACTTGGAAGAAAAAGTTCTCAAAATTTTACTTACCACTTCTTCATTTTTCAATGTTACACCAACACATCTGATGACACTTACAACTTCTTTGATTCTGAAAGTATATTGAGCAATGTTCTCTTCATCTTTCATTCTCATTTCATCATACTTTCCTCTTAGACTATCAACTTTAGCTTTTTGTACATGTTGATCTCCTCCATAAATAAGTGTAAGCCTATCCCACATCTCTTTTGAATTAACAAAGTCCTTAACATCATTGAATTCAACATCGGTAAGGGAAGAGGTAATCTCAATCATTACCGAGTTGTGTTTATGCCTTTCTCTCATTTGATCAAATTTCATGGGTCCAGGAGGTGGTGGAGTGTAGTCGTTATCCAAAAGATTCAGTGCAGATTCTCCAATCTCAACCAAGTACAATCTCATCCTGCTTTTCCATGTAGAGAAACTTTCCTTGTCAGCTTAGGTACTTCTCTCCTATACATCTTTGGATCTTTAACTCAAGTCTTTCAAACTTATCTCTCTAGAGTACTTAGAACTGATACCAATTGTTGGATTACAGAGAGGGGGGGGGGGTGAATCAGTAATCCTTGATTCTCAGAACCTCAAATTTTTTTCTCTGATTAACTCGGTAAGACAAAATTCACTTTTTACTGACAACAATAAATAAAATTTAAAAATCAACAAATTAAACATATAAATCATTCATCACATGTAACACCAGTATTTAATGTGGAAACCCAACTTTGGGAAAAATTATTGTGGGAATTGTCACACACTAAAGAAAATACTCTTTTGAAGTACACCCAATTAAAAGCCAATCCAGTTAAAGATTGCAAAACACATTGTTAGGTGTGACCTGATCAAGGGATTTACCTCAGATCTGTTAGGATCTTCACCTTGTTAAGAGTGGTCTGGTAAAAGGGCTTTGAACACTCTTTAGAGTGTTACCTTTTGCAAGTATTTTACAATAAGTATGTTAAGAACACTCGGTTAAGATTTCTCTATTACAAATGCTAATAAGAAATAGTAAATAAATTGACCTATAGATTTGCAACTATCCTTTGCATAATCAGATCCTTTGTGCACTCTTTTATCTTTTTCCTCTTCACTGCATCAGTCAGTGACTTATCAAACTTTTAATTTTCCATCCATTTGTTCATACAAATTCATCCTTTATATAGACTTTCTTTTTCCACTCAATCTCCTTTTTTATGTTTTCCTTTGATCAATCTTAGCTGTTCAATTCATTTCACAAACTTATTCAATGTATCTAGATCTCGGTAACACATTTTAGCTTCACCTCAGAACTTGCACTTTCTAGAAACTTGTTCCTTCTATTTTAACTATTTAGATCTAAGCCATAGACCATCATCATGAATTTTCTTGATTTTAGATCTCTCTAACTTTCCTTATCATTATAACTTTCCAGCTCATCATAGCTAATCATTAAATGTCATTCTGATCCTTGTATTTAATTTTTGTTCCTTGCTCGGTGGCTAACTCTGAATTTTAGTTAACTTCGCTCGGTGCCTAAAACTTCTTGCTCAATGTCTTGAGTTCCTTTGCCTTTACTGAAACTTACTTTTCTCTTATCAAATTACTTTCTCTCTTTTATCGAATGACTTTTTCTACTCGGTAGCCAAAGTTCTATTTTGCTTGTACCGACTTGTCAAATCTTCATTACCATTCTTTACCAATTTGATATAATCATATGTTAGGTTAAAATAATTATATCAACATAATCTTAGCATTGTTTGATCTATATCGGTTGCCCATTTAAGTTCTTCAGCTTCACAACATCTCATTTCTTCTTCTCCTTAACTAATTTACACTTGTATCACATTCTAAATGATATGGAAACATAATATAAACTATAAATCAATTGCTTGACATCAATGACAAGATAATAACTTATCTAACCTTTCTACTATCTTGTAGTCCTTTGATCTTAGTCAGTTTTCATCATCATCACTATCTGTTATAGTAACAACACCCGACCACCAACAATCATTGTCTAGAACTTCAACTGCAAACCCAAACGGTATATATCAAGGAAAACTAATCATAGGTGGAACATGTTTCATATAGTCTAAAAAGACTTAATCAACGAGGGACTGTCGAGTCCATTCATCGGTTATGAAGTGATCATATCATACAGAAAAGTTTGGTTTATCAGAATTGTTTACAATGCCTATAATTGTTCCTTCAAACCATGCCCCTTCAAAGCCCTCCTCATCACAACTAAGTTCTACCTTCATTCCCATATTAATGTCCATTTGTATGCCTAATTTATGATTACAAAAAAAACCATTTCAATTTATAAATAAAAAAGAATATAATACAATTGTAATACAATTAACAAATTAATTTCCAAATATAATTTTTAAAAGAAATTATGTAAATCTAATTTTAAACATCTAATTTTATCAATAATA